>OAMR01001048.1:176497-250966 GCA_900205405.1 Echinochloa crus-galli
ACGGACATCAAACACCGTACCCAGCACCTTGCTCTCCAAAGTACCATGGCCGCCATCTGTCAACAACTTGGTAGCCTATTGACTTCACCCATGCTTCAGTTCCAGTGTGAGGAATGCACAGGTCATGGTCTCCGCTACAACATGACATAGACAGGCATTGTTACATATGCTCTTAGGAAGCTCTTAGACATGTTTCTATTACATTGTTCTATAAAAATGAAACAAGAATCATTGTCTCCACTACATTATGTGTCCACAATTTTTTTTAGATATACGTTCTTAGCATAGCACCACAAGTATTCAGGATGTTACAAGAACAATGTTAAATACATAGCCCAAAGTAAGTTTTGATTAAACTTAAACACGTAACAAAAGGTCTGATGTAAAGTTCAAAAGCGATGTGAATGTGAACGGGAAAGCATATATAGTAACTACTAACTAAAGTTTATCACAAGTGGACAAAGATAAATACGTAGAATAAGTACCAAATAGAACAAAGCGCAAGGTAAACAATATTGATTATTAGCCACGACCCTTAATTTTTTAAAAGGTTCTGATAAAATCTCTCAAAATTATTCCCGCACGGGTTGTGGACTAGTAAAATAAAATTATATACTATAACATTTACATCTCATTAATAAGAAATAAATTTCACTCGTCCAATTCTAAGCCCCTACTTTTCTGCGTGCTATCTGTCTCCTGCTTACCGTTTTGTATTCACCTATGTTTTATTCATATATCTTGTAGAAAACAAGTTAACTGATTTGTTATTAATATGTTTACCACCATTTATTGAATGACTACAATTGCAACTATGATTTTTAATGGCTATTTTTAATGATTACTTTTTGAAAGGAGTCCACACGTAATAAAGAGACAAAAGATCTTTCTTACGTGCTTTTGCCGAATACGTGCCGAATGCATGGATTATTGATAGATAGCTTGCCCGTAGCTATATATCGATCAAGATTGGCTTTGTAAGCCGCAAATATGGAACTGTCTGGTACCGGCCGACACGTTCCAGGTTTTTTATCTAAACATTTTTTCTTCCTTTGTCAGTTTCAGGAAAATTGACTGGCACGCTTCCAGGAACCGAACGCTCGAGCCAAGTGTGAAGCCAGCTGATTCGGCTTGTTGTGTGCTTGGCGCGAACTGCAGATTTTGCGTCAACAATGGCCGCATCTCCGCCTCGCTCGAGGGTCTTCGACCCCCTCGAGCGGGCGCGACCCCGCGTCCGCCTCGCTCGAGGTCCACACGCCTCCTCGAGCGGATGGACCACTCCGTCCCGCTCGAGGTCACCCCTCTATTCGCGGTAGTGGTGCCCCGCCACTCCGCCCGGTAACAACATTTAATGCCGCGACCTACCAAGCGCCCAAGTCAAAGGACGGGGATGGGACTCCGCCCTGCTCCACGTCGCTGACACGGTCAGGTCCACTGTACCACCTGCCCCCGTCCCGTGCTGACGCATCGCCACTATGCGGGCAGGCACGGGTCACTCCACCGCACTGTGCCAACTGCTCCCGTCTTTCTCCCACCACGAAGCCCTCGAGCGGGCAGGTGGGCGTCATGGAACGTCGTACGGACGGCGACCATGGACGAACCCCGGTCAGGTCCGCCAAAGCCCTGTCATTCCCGCTGACTCCAGCCACAGGACCGCCCGTCCCAGTCTCCCAACAGGCGTGGTGAGCCCTGTGCGAGCGTACCACTGTCATTCGCCGCCACTGTTCCGCCTGCTCTCGTCCTCCCCCGTACGGCCCAGCCCTCGAACGGGCAGGGGAGGCCCTCGAGCGGGAGTACGAGCCAATAGGGAAGCGCTGACTCCAGCCCAGCGCGGCCCTGCAACGATGTCCGCCGGGTCACTTCCGCCAACTCTCTGCCATTCCCCCGACGGGGCGAGCACGCCGTGCACTGTGACCAGCGGAGGTCATCATTCCGTCACTGTGCTGCCAACTCCCGTCCTTTCATGACTGGGCGAACGTGGGAGGCCCTCGACCCGGTGTACGGGCGACGACCAAAGCCTAGCCGGAGGGCCTTCTACCCCTCGAAGCCGTGCCAGGACAAGACCAAGGACTGCCACGACATCCGAAGAAGCCGGGGCTCGCCATGAATTTCCGCCCAGAGCCAAGGACGACAGCACGCCCGGCGCCACGCTCTCCAAGTACGCCCCCTGTAGCGTGTGCTGTGCTTGTACTTGTACCCCCTTAGGGCCGCTTTCCTCCTTCCTTGGACTATAAAAGGGGGGAGAAGGCGCCGCTGGCCAAGAGGGGGGCAGACGGACACCGAACGAAGAGGACCACATTCACGATAGAACACACACACGCCCATCGCAACATTGGCATTCTGCCTCAATCACCCACTCACTCAGGGACTTGGAGGACTCGCCTCCTCTCCCGCCGAGCTTGTAGCCCCCCACTGCAAGCACCCCGGTGCAAGATAGTATAGTGCCCAAGAGCACGCCTTGCTGGACGTACGGCCCCGTGGCCGGAACCAGGATAAATCCCTTGAGTCATTGTGCTAGCTCTTGCATCAACCGGTGAGGGACGGGACACAGCGCATTCTGTTAGGCGTTGAGGTTGGTCGGCCAATCTCAGCACCGACACTGTAAAACTAGGCTGTGTGTGTTTGCAGAGGCCGAAGACTTATCCTTTTTCAAAAAAAAGTAGTGTATGAACAAATACCTTTTCTATACTCTTGAGAATTTTTTTTTACAAGTCTGACAACTTTTTTACTGGTCAACATAGACGGCAAAAGATCATAACTAAATTCAAGATATCTTTTTACGAGTTACACATAAGAGAAAAAATGATTATGCCAGATCAGTTTCTTGAGCAGCTGCTATAGCCGCATAATATATCCTAGATCTTTTTTTGTTAGCCCCCACTCTGTAGCTCTTCCGGTACCAAACAAAAAACTTGTCTGAGTACCACGGGGCAAATGTACAGTGCCACTTGTGACCGGTGGTCTATTGTCTTTTAGCGCTTACATGCATTTGAAAAGTCCAAACAAACCTGCACCAATGCACCCCTATACCCATATGTGCTTATCTACCTACAAGGTGTTAGAACTAATCCATCGGCCTTGCTAATCCTCGGGGGGGGGGGGGGGGGGGGGGGGGGGGGTGCACATGCCGCCGAGGGCACCAAATGTTTTTCGTATGGCAATTGCCAATTGCCATACAGTGCGATCAAGGAGGACATCAATGCTGAAATGAAATGATGAACCTCGTACCGGAGGCGAAAGAGGCGACCGAGAAAGCTGCCCACTGGGCCAAGTTCACGGAGGAGGCCCCAGTCTAGCGGAAGACGCTGCCAAGAGAGATGAGCTTGGAGAGACTGTCACGGCCATGGCCTCCCTGCTCTTAGGGCAGGCCATGACGAGCTCGTTTCTAGCGAAACCAAGCGCTACAAACACTCAAGTCGTCGTGCTAAGCACAGTGGTAGGGTCCAAGCTGGCAACCCTCACAGTGGAAGGGACCGAGGTTTCGCGCGCGTCAACTGCTGAAAACGTAGCTTCTATGCTACTGAATACGACATCGACCTTTTATTCAGCGTCATATCAAGCAGCCGCGGCTTCAAGTCATTAGATCTCTCAACTCGATTTCCTTGTCTATTCGGTTGTAGCAATTGCAACAATTATTCTGACAAATTACATTCGAGGTACAACCAAGGACATTCACTATGCCATATCTGCAGTAAGGATCCTTTTGCTAGTTGTGTTATGTATCTCTTTAGTGTCAACACCAATCACCTCCGGTCAGGGGCGGAGCCAGCAGGGGGCTGGAGCCCCCTACCCCCTTGCAACCAATGGAGCCCCCTACAATTTCTAACCAAAGGTGAAGAAAAAGGAGAAGGAGAAAAAAGGAGAAAAAAGAAGAAAAAGTAGAGGAGGAAGGAGAAAGGGGAACTCAGCCCCCCAACTTTAAATCCTGGCTTCACAGCCTCTGGTATAGGGTTGAAGGATGTAGCGGGCCAGATAGCAGCCGCCTTAGTAGTAGCTCCTGTCCTTGTGTGGTTTATTAATTTTCATCAGAACTGAGCCTTGCGTATTATGTAAACTCTTGGTTAATTTCCGCAAGAACCTGAACCCTGCTTATGTAAACTCTGCAGCAGTGACATGTACGGTTTTCTATTTCCTGTTCGATGGAGGAGACGGAGTCATTTTGTTCCACAAGGCTGTGTAGGATGCGGGGTGTAGTTTTTGGTAGATTGGCACCTGAACGCGTGGTAAGTCGGGAGGTTCAGATTTAACTGTCAAATGAATACAAGCACATATTTTTCATTCGTAGTTTTACTCTATCGACTTATGGCCTCGCAAAAGAAAAATGTCGCGTATTTATTGACAAAGGGTTATGACAACCCATAGGCCGTGTTTTTTTGGAGAGAAAAATTTTGCCAGCCCCTTTGACCAATAATTAAGGGTATTAAATAAAGTCAGTTTACAAAACTACCTTCACAACATTAGACTATTTCACGAGACCTATCTAATGAGGCCTTTGACCGCACGATTAGAGAATGGTTATTGTAGCATTACTGTAGCAAAACATGGATTAATTAGGCTCATTAGATTCGTCGTGCAAAATTGCACTCATCCCTAAAAGGGTTTTGAAAATAGTACTTCGTGCATGTAAGATTCCCTTTGGAATTTTTTTTTCCCGGGAGTAAAGAAAAACGGCCATAATCCTCTACTACTCATGAAATCTAGATAAAAATCCGCCTTATTGTGTACATGTCCATGTTTTGAGAAAAGAAATAACCACGTTCAATAATGATTTAAATGTTCTAGATATACATACTTACATGACTATTGAAAATAAACGTAGTTACACCAAGAGGCAATCTTCATATTCAGTTTGTTGAGAATTTAAGACTTTCTTGAAGTTTCTCCCAAAATGTTGGTGCCTCTTCGTTGCTAGCTCTTTCAGCATCAACAAGCATTATTTCCTCATGCAGTGGACGGACACTAATTTGCGCTATGAATCTGCCATCTATTGCTTGCAGTAACACACCTCCAAACCATTTTTCCTCTTTCCTCCTCGTCGCAAACCCTTCAGCTTGCCCTAGCTCCTCAACTTTGTCCAAAACTGACTTGGCACTTATACCGGATACAACAAATCGTACCCGATCGGACAAAGTCCCAACCAACCCGCTCAGATCACACCCTCTTGCAAATGTGAGGATATCAAATGCATTAATCTCCCTTGCTAGCTCCGATTCAACCTCCCATTTCACCAGCTCAGGGGTAGGATGAGAAGAGCCATTGGTTGGTGTGATAGCAAATGACATGCCATGTTTGTGTAACCAAGGGTGGTCTAAGATTTCACCAACCTTGATGCGTGTATTGGGTTCCGGGTCCAGCATCTCCCTATGAGGCACCGGAGCTCCATGGAGAACCACTTGGGGCACCGGAACCTCCCCGAGCAAATCTTGCGGTACATGCCCATGAGGTTGCCGTCGTTGAACGGCAGGTAGCCGGCGGTGAGCGCGAACAGCACGACGCCGCACGACCAGACGTCGGCCTTGCCGGGGTCGTACCGCTTCTTGAGTAGGATCTCCGGCGCAACGTAGGCAGGGGAGCCGCAGGCCGTTGCGGCGAGGCCGTCGGCGGCGGCGCCGAGCTGCTGGCGGCGGCGGTCGTCGGCGAAGGCGCAGAGCCCGAAGTCGGTGAGCCTGAGGTCGCCGCGCTCGTCCAGGAGGAGGTTCTCCGGCTTGACGTCGCGGTGGAACACGCCGCGCGCGTGTGCGTGTGCCACCGCGGAGGCGAGCTGCCCGAAGAGGCGGCGCGCCGCGGGCTCCCCGGGCGGGCCCGTCTCCTCGAGCGCGGCCTGGACGGTGCCGCCGCGGGCGAGGTCGAGCACGAGGTAGACGGCGGAGCGGGAGGCCAGGACGTCGAGGAGGCGCACGACGTGCGGGTGGCCCCGGACGCGCCGGAGCGCGGCGAGCTCGCGCTCCACGGACCGGCGCGCCGCCGCGGCGTCCTCTGGCGAGCACGGGTGGTGCGGCTTCCGGACGGCCTTGACGGCGACGTGGGCGCCCGTGCGGACGTCCCGCGCGCGGTAGACCTTGGAGGAGCCTCCCCGGCCGAGGACGCGGCCGAGCTCGTACCGGCCCTGCAGGACCTTCGTGTAGCCTTCGGACGACGCGGCGGCGGAGGAGGCTGCCGATGTGTAGTCGTCGGGTGGCATCTCCGGCGAGGTGGAGGCTTGCACGCGCGCTTTCGCTCGATTTGGTATGCTAGAATCAAGAATGGCAGGGTCTTCTTGGACCCTGGAAGATCAAGAACCAAGAAGATCAAGAATGGAACTTCCAGGGTCCAAGGCAGGTGTATCTTCTTGGTTTGATAAGTAGCCGTGTTGATATAGGAGTGATCGAGTGTATAAAAGCTCTATATTAGTCCAGATTGAGTAGTGTCCTGGTTTCACTGCTAAAATGATTGTGAATTTTCTATAAGACGATGATGGCATCGATAAATACTGCCCACTTTAATATGCATACTCCTCTGTCAAAACAAAGGCCATTCTTGTCTTGTCGTACGATAAACTATTCTAAATTTAACCAAATTCATAGAGAAAAGTATGGTGAGACCAAATATGTATATTTGAAAAATATATTTTATTAATAACACTCGTTTGGTGTCCCGTCGCTACTTTTCTTTATAAAGTTGGTCAAACTTAAAAATTATTCAACTTAGGACAAAACTAAAATGACATTTTTTTGACCTATAGAGTTATTGTGTACATTTTTTTGGGCACCCTTTTTAACAGAAAAAAATCTTATGTTGGCAACAAATTTGAATGAATTTTCAAAATACAAAAACATAGAATATCTCCAAGACAATATTCTTGGCACTGAGTCGGAGGTAACCTGTATGAGATCGTGTGTTGTTTTAGGAGATCGAGGAAACAAACTTGTGTTCTGCATGCTAAAAATCTAGTATCTTTCCTGCACTAATATAACCCGAACCATCAAGCACCAGGTACAAATCCCATATACTTGCATGCTACTAATCATCATTTTGTGGTGCTATTTTATCGTATATGATTTGAGATATTTATGTCATCCAAGTCACCCTAACCACCGTCCGATCTCTTGTATACTGTACGCATATGGTACTTTTGGCTCGACGGCGACCCGAAGCATAGAGAAATGGGCATTATTGGTGTCAGGTCCACCGGAGATTCGCTCACCGATGCCCGTCGTCTAGTCATGCCATGTCGACGTCGGCTCACCATGGTAAGATTCACTCCCCATATTTAATTTGCAAGCATGAATCATCGCGTACGACATTGCTGTGTGGTAGAGCAACGGTGACTTGTGGCTAAAATAGTTGTTTTCAGAACTCAGAAGAAAATTAATGTAGGTTACCAATTTCACTAAATATTTTTAGATTAAGATAACATCCGGCCTCCGTTTCACAAGCGAAAGCTTACAGCCATCAGTAGACACAGTACATAGACTACCAGTACACCATCAGACGTTAAAACACTTCAAAAGAACACAACACTAAAAACACTAGGCTTGAAGTCTGCTTCTGAATTTTACTAAATATGATTATGCGCATGAATCCAAGAGGCTTTCCTTCTGTAATAATAAATGGTTGATGGAGAATTTCTTAAATCTAAAAAATTCTGGAGTTCCCTCTACAGTTCTACTTAATTTTTGCTACACCGAAGGCATCTTATTTTGATTCTCAGCCACGTAAAACGATGCTATAATTGACAATGTTTTCAGGGTTTTTGGCAGCCATTCTGATAACACAAGGGATGTATCAGGCACATACCAGTACAATAATAGCCTCTCGTTCTTATCATGAGGCGCGGTGTGGGATGACTTCCCTATCATATTGTCTGGGCGGCCACGGCCACAGGACGAGAGTAGCAGGAAAACAAACACCCAAATAAACAAGCAAAAATAATGGAGCAACATTATTTCACCACCGAAAACGACTGCTGCCCGTTTCCATCCAAAGTTTGATTGGATGGGGACAGTATTTTCAAATAGCTATTGAGGGATCGGATCAACTACAATCTTTGGTCTTCCATCAAAAGAAAAAACTTCAATCTTTGGTAAAACTAGAAGGATCACTGGCATCCCATGACAGAGCTTGCATAATACATGATTTCACATGAAGTTTAATCATTTTTTTTTGTTGAAACAGGCCCTGCTTCCAGTTTTCTAGATTTTGCCCAGCATATCTCTGCGTTTAGACGCATAATTTTTCATTACATCATGAAAAGGTCAAGCTGCACTTGCCATCAGATTTATAATTGTGCTCCATAATTATCACGGTGCCATAATCATTATTATTTATTACATATGCATGAAACAGTATGATCCCTTATGTATATTGATATGCAACATAAATATTAAATATAAACCCTGCATATGATCCATGCACAAAATATGTGGCACAATCATCACGCGGAGGTTTATATCTATACACAGCAGATTTTTTACAAGTACATAACCTATTCTGTACAGTCTTTGTTTCCCGAGATTTACAGTGCTTGAACTTCTTTTACATGAACACCACCGATGTCTGCTGGGCCGACCAATACCCTTCAGAGAAGTTCATAAGTTTAAGCTGAAGAAAGGCTTCTGAGGACTTGTGCTCCAGCATGAGCAGTTCTACCGACACAGACATGGATAGAATTGCAGAAATCCCTCTTCTCGAGGAACTTCTTGATATGTTCCATTATGATTGGTGCATTTTGGATGATTAACCTCTTGCACTGAAAAAGAAGTGGCACCGTTCAGAAACAATCATGCTGAATTAATCAGAGTATATTTAGCTAGAGATTTTGTAAGCATTACCTTCTGTACAAAATTCTCTGCATTGTTGCATCCTTTCAGAAGTATCTCGATTATCTTAAGCTGCTAACAGTGAACGGAACAATGGCATAAGGCTTTCTGTGTGTGTGTTTTTCAACAAATCTTGGCAAAAAAGATTTACTACTCAGTAAAAGCAAGAAAGTAGTATAAAATAGGGGCCTACCAGCCCAATATAACAAAAATCCATATGAATGTGTAAATGTACCCACAAAAAAAATATGTAAATGTAGTTGAAATGTCAGTATTCTTTCTTTTTTTTACATGAAAAACAGTAGGGGATACTCATAGTGTGATATAAACTATAACGAAGGGAATGTAAACAAAATGTTGTGGATAGGCAGGGTCAGTGGATTATTAATGAAATATGAATATTCTTCAACAAAATGCAACACAAAATGCCATTAAAGAAAATCCAAGAATTTTTTAGTGAGAAATTGTAGTGCAAAAGGATCAGGTGAATCAGATTCAGGATATGCCAACACTTTCACAACTTTTCTAAAAAGATCATGCGGCAACATTTTGTATAAAAAAGACCCCCTTTAGGAGGGTGGGATGACCCTATTTGATTAATACTGTGGTTGCTTGATTGAGTGAAAATCTGATACGTTCGAACCACAGATAGGAAAATATGGTTATACCAAAGAATGTGGAAAAGCTCCTGAAATCATGTAAAAGTAAAGAGCAGTGCTTCTAATGAAATTCACTGAAGTAACTTACTGAAGCAAACATAATAAGAAAGTCATAATCGACTTCAACAGCCAGGTAGAAACTATTTAGCTTCACGAACCAACTAGTTCCCACTATCTCATGCTGATGAGGAAAGGTAGGCAACATACTATGATGCTCCTCCTCACTTGTAGAATGTAGGTTCCACTATATCTGGACTCAAAGTACATTACTATTCTTGTTAATTGTGGACAGATTAGCCATGGTAATGAGTATAATGTACCAACCAGTTTGTCCTGTAACTTGAGGTGTTGAGTTGAGACTAAACTCCAACCAGACATGAACATGAACAAGTTAAATCCAATTGAATACCATGCAAGACAGTTAAACTGGGAAAATAATCCATGCCGCCCAGATAAATGACGATTCAGAAGGAAGACCGAGGAAAAAAATAAGCAAATCAGAAAAATCAGTGAGCCCCACACATTGTTTCCCTGCACAGCATAAGCCCAGATCGCACAGCTGTTCACTATGAGTTATGATTTATAACTGCATTGAGTTGCTCATGCTTAACTAGCAGTTGGGCCAGCAAACACCATAACTGGACCGAAGTGCCCACAGAACGGCTGACAAAAAAGTTGGAAACTGTATGAAGAAAAAGGCCAGTGAATTCCAACCATGGAAACATGAGGGCAGTGGCAAAGCTAGCAATTAGTGCTAGGGTATTCATTGAAAGAAATGCTCTCAAACTCAATAGAAGTAGGATTAATTTTGTGTGGATGTTTAAGCTACATGCCTAACATACATTAATATGTTACAAAAATATTGGTATTCCAAGGCATACAAAAGAATATCCATGCTGCCGCCCCTGCATGAGAGGCTGAGGGCACACCTGTGCTAACCATGAACATATGACTATCAAAATAGTAATGTCCTCTAGGTGCAATGTTTTGGGATTTTAGAGGATGTCCAATTGTATAACTTCCTGCAGTGTGTGCCTTTCATTTATTTGTCCTTTATCTCAGGGTGATACATATGTACAGCTATTTGCTATGGTCACGTTCTAAAAGCTTTACATATGCAAACAAGTCAGTTGTTTCAACAATGTATCAGAGTACTATTTGTAGGAAAATATTGACTTGGCATGACTATCATGGTTCCTCACATCTCAACATGTTACAAGTGCAAATTCATAGACAGAACTGAGGAGTTGTACAAAAGTATATACTGTCTCTTAGTAAACGAAAAATGACAATCCAGATGCTGTCTGTTTGATCATCATTTCCTAGCAAGTGAAACATGCCTGGGCAATATTGACCATGCATGTCTAGCACTCAATGCAGAATCCTTGAATGGCTCACTACTGCATCAAGTCATAGAATAAATCCAACATATTGTTAGAAACTGAGATTATGGTGCAAAAGTTTTTACCTAACAGAGTTTGTGGCTAAAGGCCTCCATCATATGAAAGTCACTAAAGAGCCTAAACGTCAATATGCCACTACAATATTGATACGTAGTCACACATACTCCTAGACGAAAAACCTTCCATAACATCCAGTGTAATGAATCTATCACAGAAATAAAATGCTCCCAGGAACTGAACAAAAGGGATTGAGATGAAAGGTAACTTGGCTCCATACAATTACAGAACACAAGACTACAAAAAATAGGCACAAACCTTGCAAAGCTGATAGAACAAAATGAAATGAAGAAAGTGTAAGAAACAAATACCTCCATGTCCGGATCTTCAAGATTAGTAACAATCTCATCGACAACCTCATGGCAAAGGGTGCAAGCATCTTCATGTCTTGGGAGACGAATGAATTTTGCCTCCTCACAAAAACTTACTGATACGCAAAAGTCTTCAGCGTTTAAAGATGCAATTTTTTTGAAGAAAAGTGGGGCATAATAATCTATCAACCTTATGCACTGCCAGAAGTTATTGCATAAGCATACATCTGTCTCTTATACACATCTAGATGTGTATAAGAGACAGATGTTATATCCCGTCACTTCCGCTGACCCCGGCCCCACGCGGCTCTGCCATGACGTACGCGGGGTCAAATCCACCAACTCCCTGCCATTCCCCCGACGGGGCGAGCACGCCGCGCACTGTGGCCAGCAAAGGTCATCATTCCGTCACTATGCCGCCAACTCCCGTCCTCCCCTGACCGGGTGAGCATGGGAGACAATCGATCGGGCGTACGGGCGACGGACAGGTCCCAGCTAGAAGGCCAGCCACCCCTCGAAGCCGCTCCAGGACAAGATCAAGGACGGCCACGACATCCGATAGCATGTACTGTGCTTATACTTGTACTCATCCTTGTACGCCACCCTCCCTCCTTGTAAACTTACTGATACGCAAAAGTCTTCAGGGCTTAAAGAAGCAATTTTTGTGAAGAAAAGTGGGGCATAATAATCTATCAACCTTATGCACTGCCAGAAGTTATTGCATAAGCATACATTACATAAGAAATGGAAAGCTTTGAGTACAGGCATATCTATTAAAATTGAAGTATGAGAAAAATTATTTAAGGTAAACAACAATACCTCTAGCTTCAAAGAAGGAAACTTTGAACAAGCTTGGTGCAGTGTATCGATGATTTCAGTTTGGGTCTCATTTTCATTAAGATAGAAGAGGGCTTCTGAGGCAAACTGCTCGCAAAGTTGGCACAGTTGTGGATTTTCCTTCATTACCAGGGATACCGTGCCAACTTTAGGAGTCTTTATAGCAGCTACAATAACATTAAACTCGTGAGAAATGATAAGTTACATTGAAACAAGGGTGAAGATCAGCGAATGGCATTTAGCACAACAACTAAATATAGACAAAGTAATGTAGGTCGTGTATAAGCTCACTAAAGACCCAAACAATGCAGTTGCTTCAATATTCACCGATTAAGTTTTCAGTATTTATGACAAATATGCAAATTGCCAGGTAGGCTTTCCTGATTATCTTATGAAAACTGTCATAATCTGGAATTGAGCCTAGCTCAGCTGGTTGAGGATGTGGATGTACACCCAAATCAGAGTTGAAGTCCACGTCAAGGCAAATTTGGTTCCTATTTCTTCCTCTTAATTATTATGAAAAGCCACCAAGTTCCACCTGGGTTGGTTGAGTTTTATGTGTTCGAAAATTGTCATAATCTGTTTATCTTTCAAATACACAAAAAGAATTTGATAAAAAGCTAGTGAGGATTGTTAGATAAACATCAGGAGACAGAACTGAAAAAGGCAGGCAATCTACTATTCATGGCAGCTGAGGCCAGAGAAAGAGAGAATAATGCCAGGAGATTAAAAAATTATAAATGTCCATCTTAAATGATTTTGCTCATCTGTTTGTCCCTGAAAAAGGGGCCCAATTAATTGTCAGTAGTGATTGTTTCATTGTTTTCTTTCATGTATATTCCCATTACGTTAGCTTTAATACAGAACAAAAAAAATATGCTCTTCTGAATAAAGTGAAAAAATGTCAGCCATGAAATGCTTGCACTGGACATGTGATTGCCCATAAAAAATTGTTACGTACCAGCATCGTCCAAAGCCAAACTTGTAGTGCACCAAAGCACAAGACTGGTGACAAAAATAACTTGAACTCTTGTGTCCATTTTGTCTGTAACCCCTATAAATAGTAACAATTCAGTACAGCATTGTATACACCATGCCATTATCAATTCTTTGCTAACTACAGCAACATATTATGCTTATAGAAAATTGTTGGCATAAAAACAGAGATAGATAATTTCTTTCTATATACAAATAGTTCCAAAGAAACATCACTACTGATTGATCAGCAACTGGGAGTATACAATTATGTGTAAGATTTCAGCTAAAACCTACTCCCTCCGTCCCGTAAAGAGTGTCCATTTTGACTTCTTCTCGGTCAAATTGTTTGAAGTTTGACCAATTTTATAATTAAAAACATCAATGGTTATCACACCAAATATGTATGATATGAAAATATATTTCATAAAGAATCTAATGGAACTTGTTAGACATTAAAAGCATTAATATATTTTTATATAAACTCAGTCAAACATAAGGTAGTTTGACTTAGGATAAGACCAAAGGGACACTCTTTGCGGGACGGAGGGAGTAACAGCTAGTTCCAAAGAACCAGAACATACAGTGCTGAGATATCCTACATGTTCCAAAATTCAGATAAGCTTTATCCACTGATTGATCAGCACTGATTCTCCCATTCTTTGCATTCTTTTGGACAATGCACAAGACACATTGAAACAACCAGTGCAGTTGATGGTCATCCTTCATGGAGTGATGTATTCTCGCTTCAGATCAAATTAAGACATATTTTTAGCACTAATGCTTGACAGTTGAATAGGTTAGCTCTCCAAATATCCTGATTTCACCAGTCTTTTCTTTTTTTTTCTAGAGCAATAGAAGCAGGTACGCAAAACCAAGATTGACCTTTCTAGCATAGGCGTGACAATTCATCTTAATGCGAGTCCATTCGACACATATCAGCAGAGAAGTACAAAACGAATAACAACCAATCATACCAATCACTTCTCCCAAAACGGATCAAGTTCTGAAACAGTCAGAACTCGGGAAATTAAAGATGACGGATCAGACTGGCGCCAGGGAACGACATGAGGGACGACAAATTAACTAATTCCATGTATCACAGGAGAGGTAAAATTTAAAAAAAGAACAATCTAAGATGTTTCTGTAGACTCTTACCTCGTCCGTTTACAACAGAGCCTTGGGGGTTGGCCGGCCGATGGCAGCCGAGAGCTTGGAGGTGGCCGACGCCGAGCAAGAGCAGCGACGACCGCGCCTAGGGAGAGCGAAGTGGCAGTGAGAAGAGCAGAGGAGATGTGGATTTGAGAGGAGACACGGAGACAGAGCACGGGGTTGACTAGCTGGATGAATCGCCTGCTGCTCTCCGACTCTTAACTGTCGCTAAGGAACGGCTATTCGGCTAGCCACGGCAGGCGGAGGCGCAGATTGACGCGGCCGAAAGGAATGTGCGGGGAATCTTATTGCGTGATGGGCTGTATTCACTTCCACCAAACTATTAAAATTTTATCTCCAAATTTCACTATTTACTTATCACATCAAATCTCTCCTCATGTATGAAAACAATAAACGTGGGTAAATAAAAAAAATTAATCACATATAATTTTGATGTACAGGGTGAGACGAATCTTTTGAGCTTAGTTAGGTCATAGTAGGACAACGATTACCACAAACAAACGAAAAATGCTACAGTGCATTACAGTGTCCTATGTGACATTTTCATCAAATTTTGCCACCTTTTTTGAAACTAGCAAAGGCACATGTGCGCACGCACATGTATAAAATAAATCAAACATAACATATAAAATATAGTTGCAATGCCGCACGGCGCGTGTGCTAAACTCTCTTCTATATATTTGTCTCAACTCATATACCACGCACGTTTATTTATGACAAAAAACTCTCCGATTTATTGTCTATTAGTAATACGGGGTAACTGTGTATAGACGTGGGTACAAATATGGAAATATTTAGGTGGGTCATTTTTTGGTGAAAAAAGTTGAGTGGGGAAACAACTAAAAGAGCCTGGAACATGCAAAAATTTTGATGCTTTCTAGTTTTTCCCTCCTTCCCAAGCCCGACATGTGGGTCCTCTGTGTGAGGGTGAGGGTGTTTTTTGGTAAAAAGTGTTTTCAATTTTCTATGATCCTTTCAGTATAGATAGACTAAACACACTCATGGTCTAGGAAACTGGAGACATGAGTTGGGCCTAATGTCAAACCACCCTTTATTACACAAAAAAAATAATGCTGGGCCACATTGAGTAGGACTCCACATCTAAGTTGATTTATGGATATGGACAACTATCTCGTCCGTTAATGCTAAACTGCACAGAGAGCAATCCTCTCTAGCTATCAAGACTGAAGATTTGATAATCCAGTCAGATGGGTTTTATGTGGTAAAGCTCCTCACTTCTTCTATTAAACTCTCTAGTTATCCTCTTAATAACCCTGCCACATCGGCATAGAATTTAATACCCCGAACTGAGACTGGCCTTACATCAAGTACTACGTAGTAAAGACGGAAACGGATCGGATACGCATGGAATCGGATACGGATAGCACTTTTTACCAAATTTTATTTCGAATACGGATTCAAATTCGGATATTCTCGGATACGAATACAAAACGGATGTCTCAGATTTAGATACGTTCCGATATTTCATTGTCTTTTATGATAACAATTAACAAACATTAATTTATTTTATCCACGGATTTAGAAAAATATATCATCAAGAAATATAAATAAAGATTAAATATAGTATATATAGACAAGAATCACTAATTAAATATTTTTAATTAAATTTTTTTAATTAAATAATAATAATTAAATAAATCATATAAAAATAATTGCTAATATTAAATTAAGTAAAATAAAGTATTTGAGTGTAATTTATATAGATAATATATTAGTTTGAACTAAATTAAAATAATATGTTTATAGCATGGTTTGAATATATGTTATTTTTGACCGGAGTCAGTAGGGGAAGCCCCTACCTATTTTTTAATTTTCTTTATTCTAAACCCAGTTAATTCGCTCCTACTAGGAGTCGAACCTGGGTCTGCAGGGTGCTACTCAGATGCTCTAACCACTAGGCTAGAGGCTCTTTCACTTTGAATATATGTTATTCTATACGAATACGGATAATATCGGATATTTTGTCCATGTCCATATTTATTTTAAATTCGGATATACCCACTTTACTTACCATATTAAAAACGAATACGGATATGGATATTCAGATTTGCTGGATATCGAATAATTCGGATAATCATTTTACGTTTTCCTTCCTTACACATGGTATTTACACGGCGGGTGTAGATCTTAAAAGTTTAAAAGTTCAGTCTTAAATTTTACATTTTGTTTCCTATATTGACAAGCAGATCAAACCAGACTTACGAATTCAGCAACATGAAGCATAGTAGTTACTATTTCTAGTAACTTGCACTGTTGTTTGATAATTGGAGCTTAGTCTATGATAATGGGTTTTGATATCAGCAAAGTCAAAACTGGCAGTGTTGATGTCATAATTAGATTCTTCTCATGTCGAGGGCCTTAGCTTAATCAGCATACAGGATCTGGACTAGTTGACCGAGAGTTAGTCTTTAGTCCGAATGTAAAAAAAACTTACACACTTCTACAATCGCATCTTTCTTGGGTACAGTGTAAATAATTTTACTATGGGGAATTTCAGCCTAACATGGCTCATTCTTTTCTCCTACACATATGTTGTTAAACCACGCAAATAAGGTCATATATCTCAAACTATATACCATACCGCGTAGAAACCATTAAAGTCAATGCTTGTGAACAATAGAAATAGGAATTAGTTTATGATCTCACGAACACACTTGTGGTAATCCGATTAGAACTGTCCTCGATTTTCCGCTGCCTCCTTAACTCTGTGAGGCGACATCCCCGCCCCAATACGCCATTGTTCACCCGCTAACCATGCTAGTACAGAAGAAATATATTTATTTATGATAATATAAAATGCATCAATCGATTTAATTAACCTAGAAGTTTATATAGCTTCCATGTCTAGCAATATATAGTTTTTGTACTACTAAAAACGGAAGTTGTTCTAGACAGAGTGAAAAAAAGATCCAGAGAACTAACCAATAATTATTACTCCAGCAAATAAATTGTCCTGTAAAAACTATTTAGTGGCTAGTAGCATCAAACCATAAAATTGTACAAAAAAATGAGTACCATATGTTGTTGTCAAAAAATAGAATGATCCAAACCATCAAAGTGACTGTTAATTTCAGTGACGCGTTTGTTAGATGTTAGGTTTAGTCCCACATCGAAAATTGATGGGGTGGAGCACGACATATAAGTTGGGGACAGTCCTCACTTATCGGACTAGTCTTTTGGGTTGAGTTAGGCCTGGGCCTTGGTTGGTTGTGGCTCCGATGGACATGAACTCTATCCTATACTACTAAATACAACTCCAAGTCCCGTCGTAACCGGACTAGTACAAATATTCGACACAATATGTAACAGTAGATACGCGTCTCTGGTATGCCTTCGCCCGAGCTAGTATATGACCTGGTGAACTTACTAGTGACGTCACTGAGATCATATTGGAGACGTGTGACAAATTCACGTCACAAAATTATGTGTCTTCTTTATCGGTTTTTGATGTAGTGCAACATAAGGTCATACAAAAATCTGAATTAACGGTCACTTGCTCATCGCTAGCACCTTTGTAAATTCTATGTGTTGAACTACTAAGGGGGTGTTTGGATCCCACTCATACAACTCAAAAGTGCTACAATTAGGACTAAAAGGTCCTAAAGAACCAAACACCAAGGTCTAAAAGGTTCTAAAATGGGGTACTAAAACCAGAGGCAAATTTGGTTCTAAAAGGCTCTAAAACTCCATGTTTCCACCCACTACCCCTCCTCATTACCCCCACATGTACCTCGTTCTCCCCACCCGAGCCATCTCTCTCTCTCTCTCCTCCCCCCCTCCCGCCGGGGTGCCCTCCGCCGCCGCTGCCCGCAGCACTCACACTCCTAAGCTGCTCGCCTGTCGCTCCTGTGCTCTGTCATCGGCGCAACCCTCCCGCTCCTCAGCCATGGTTCACTGCCTCGGCCGCCGGCAGATGCAGTGAATGCCCCCTCGACCCTCCCTCTGCATTTGCTCACGCGTGAGTCCAGGGTCCATCTCGTCTCCCTCTCTTGGTCGATCTCTTCTCGTAGTCGTAGGGATTCAAAATGAGGAGCAGCTGCAGCGGCCGCGGCGTCGGGGTCTTGTTGTCTGCCGTGCTACTCGGCTGCCTAGCGTTCTCTTGTAAGTCCTATTTCTTCCTCGCTCGCTCGCTCGTGTCGATTTTATCCGAGGCTGCGGTATAGTTTGATCCGAGGCTGTGCCATGCGCTACATGCTCTCGCCTGATGTGGGCGTTTAATTTCCGTCAACCCAGCCAATTGCTTCTTCTGTTCTGTGATTGTCCGGTACCTATATACTCCATCCATCCCATAATATAAGCATTTGAAGCATCCGAAGCATTCAAATGTAAAAAAATAACAAAACTGCTAAAAGACCTATATACCCCTCATTTTACATTATCCACCAACTCTCTACCCACCCCACCCTGTCTCTTATACACATCTAATCACACAAGCATACAACCAAACAGACAAATAGCTGCAGCCAAGAATAACAAACCAGCCAAAGAAAAAGCTTTTAAATAGCGTAGGCTCATTGCTATATGGTTACAAGGGCACAAGAAATGTTGAGAACGAAGCTATGATAGAAAAGATATGGCTATACAATGATTTGGATTATTAAACAAATAACAGACTACATACTACATATATTTTATTAAACAATATAATTTATGTAGGTTATTCAAAGAAATACCCTATTTGAAATTATCATAAATTATGTAACATAATCATATTTTTTTCTATAAATGTTCCAGTACAAATTATTCCAACTAAAATATTAACTAGAAACAAAAACATGTGAGATCTCTAATCAAATAAAACCTATGGTTCTTGTTAAACTAGTCAGTTCATTATTGAAGAAACAAATTTATGTTGGTATTGATCATATTAATTACAAAAGCTCAAAGTATTGCACTAGTTTTGTTTTCTTTTAATTAGAAAATTGAATGAATATGATTAGTCAAATTGACATTAGTTTGTGAAAAAAACAAGATATAACAAACTAATTCAATAAATATTAATCAAATTAACATTAATATGAACGACATATAAGTTGGGGACAGTCCTCACTTATCGGACTAGTCTTTTGGGTTGAGTTAGGCCTGGGCCTTGGTTGGTTGTGGCTCCGATGGACATGAACTCTATCCTATACTACTAAATACAACTCCAAGTCCCGTCGTAACCGGACTAGTACAAATATTCGACACAATATGTAACAGTAGATACGCGTCTCTGGTATGCCTTCGCCCGAGCTAGTATATGACCTGGTGAACTTACTAGTGACGTCACTGAGATCATATTGGAGACGTGTGACAAATTCACGTCACAAAATTATGTGTCTTCTTTATCGGTTTTTGATGTAGTGCAACATAAGGTCATACAAAAATCTGAATTAACGGTCACTTGCTCATCGCTAGCACCTTTGTAAATTCTATGTGTTGAACTACTAAGGGGGTGTTTGGATCCCACTCATACAACTCAAAAGTGCTACAATTAGGACTAAAAGGTCCTAAAGAACCAAACACCAAGGTCTAAAAGGTTCTAAAATGGGGTACTAAAACCAGAGGCAAATTTGGTTCTAAAAGGCTCTAAAACTCCATGTTTCCACCCACTACCCCTCCTCATTACCCCCACATGTACCTCGTTCTCCCCACCCGAGCCATCTCTCTCTCTCTCTCCTCCCCCCCTCCCGCCGGGGTGCCCTCCGCCGCCGCTGCCCGCAGCACTCACACTCCTAAGCTGCTCGCCTGTCGCTCCTGTGCTCTGTCATCGGCGCAACCCTCCCGCTCCTCAGCCATGGTTCACTGCCTCGGCCGCCGGCAGATGCAGTGAATGCCCCCTCGACCACCTCCTCGCCGAGCCACGTTCTTTTCGCCAGTCGTCGTGGACAAATCGCCGCCGGAGCTCCTTGCCCGCGTGAAGACGGCGTCGCCGGACGCTTCCGCCGCCGCCGAGCCGATTCGCCGCGGCTCTCGCTCACCGGGCCAATTCTTCCGCCTGGCCGCGCTCCACCGCTCTCCGCCTCCGCCTCCGCATCGCCATGCTCCACCGCTCTCCGCCGACCACGCTCCGCCGCTCTCCGCCGATGCCGCTCTCCACCGACGCCGCGCTTCGCCTCGGCCGGGCCGCGCTCCGCCGCTCTTCGCATCCACCGTGCCTCGCCGCGCTCTGCCTACACCGCCGTGCTCCGCCTCCGAGCGAAGGGGTAGCAGGTGAGGGCAAGGAGGAGGGTAAAATGGTCTTTAAGCTGTTCATTAATGTGACTTTACTCCATTTTAGTACTCGGAAGCAAACTGTGGTGCTAAACTTTAGGACCTTCATTTTAGGACTTTTGTTTTAGCACTAGAGATCCGAACACCCCCCTAATTTGCTCATCGCTAGCACCTGCTAGTGCACCTGCATTTGTTTTGGGAGTCTTGTTAGATTCTTAGTTTCTTTGACAATGTTCAAAGTCATGTGCATTCATCAACACAAAACTCAAGAACTACCTTAGCTTTTTTGTGAAGTATTCAATAAAAAATAGGTACAATGTCACACCCGTCCCAGTTTGTATGGCCCAGTAGTGGCCCATGAGTGCGGGATGCATGTGTTTAGTGCCACATTGCTACTTTAGCAAGGGTGGAGGCAACTTATAAGCCTTTGTCTTCCAGCCATAGCACCTTCGGGTTAACCCTTTTACACGAAGCGAGGACGAAAGTGTAAGCAGGGTGCTATGTGTACATGTGCACGTCCATCGAAAGGGTTGTGCGGGGCGGCTCGTGGAAGGCGGGGTGTTACAAATGGTATCAGAGCCGACCCTCGCAGCTCATTTAGATCAACAGCCTGCCCAGCTTGATTTTGGCCTGCATCCTGATTCTGCTGCTCGTTGGGCTGTCACACCCGGCCCAGTTTGTATGGCCCAGTAGTGGCCTATGAGTGCGGGATGCACGTGTTTAGTGCCACCTTGCTAGTTTAGCAAGGGTGGAGGCAACTTATAAGCCTTTGTCTTCCAGCCATAGCACCTTCGGGTTAACCCTTTTACACGAAGCGAGGACGAAAGTGTAAGCAGGGTGCTATGTGTACGCGTGCACGTCCCTCGGAAGGGCTGTGCGGGGCGGTTCGTGGTAGGCGGGGTGTTACATACAATGTCCCACATAACATACATATGATTGGAGATGTACCCACGGTACCTAAAAGTACCTAGTGTAAATCAACGGTTGGTCCTACTTTTTTGGTACCTGGTCCCACACATGCACGAATTTGGTACCTCTGTCTAGGTACCTCTTGTTACTCCCTTTGTTCCCACCGTCTGATTTCTTGGAACGGATGGTTCTAATTAATCCCAAGCATTTTAAAATTTCTCATCAAGAATATTAGTAATTGGCTCATGGCAAAGTTCATCACCATTGTTTGAATAAAGATATACAGCCCATATGGTTATTTCATATACAAATTAGATTTATGGGGGTGGCAGCTGTCTTGGTGTTACACCCAATTCTTAGAAAACATCAGATGATAATCATATGCCTGACTGACTCAAGATTACATAATATGATAAATTCATAAATGAATAACAATAGTATCAAGTAAAGAATATTACAAAGGTCTTAAAAACTACTACTCCTTTTATATTTTGTAAGGCACACACAAATATCAAGATTCAAACTTTTCAATGCTTGACCAATAATTTAACTAAGAATTTTTAACTTTTATGATAAAAACTTTATGTGGTTAGATTTTTAATCAAATATACTCTTCAATGATTATAAGTTTATGACCACAAATAATATAATATAAGATAAATAAATGGTCAATGTATAATTTAGAAGACCGTGCCAAATCATGTCACACCTTACAAAAATAATCGGAGGGAGTACTAGAGTAATATGACTAATCCTAGAAGCAAATGCTCCTACTTCAAAGGTAATAGACTAGGGTTGCGTACGTCTACAACTTAGCATCATCCTTATGAAGTTCCACAACATCTTCTTCTTGATCAGTGTTTATAATTTTAAAATATAAAGGGTGAGTATATGTCATACTCAAGAAATGTAATATGACATGCATGGTTAAGACGAAGGAATGAATTGTCTAACATAATGTTGTAAAGCACTGAGTTGATTAACTTTTATTAGAATCTAGTTACTAGTTTATGCCCTCCCACATTAAATAGAAGCATAGTATAAACATGAACCAAGATTTATTTTATCTTCAAGTTTGAAATGATTAGTGGAATAAAGCATATGATAGGAGTGATAAGCATTTGACATACACAAGGAGAAATCCAGGATAAATGATAAAGATAGAAACCAGTCTAGCTACTGGGAGGATAATGAGACATGAAAAGATTCCTATGCACTTCCAATGACTTCGACATATCTCCAGCAAAGATTACAACAAGCATGACGACGACATCAATATCTCACTAAAATTTATATTACCTCAGCGTCGGAACATGGGACCATCAACTCACAGACAGGGATGAGAAGGGAATTGCCAATCATCATGTGGTAATACTACAGGTCAAGACTAACGTGGTCGAATACATAGGCCGCTACCACAATTATCCATTGAATTGGGTGCACTCCAAGCTCACCGTCAAGTATAAACACCACATCTACACTAGTCGTGATATACTTACTCTCCTAGCAAGAGCAAGCAACCCTGCCAAAGCCCAGGCAACAATTCACCCAAACAATTGACTAGGATCGAAGAGGCCAGCTGAGATAAAGAACTAGGAGAAAACTTCTAGAGCCAGAACTACAAGAGCAATAATTTAAACTAGACATTCCATAATTATCTGCGAAATAAATGTAGAACAAATAACTGAAAGTAAATGGGAAAAATAATATATTGAATACTTAGAGTCTTACATAAAAAAATAAAAAGATATAAGAGCTTTACCCGAAATCCAGAAGACGTCTCTGGAACCATGAGCATAGCTCGACCCTAACTCTAACTCCCAACTAGACTAGCCTAACTCTACATCTTGAAAGTGTCCGGTTCGGCAAGTGGATCTCCATCGCCTTATCTCCAACGCTCCATATGATCTCCTAGTGGCAGTTGTAGGTCGGTTGAACGTGTGCAACTTCGACCGAACCGAGTTGTTCGTCCCACCCAACTTGTTTGGCCGAACTAGTATTGTGCATTGGTCGCCCTCCAATCCACTGCCAATGCCTCATGGACGTCCACGATTGCCCCCCACCTAGCTGAGTTCGGTGGGTTTGTGCTTGTTTGCTCCGGATTGATGACATCAGCGATCTGTGTGACTTCTCCCGGTCACCACTTGATCATCCTAATGTGAAATCGACGCTATGGACCTTCTTTGAGTGTGTTTCTTGCATATGGGACTGTGCCACATAGGAACGGGCTAAGGGTTTTGGTTCAGCCGAACATGATGGATCTATCGAACTTGCCAATTTGCCCCCTTAGTCCATATTTGTTCAATTGTGTATCTGCACATCATATAGTCACCAAAACTCGTGAAACTTTATTAGAATTTATCCTAAGTGCATGAATTGAACCATATGTCCTCGTTTATTCCCGAGAATTGGTAGTCGAAATCGCGTCGTAACGATAACCAACAAGGACCTTTATTTATTTCTATTTTTGTGCAAATGTATTTCAATGAATTTAAGTTTACTTAGAAAGATATATCCCTACGAAATATAGTTAGTCACAAGAATATACTCACTAATGTTTCATATATCATCAAAATCCATAAATCCTATGACAACGAGCATAGGTTCTTCAAAGTTCAATTACCATGTGAGAGACCATTCCGCTCTTGACAATGAGCACAACTAATATATCAAATGCACACTATATAAAGGTTGTAGACTTTCACAACAAGCTGCGCAGAACCTGTCGTGCATATGTGGCCAAACCACTTAAATCAAACTACCAAGGTGTGACCACATAGAGACTCTAAGAATCCTTTACAAATATTACATAATAAGTGAGAGTCTACTAAGGATTGTGTCAAAAGCAAAGTATAAATCTCCCTAGTGAGTCATGTGTCTTAGCAAAGCATACTACTCATGAGAAGTGGACTACACCTCATAAATGGCTGCCCCGCTTGCCCTTTGGGTAAGACTATCCCAAACTAGATTTTCTTATTAATTAGCTAAAACTAGAGCCCATTTGTCTTGTGGTTACACTATTTCCTTGAAAGGTCGCCCTATGTCCCAATCAAGCTAATTATATTGTATTAACCAAAAGTAGGAACATAACGATACTTTTGACCATTAAGTAAAAACATTGTTATCTTGATGTTAGTGTCACCATAACCCATCATAGAAACTAGCATAGCTACCAGCCATAAAAGTAAGAACCCAAATTTTCAGATATGCTTATTATGGTGACGAGGCACATCCTTAATTAGGACCAATCAATTTAAACACACACTACTAGAATCACAAGAATACCCAAGAGTTGTAAAACAATCGGTCATATTTTTAAATGCTAGGAAAATCAAATAGCCAAGGGTATACCATCAGCCATTCGCCCCTCGGCCATCCATATGGTCGGCCATTCCAACAATTGCCGAGGGTATGTAGAATTTTACATCCAAATATGACGCAATGTCATCCAAAAAAACATATTCTGAAAAGACAAATTTGTACTAGATGTCAGGAGACTATAACGTGATTTGAGTCATTCTCACCTTTTTAGACACGGCGTGTAACAATGCCTTGGTCCTATCCGTGCGTGATGTTGCTCGATCTTGAAGGCGATGGCCGCCGGCCACACTACACACAAGTAATGAGTGGAATGTGAATATATGATGCGGATTAGGAACTCTGGATGGATGCAGATTAGGAGGTTTGGAGAACACTTGGTCCTTCAGTTGAGAAGACATAGTTCGATCCGGCAGGGGATGCAATCCAGATGGGTTTTTTTTATAGCATGTTCGCCGCAGCGTGGCGCGCCCTCAGTGGTCTGGCGCCTCCGCGACAACCAGGTATCACTATAGCGTTTTGGGCATATCGCGACAGGTTTTTATGGCAACAGGGTGTTTTGGTCGTGATAAACCTGGCTTAACGCGACAATTAACGATATTGGTCGCGATAGGGATGTGTGATAGGGGTTTGTGTTGCGGCCAATTGTGTACCGTTGCAATTTCAATGGCAATTGCAACAACGCATGGGCGTCTGTTGCAATTAGGACGTTGGTATTGCGACGCTTATTGGTAACGGTTGCAGTATTTGCCCATGTCACAACGACTATGACACGTCGCTATTAGAGTATTACTTGTAGCGACGAAAATGCACTCGTTGCGACTGAAAATTTTTATATTGCAACATGAATCGAAAGTGTTGCAATCTATAGAGGGGTATAGCGACGCCAATGTGCTCGTTGCGAATGAAATGTTTGATATTGCAACCTGAATCAAGAGTGTTGCAAACTATAGAGGGGTATAGCGACGGCAATGTACTCGTTGCGAATGAAATGTTTGATATTGCAACCTGAATCGAAATTGTTGCAAACTATTGAGGGGTATAGCGACGGCAATGTACTCGTTGCGAATGAAATGTTTGATATTGCAACCTGAATCGAAATTGTTGCAAACTATTGAGGGGTATAGCGACGGCAATGTACTCGTTGCGAATGAATTATTTGATATTGCAACCTGAATCGAAATTGTTGCAAACTAGAGAGGGTTATGGCGATGCTAACACGCAATCGTCGCACTAGAGAAGATGCTATTGCGACAAAAATATCCCCGTTGCAATCAAAAGCAAAATTAGTCGCAATTGATGCGTTCTCGTGTCTCACTTTTAGCCAAAGATCGGCCTTGTTTCTAAACCCTGCCAATTAGGCCCATCAATGAAATCGACATCTGTCCAAGTTGGAACCCACCGAAAATTGGAGGCCTAACGGACCCACCGAGTCCTAACCCAACTCGATCATTGTCGTTTCACCAATCCCCACCCTAATAAATATACGACGAAGGAACGAACGAAACCAAATCAACACATCTTGTTGACGTCTCGCAATCCGCCGGGGCGCACGTGCGATCACCTGCATCACGACGGGAAAAAGTCTGTTCTTCGGATCCAATCTGCCAAGGTATATGATCGATGTTTATTAGTTTGTTAATTATTTGTATATACATCTATTTTAATACTGTAGTATGGAACACTGATCAAGCACGCCCTTTGTACATATGGTTTACGAGATTAAAATCTGTGCGATATAGTTGTTTTTTTTGCAATGGCAAGTGAAGAGGATTGCAGTTGGATGGAATTGCCGACTGAAGATGATGCATGGCATCGCGGCTTCGACAAGTTTATAAATGATCTGTGTGAAGGAAAAGAGGAAGGAGAGTCTGAGCATTGTCCGTGTACTATGTGTCGTTGCATGGCATGTCATAATATAGAGAATATCGAAGGTCACCTGGTTAACTCAGGGTTTGATGCGGATTTCATAAAAAAACAAAAAAACGTCATCGTCTTGCCGCTGATCCTATCGTCCATGTGTTTGAGTACGACGATCTTGACGATCATGACGATCATGACGATCGGGAGGCCACCAATAATTTGTTTTCCTCGCTGATCAGTGGTGCCATACATGGTGGAATTCATGGTGGTAATGAAGGAGCCAAATGAGTCAGCACGCAAATTTTTTGAATTATTGGAGCAAGCTAAGATAGAGTTGTACCCTGGATGCAAGGACGCTTCAAAGGTTTCTTTCATTGTCACGCTATATCAAATGAAGTGCATGTGTGGTCTTAGCAACGCTGCAATGGAGCAAATACTATTATTATTCCGTCTTGTGCTGCCTGAAGGGAATTGTCTCCCGGATTCACTAGACAAAGTTCGAAAGGTGGTTCGAGACCTTGGCTTGGACTACCAAAAGATCCATGCTTGTGTCAATGACTGTGTGTTATTCCGTGGAGCCACTACTAGATTTTGACCCTATTGCCACGAAGAGCATTGCAACAACACAATTTATGTTGCAATAGATGGGTGTTATTGCCACCATTTCAAAAAATGGTTGCAATATAGGGACAATATTGCCACAGATATCCTGCGTTGCGATGATAATGAATTTTGTTGCAATAGATAGGTGTTATTGCAACCATATTGCAAAATGGTTGCAATATGTGCAAACTATTACCACGAATATCTTGTGTTGCTATAATCTAGATATTCGTTGCTATAGGTTGATATTATTGCCACCCAGTACAAATTGGTTGCAATTACTTGATAATATTGCCACAAAATTCTGGTGTTGTCATAATCTTAATTTTTCGTTGCAAGAAAGCTGGTCTCTATTGCAATCATAAACAAAATGGTTGCAAATAGGTGAGGATATTGCCATGAATTCCTTATGTTGCGATAATCTTTTATATGGTTGCAAAAGGTTGTAGTGTATTGCAACCAATAACTAAATATGGTTGCGATTAGTTGATGATATGGCCCTTAATTGTTGCATTGTCATATTAGTATTATTCACATGGCAATTATTATTAAGGAAAAAGTGACGTAGTAAATTTGAGTGAATCTAGGGCTCAAAATTTATTTTACATATATATATCAATATGGATATTTTGACATTGATTTTACATTAAATGTTTATAAAATATAATAGAAAAAACATGTGTACTCAAGGATTCAAACCGTGCACAGGTTGAGAGATGGAATCTTACAATAATAAACTACTGAAATAGAACTCTTTTGTTGCTATTTGTGGCGGATTATTATATGTATATATATATATAATTATTTTTGGGTGAAATTGGCTGAAAGAAAATACAACGGTGTCCTTTCGTTATAAAATATATGTCATTTAGGACAACCTATTTACTGAGTGCATGTGGTTAAAATTCGGTATGAAGCATTGCTACATGGGGCATCGGCGTTTTCTGCCTAGAAACCACAGGTGGCGAAGGGTCAAGGCCAGCTTCAATAACTCGGTTGAGATGAGGGAGGCACCGGTGCCACTCAGCGGTGAACAAGTTCGGCAGCAGTACGATAGTTTTGAGCAAGTCATCTATGGAGCCACTACCTCTAAGAAGAGGAAGCAGCGTGATGAAGATGCTAGATGGCACAACTGGAGGAAGAAGAGTATTTTCTTTGAACTGCCATATTGGGATTCATTGGTCGTACGCCATAATCTAGATGTGATGCATATTGAGAAGAATATTTGTGAGAGCTTGCTTGGGACTTTGCTCGAAATAACTGGTAAAAGTAAGGACAGTGAGAAGGCTCGACTTGATCTGAAAGAATTGGGAATAAGGAAGGATCGACATCCAGTTCGCAATGAGAAAGGTAAATACGACATGCCACCAGCATTGTACTCGTTAGGTCCTCATCAAAAGAAAATCCTGTGCAACTTTCTACAAGGTGTTAAGATGCCCGATGGTTATGCCGCTAATATCAGGAGATGTGTTGATGTCCATGGGTGCAAGGTTTCTGGCCTGAAAAGTCATGACTACCATATTATCTTATAAAAACTCCTACCTTTTGTGGTATGTGAAATATTGCCTGAAGAAGTAGCGATACCGTTGATCCAGCTCAGCAGGTTTTTTAACTCGTTATGTTCAAAGGAGGTTGCCGTGACCGAGATGCAGGAACTTAGCAAATTGATTGCAGAGACCCTTTGTCGTCTTGAGATGATTTTCCCTCCAGCATTTTTTGATATTATGATGCACTTACCGGTGCATCTTGCTTGGGAGGCTGAATGCGGAGGCACTGCTTGCTATAGGTGGATGTATCCAGTTGAGAGGTACCTACGGACAGTCAGAGGATATCTGAGGAACAAAGCGCACCCAGAGGGTTCAATAGCAGAGGGATATATTTCGGAGGAGTGTCTTACATTCTGTACTCGGTTCTTTCAAGGTGTGAGTACGAAGATTGATCGGCCAGAGCGTCAAGAAAAGAGCGCTGTTAATGAACCACCTGCTGGTCTGAGTGTATTTGCGAGCAGGGATATGAATAGAAAGAGAACTACTTCTAAGCATAATATGGAGGCACTAGGTCCCGAAGTCTTGCAGACGATGAGGCACTACATATTATCAAACTGTGATGAGGTACTTCCATGGATAAAGTAAGTACCACATGTAAATTATTTGAATCTTGTTACATGGTCCACACTACATATATCGCTGTGATTGATTTTCTTTTTTTTTAAAATGTTGCAGTGAGCATAAGGCCGAATTGGAGAAAGGTAGATCGAAGAATGTTGATAGGAGGCACACCGATGAATTTGTATCATGGTTCGAGCGAAAGGTGAGTAATATACATTTGTGTTAAATTTAAACTTGTCAATCTTGAATGTGGTCGTAACATATTGTCAAAACATTTGTGTGTAGATGAGGAACCTGCATAGGGAGGGGAAAGGAAAGCAGATCCCATGATTTATTCTCTTTCTCGTGGTCCTGAAACAAATATAGCTACTGTGAAGAATAGGTGCTCGATCAATGGTTTCTATTTTCGGGCATCGCATGTGGAGAAAAATCTAACGACACAGAACAGTGGTGTTGTCGTCAGAAGTCAAGATGGCATGGAATGGTTTGGACAGATCAAAAGAATCTACATCCTTGATTTTCATGAAAGGCAGGAAGTCACATTGTTTGAGTGTGACTGGTATGATGTTCCTAATAAACCAGGAACAAACAGATCAAAAGGGTACAATAAAGATAAATTTGGAATTATAGATATTGATACCTCTTAGCGTCGCTACTCATCTGAGCCTTACGTCCTGGCGACTCAAGCGGAGCAAGTGTGCTTTGTGAAAAGCGGGAATTCGAAGAAAGAAAACTGGTGCAGCGTCCTCAGAATGAAACCTAGTAAACTGTTTGCCATGCCTGAAGGAGAGGAAGACACTGACATTAATGTTGGTGATACTGATATGGACGAGGTGGTTATAGGTGTAGAAAAAATTTCTGTTGCGGACCAAGACGATGTGTCAACTTGGAGGAGGCCTGATGTGGAAGGGACAAGTGTTGATGCTTCTGTTGTCCATATATGGAAGTAGTTTAGCGCATGTATAGTAGCTGCTTTCAGATTTGTTTTGTGTTAGGCTGAGATGACGGCCAGCGTTTCAGTCATTATGTACAAGTAACCTCCATTGTCTAAGGATGAACATGGGCTCCGAACGTGCATATCAGGCCTGTCATGCAGCCTCACCTCAAAATTACCAAAAGGATTTAGCCAACTGTATGTCATTTGTAAGGTTAGCCGATGGTGTCTATTTCAGCCTTTGGGTATCATCGGAACCGTCGACTATCTATACTAAAAGGATCCTAGAGAATTGAAAATACTTTACACCAAAAAATCCACCACCACCCCCTCACAGGGGACCCACCTGTCGGGGTTTAGAGGGGAAAGGAGAACAAAAAACGCAAGAAAACAAGAAAAAATTGAATGTTCCAGGCACTTTTAGTTGTTTCCCCGCAAAACTTTTTTCACCAAAAAGGACCCACCTAAATATACCCACATTTGTACCCACGTCTATACATAATTATCCCGTATTACTAATAGATAATAAATTGAAGAGTTTTTCTGCATAGAAATAAATGCCAACTATTGAGTTTCGAGAATACATAAAGCTCTCTATACATAAGAGAGCGAATATATAGTATTTTTAAAAATGCTTGGCGCATGAGTTTAGCACGCGCGTGACGCGCGGGCATTGCAACTATATTTATACATGTCCGTGCACACATGTGCCTTTGCTATTTCTCTTAAATAGCCGAAAGTACTAGATTACACCGTCGGGAACAACTGATCCATCGGCTAATAACATTGTTCCCGAGAGGCTGTCGGGGAGTTCTAGAAACCCTCGACTAAAGTTAGGATTCTAGTAGTGACAAGCTTTGATGGTGAAGTTAAAAATTATTAGGATATTGCATGAATATAAAACACTCTCCTTTATCCAATGTATAGCTGTTTTGAGTCTTCAAATCTTGTTGTTGCTCTTGGAACACTTAATCTTGAATGGTGTTTCTTCTACTCATAACAATCAATCACACAAGCATACAACCAAACAGACAAATAGCTGCAGCCAAGAATAACAAACCAGCCAAAGAAAAAGCTTTTAAATAGCGTAGGCTCATTGCTATATGGTTACAAGGGCACAAGAAATGTTGAGAACGAAGCTATGATAGAAAAGATATGGCTATACAATGATTTGGATTATTAAACAAATAACAGACTACATACTACATATATTTTATTAAACAATATAATTTATGTAGGTTATTCAAAGAAATACCCTATTTGAAATTATCATAAATTATGTAACATAATCATATTTTTTTCTATAAATGTTCCAGTACAAATTATTCCAACTAAAATATTAACTAGAAACAAAAACATGTGAGATCTCTAATCAAATAAAACCTATGGTTCTTGTTAAACTAGTCAGTTCATTATTGAAGAAACAAATTTATGTTGGTATTGATCATATTAATTACAAAAGCTCAAAGTATTGCACTAGTTTTGTTTTCTTTTAATTAGAAAATTGAATGAATATGATTAGTCAAATTGACATTAGTTTGTGAAAAAAACAAGATATAACAAACTAATTCAATAAATATTAATCAAATTAACATTAATATGAAAATCCAAGTATAAACCTTAAGTAGATTTTAATTAGGAAAACATATTTAGTCTATTTAGTATTAAATAGAACTCAGAAACAAGATACACAATAAATAACAGTGGTATGTTGTAATTTAGGTTGATATGAATCTACTGCAACAAATATGAATTAAATCCAAACTAAAATGTGAAATCTTTGGACTAAAGAAGATTAAAGGGACCTTAAGATGATTAACCGTAGATTAAGGGCTTGGAGAGAATATTTGCAACATATAGAAACCAGTGCTCGCAAATATGGTTATGGTCATGGTTAGATCCATAAAAGATCACAGCTAGGGATAAGTTGCATGCATCTAATACTAACAAGTGGTTTTCTGCAAAGAGTTTCGACTCAAATAATACAGTAACAAGATATGTTGAGGGCCTACTAAAAAGCTCTAGACCATGGAGGAATGGTTCTGGGAGACAACACCGGTGGATGACAAGTGCCTTGATGAGGTGAGGAGTAGAGGCAACAACAAAAGATAGAGTTGCACTTTAACTCTAAATTCACCATAGGGATTTCCAAATATAGGGGGCTCCTTGTGAAGGAATTTATAGTGTGTATTTTTCAGGAGAGAGCACATCCGTATATAGGGAGAAAAACCCTTCACCTCCACATCTATTAGCAATGTTGGACCAATAGATGGTTTTACCCCTTTGAATGCTAATAAACTTTAGAGATACTAGCATGAACGCACGTGCGACACGCACGTTTATAGATGACACATATGTACTAAAACAATATCACTTGAGTGGACCATGGTAAAAAGATCGGTCGCGCGAAGCGTTTTTAAAGATACTTTATATTCGCTCTCTTATGTATAGAGAGTTTTAGATATTCTCAAATGTAGATGCACATCATCTTTAAGATAGTTGGTCTTTATTTATATGGAAAAGACTCTCCAATCTATTGTTTATTAGCAATATGGAATAACTGTGTATAGACGTGGTTACAAATGTGGGTATATCATGAGCAGGTGGGTCCGCGTGGGTATGGGTAGAGTCTTAGGTGAAAAAAGTTTCACATTTTGCACTGTTTTTCCACATTTTCCCACGTCTTCCCACGTCCTACAACCCGACAGGTGGGCCCTCTGTGAGGGGCGGGGGTGGGTATATTGGGTGAGAAGTGTTTTCAATTCTCTAGGATCCTTTTTAGTATAGATAGATAACATCTACTAATGACTTGTCCAATAAAGTGGTGGTATGGATTTAGTCTAGAACAGGTTCGAATCTGGGCCAAAGCTGATCTACTAAAGTTTAGAGCCTTTTATTGTTGGTATATTTAATTTCCTGGTTACGAAATAATTCTATATAAGTTCAAAATTTATATTTAAACTATGAAAAATACTCCAAAAATTCCAAAACTTTTGAGAGAGATCCTAGAGATAGATTTGGAGAATACAAAGTCAAATAAAATATTTAGAGATTATGAAAAATATTTAGCACCTTACAAAAATGAATTTTCTCAAGGTAAAGAGGAATAAATTCTAAAAAATCTAGAATAATTCCAAAAAATCTTACTAGGCTGCTAAACGCATTGTGAAAGCTTTGCAGACACAAAAACACTCAATCAAGCCAGCATGAACGCAAAGCACGCAATATGATTACCTATATTATTTTAATTTAAGTAGAAAATAATTATTTTCATATACAAAATTCTCTATTAATTATGGAAGCATGAAAAAGTTTTAGAAATTCAATAAAATCATTGTATTAATTTGTACTAACCAATCCCATTTTAAAATCCAAAAACAATTACGATGTGACTCCTAGAACCAAACTAAATAAATCTGCATGTTGAGAGAAGACGACTTTTACTTTTATTTAAATTTTTGGTATGGTGAGAAGCCCGGATCTGTCTGATGGAGTGCAGGAGCACTGTGAGAGAGAGAGAGAGAGACTCAGTGAGAGAGAGAGAGAGAGAGAGAGAGAGAGAGAGAGAGAGAGAGAGAGACTCACTGCCCGCTTGCTGCGCGCGTTGGTTGGTCACCACTACACATTGACTTTGCCTTTGCTTGTGGATCTAATAGAGTAAACCAAAACATAGTTGCTTTTCATGTTTGATTATGTTATCTCTAGCTACTACGTACTACTCCCATTAACTCAGGTTTAGTATTTAACAAAAGTATACATGTTAAAATTCTGGTAACCGATCGAGACAAAATCTGATTCAAGTACAGTTCTGCTATATCCTGCATGGAATGTTACTATAGCTTGGGCCTTGGGGTTTCCCGGTATGTAAGCTATTGTGCTACTTCACAGGTTAAGAGTAGTGCAAAATAAGAAAGAAGAGAAAGCATGGATCGTGCACCTACTATACCACCTCTCCCAAAGTCGTCTTCTCTGCTTCAAGTTTCATCTACGTGTTTGCCTTTTAGGTTTTTGTCTTCGCACATTGAGATAAACTCATAATAAAGATTGACATGGTCGGCCCTACATGCTGAAGCCGAGAGCACAAGATAGAGGCTCAGGGCCTCCTCCCGACTCCTCTCCTCCCTCTAACCCTAGCGCTGCCGCCACCCCCCTCCTCCCTTCTCTCCCGCCTCGCCGTCGCCGGAGCTGGCCCCCGGATGCCAGGTGGCAGCTGTGAGGGCGGCGGCGTGGCCTCTCCGCCGGATCGGAGTGGGCGGATGAAGGGTGGTGGCGGGGTTCGTGCCCAGCAAGCTGTTACTGACCATGGCGGAGGTGGCGGCGACCGGCGAAGGGGGTGGTGTCGCCCGGATCCAGACGCCATGGCCTATGTCTTCGGTGCCTCCTGGTGTTGTCAGTACTTCTGTGCTGCACAACAGGTTTGGTCACAAGATTGCTGCAGATTCCTTGTTTAGGATGTTGGTGGTCATGCAGGAGCTACGAGCGAAAGCTTTACCCGATTGGTGTCGGTGTCAACAACGGCGGCGGCGGTTTAGGCGTCGTTTCCCTTCTTTGAGGCGTTGGTTGTGAAGCTCTGTGCAGGGGTTTTGGTCTTCTAGGTGAAAACTGTATCCGGCTGGCCGGATGGGCGGCGACGGCGTCGGTGACGTCGAGTCCTTCTTGGAGGCGTCACCCTGGAAGTCTTTTAACCCAATTTTCAATACCTACAAGGGAGTCTATTATGCAAGTATTAGAAGACAAGTTTTCAAGTCCGATATCAAGTTTCTAAGTAGACGGAGGATGTGACTTGGTGGAGTATGATGACAATGCAAGAACAAGCAGGGATGGTGAAGAATGATGAAGTTTAGTCTTCGAGTTTGTTTCACTATCTTAGATGTTTTCTTTCTTGTATTGGCTCCTCATTGTTGAGGATTTGAGTCTAAGCACTCTTTGTAACTTTTGGCTGTATATGTCCATTTATGGACATAGAGGCCGGATTTAATCAATAATCTAAAAAAAACATGCTGAAGCCTTCAAGAACAGAAGAACATACCGTTCATACTTTCATGGCCCCAGTACATTAGTGCTCGTGGTGCCTTATTTATTTCTTTTCTTGCTGTCTCATTCTGAGGTTAATTACACTAGGAAAAAAATCAGCAACTGATGAAAACTATGTGAAAGTGAAACCTAGTTATTTTCAGTCTCTAGTTCACACTGCACTGATTTGTATTATTGGTACGGATTCACCTAGATTCATGAACGCTTCATATCGACAAGTTGTAATATTCTATCCTGGGGATCAGATTAAGTGATAATAACAATGTAAGAGCATTTTGGTTTTTCTATTTTTCATTGCGATCATGCTTGTAAAACATGCCTATGCCAGTGAAATATTTACAGTTCACTCACTCGTGTCAAACGATTACGTTTTAATAACAAGCCTAGGCAAACAATAAACTTCTATTCTCTCAAGTCAACAACAGACTAAAAGTTTATGAGTTGAGTAACACTTTTGCTACATTAGTTCAATCCCTTGAGAGGAATTTTAAAATGATTGGGACGGTGGAAATAAGGGAATACTCAGAGGTACCTAGATGTACCGAGAGTTTTACCAAATTTGTGGATCCATGTACCAAAAATAGTGGGACCAATCATTGATCTATATTAGGTATTTTTAGGTACTGTGGGTACCTCTTCAATCATTATAAAACAGTTCTCAGCTTTAAACCTGTTTGTTAAACAGACCGACTCAACCAAATGCAAGGGGCACATATAAACGCACATCTAGCGGTGCATCTATATTTACATCTTTTATTTTTATTACAAATTTAGGGCATAAGAATCTAAAAATCTACTAATTTAGATTGGAAGCATATATTACTCGCAAACTGATTATAGGCTAGATAAAATATACAAAAGAAATTGTGACTTCATTTATTTTTAGAAAGACTTCGGTTATTTCTTTCCGTTGAAGCATATATTACCTACACTTTTCTTCCAGTGGTAGACGATAAAATATAGAAAGACAATGTGACTTCGTTTATTCTTTTCGAGGCAAGGAGTCCCTCTTGACTCTCCGGCTGACAATGACATACGTGCAACGTCGTAAGTCACAAATCACACGATTTTTTCACGCATAAATACGCGTGCGTGGCCATAAGGATTCGAACTTGTGACCTCTAGCCTCGCGTGTTGCTTTCTTACAATCTCACCTATGCATGACATGTGACTGAGAGTAAGATGTTTTCCTTTTGAAGGAACTCGTGGAGGACCCATTAGTACCGGGCCTAGACATCGACCGGTACTAAAATACGACTTTTAGTACCGGCGGGTGTTTTGAGCCTGGCTCCAGAGGCTTTCACGTTTAGATCCGATACTAAAATGGCTTTGTGCCACTTTAGTACCACGTCTTTTACTTCCGGTACTATGAATGTGAGTTTTTCTACTAGGGTAGATGGAAACCTGTGACCCAAAATTTAGTGGATGTCCTATACTCCTACCCCTATACTACTTTCCAAAGTTTGTCTATCCAGACTTTGTCTATACTTAACCGGTACTAACGCTTCCCCCTAACCGGTACTGATAAGAGTTTTTGTAGCAGTGTTTTCTTGACTTCTGGAGCGCAACAAAGAAAAAGAAATCAAATGAGCTCTGCCTAATTCTTTAAGGGGATTTTTTGTTAAAAAGAACCAAGTAAAATTGGCTTCACCAGCCCCTGGCATGCTATGCATGTTATTGTTGTGAAGTCCATTCTCATGTCGTGATGGATTATACCTGGTTATGACGAAGGAGAAGGACTAGTGCTTACGTATTCAAAAAAGGACCTCAGATGCACGATGATGCAATTTTGATGATGACACAAATGGCCTTCAGTCCAGTTGTTAGAACCGGGACTGGACTAAAGGCCTGTAAAACCAAAAAAATAATAGCTGCCCATGGTTCTTCAAACCCACAACCTCTCTATTGCCTCGCTTATAGCCCCAAACCACCCCACCCACGCAGTGGCGGACCCAGCAAATTTCTCTCAGCACAAATCAGCACCAGCCAACCAGCCAGCATTATTTTTCTCTCAGTATAAATCAGCACTAGCCACAGGCTAGCCGAACAGGTCGACAATATGTGCAAATGTCATCCTAGTCCTTGTTGAACCGTTCCTTGCTCTAATCAGATCATAGTATTTCTAATCAGTGGCGGACCCAGCAAATATATGGAGCCTGGGCGAAGGTCTGCTAGCTTCCTTTCTCATCTCATTTACGGACGGAGTAAGCTTGCTTTGCATTATCCATCAGAGTAAACTTCCTTTGCGTTATCCCATCGGAGCCCGGGCGGCTGCCCAGGCTCGCCGGGCCTTGGGTCCGCCACTGCACCCACGCAACATATTTGACCTTGGGTGGGATCCTCTCCTTTTTTACTAATATACGGAGGACTTTTAGTCCCGGTTAGTGACCCTTTCATCTCGATCGGAGTCACCAACCGAAACCAAAAGACCCTTTAGTCTCGGTTGGTGGCTTCAATCTGGACTAAAGGTCCATCCACCTCTCTAAACTTTAGAATAGGGACTAATGTTCATATTAGTCTCAGGTCGAATTGAATCCAGGACTAATGTCCTCGATGGAAGGTCCATTTTCTACTACTAGTGTTTAGTGATGCACTTTGCATTTTTAATCAATATTATATCAACGCAGGAATATATATTACTACACAATGTTATTACTACAAAATATCCAACTATACCGGTGCAAACTACTCTGATAAGTGTGTGCCTGTGTGGAAATTAAGTAGATAGAAGATCGATAAGTGTGTGCCTGTGTGGTATCTGAATTTGAACTACTTATATATAAGTAATATGCTATGAACCGAGCCCAGCATGTTAGGTCTGGACACCTCACAGCCACAGGATCTTGCACACACTCGACCCTAGCTAACAACTGTGAGCCCACGACCTTTTCATTTTAAAATGGCAAGTCAAATTCCACCAACTCAAATAAATCCTCTTCTATGACATTACACGTACATTATGTTCGTAGTACGCTAGTTAAACAACTACTGATTTACAATTCTCTGTTCTTAAACTATTGTATGGTATATTTCTGGTGTGTTTTCTATGTGCATCCAGCTCGAATTCTATCATCTACATATATCGAGCTAACTGTCTAGTTCTAGTTCATTATATTAATTTATCTCCCAACAGCTAACGCGGAGAATATACGAACGTGGGCAGGGTTTAATTTGACGGTTCATTACGCTGCCAATGCAAGCATGTGCAGACAATTACATACTTTGCTCTTGACTACTCTTGGGTGAGAGGAAAAAATAGAGCTTTGCCAGCTTGCTTAATAGTTAAATTTGGCGCCTTTATACTAGTAATGCAATGATTCCGACCTCTCAAAACTATGTGCTACCTCTCTGTTTGAGTCACATACATCAGGCATGCTTTTAGAAATGACACGATCTGTCTAGTTTAGTCGTGTTAAAATAATAAAATTTACACTTGTTTTTCAAGAACGGTATACTTGTTTTTTTTAAAGAAAAGATACCTTACTGTTAATAGTAGCCCACAAAAGTTAGCAGTGAAAAGTCACCATGGAGCTATTGGGTTTTCCTAATAACTCTACAAAAACAAGGAAAGATCTGAGTATAACCACTTGAAATTCCTCACAAACACTACTGCATTATATAATTCCAAGCGTAGGTAAGTACGACAAAGAAACCTATATATGTAGGTGCAGTGGCAATAGCATCAAAGTTCCAGTGCTCGTTGGGTATGTTGACCTGTAATTTTTGCCATAGAGAAAATTAGACAAAGAGCCATGATCCATCCTCTCCACGAATAATTAACATATACACTAAATTGATAGGATTTGATTTCTTGATTATGAAACCCCCAAAGTCAGAGAGAAGCCTAATGGGTTCATGTGGCCTTTGCATTCTCAGGACCACATTGCCTGCCTCCCTGAGCAGGGCCCCCAATAACCCACTCTTATATCTCGTACATCTCTCCTGGCTAACAAACAATTAGCCGCTGACATCCCTCTCTCCCCCTACAACTTCAAAGCTACATTTGTCCATCTACCTAGCTAGGATCTCGCCCACCTTCTCCCTCTATTTCCAAACCCCCAAGCTCACTTTAGTCAAATATACACAAACTTATTCATCTCTCTCTCAAGAAGAGCCACAAAGGGACAATGCTGGACAAGCAGGAAGACAGGGCGAGGATGCTCCCCAAGAGCTCAAGCCAGAAGACGCTCCGGGCCGCCATGCTGGAGGAGCGAGCCACCATGGCCAGCCGCCTCCTCTCCAAGGACCCCTCCTCCGTCTCCAACCCCTCCTTCCGCGTCTACTACGGCGTCGCCTCCGCTGGCTCCGTGCCCTTCATGTGGGAGTCGGCGCCGGGCACGCCCAAGAACTCCATCTCCGACACCACCCTCCCGCCGCTCACCCCGCCGCCGTCCTACTACACCAGCAAGGGCGGCGCCGCCAAGACCAAGCTCTCCAAGTCCCAGTCCTCCAAGAAGCTCCTGTCTTCCTCCAAGCCGGCCAGCTTCGTCCAGAGCATCCTCCCCAAGATGCGCAGGAGCCACACCATGCCGTCGCGCTCACCGTCGTCGGCGCCGCCGCTGCCGCCGTCCAAGGAAAGCGCGCAGGTGCAGTGCACAAGGAGCCGGAACAGGCTCCTAGCGAGCCCGCGGTCGTCGTTCTCGTCGAACTCGAGGGGAGATGACGAGGAAGACGGCGGTGCGGCGTCGTCGCCGACGTCCACGCTATGCTTCCGGATGCGGCACTCGGGCGGGGGCGCCAGGAGGCTTCATGGGCTGGTGCCGTCCGTGGTCGGAGGGCAAGGTACCGCTCCCTCTTGATTAGGTTTTGCATCTTCCTAGTTCCATCGGATGCGTTCTTGGTGATATTTTCTCTTGGTAGTGTGCTACACTTACCTTGAAGAAATTACGACGAGGAGGGGTTTGTACGTTATATGACATGGAAATATGGGATATGAGCAATTAATGTAGTAGTGTGTTTGCAGTAGGATGCACTCAAAACAGTCGGTGATTTGTTCATGCTCAAGCCAAAATAATGTGTCTTATACAGATCTGTGTTGTTTGTGTCACCGTGTGACTAGCTGTGTGAGCATTTATATAGCTGCTTTTTCCATGCTTTCGTTCTCTATCACCTTTAAGATGTATATATATATACTTCCTATTCAAGATTCGAACAAGTCCATTTTTGTCACCCTCGGTTCTTGCTTCACAATTACGGAAATGTCACTCAATCCCAAATCCTGAACTCAATAATCTCGGAGCTTGCTAGTATTTTAAACTCATGTCTATGCAATTTTTTTATTCTGTGAATTTTGATTCAACAAAGAATATGTGGAAAATATCATTCAATGAGGCCACTCCGATCCATTATATATTCGGTCCCATGTATTTGTTACAAGCAATGAACTCAAGTTAATTCCGAAAGGATATTGAAAAGGACTGAGACCAACATTGCACTACGACAGATTGTGAAATTATCAGAAATTGTTAGCCAGTTGGTACTACACTTTTCGCCTGCAATGGGCCTTTGATTTTCCAACCGATCAGAGAAAAGAAGATGTTCTGTGTACGTGTCAAAACTCACACTTGTACGTCATCTGTTTGCTATTCATTGGTTCACATGGTGAGAGCTTACCGCGAAAGCTGGCTTTCTGTTTATGCTTTAAAGGTTAGCTACAGGAACTTGAAACTGAAGCACACCAACTTTCTGCTATGTGTTTTCCTGCAGCTAGAGCTACTTGTACGTCATCTGTCTGCATATGTATGTACTATACCTCTTTACACCAGTTTGAGATCCGGAATCTTTCTGGAAAATATAGTCTTGTAGAAAAAAATTTCCAGGTTGGGACGCAGAGAAATTAATCAAAAGAATTGCAAAAAATCAGGTCAATTCTCGCAGATTTTTTTTGTTAAAAAATGAGTGTTCAATAGGATATCAAAGTCGTCTTCCTGTGGAATCTCCCCCTTCATGTGGCCGGCCGGAACGTACATGTGAGGCGTGATGATATGAGAGAGAAATGAGGCGACGACGGACGGTGCCGCACTGCTGCTGCAGGTGCAGATGCAGTGCAAGTTTATGAATGAGTGAAGATGGATCAGGAGTCGTCTGACGACGATCGACCACACAGCGATCAGCCATGCATCACTATTTAATAGAGCTGGCCACCACCGTACCCCTGCCCTGCTTGCAGATGGTTAGGTTACTGTGCCGATTATTATTGGGAGGGAGGCCTGGTCTGATCGATCGCTGAAATGCTGTCCCCCGTTGACTAAACTGACGTCTCTGAAACTTAGCAACAAATACGATTGATTCATTGTTTTATCTGCCCTAACTAGCACCGTACCTAGGTCGATGTTTTAACATTAACATATTCCTAGTAGAAGATATACTAAAACATGTGTGGTGTTGAGTGTGCTCGATCTCTGTCAACCCCGGGAAACGTTGGCATAACTTTGGTGTAAATTGCTTGCTCCAAGTGTCCTAGGAGACTCTGAAGATTAGGAATTTTAAACCGATGAACCGTGAACAGGTTCAATTCAGTACGGGTGGCGGGTGGCCTGCCACAGCCACACCATTATCTAGATTACATGATTGTGGAACATCAAATTGTTGGCATTCTTTGTTGCTAAGTGAAGGGTTCACTTCAGCTGCCTGCTGTAGTGTCTGGTTGTCTGCTTCCGTATAGGCACTGAACATACATATCACAGCTAAATTGAATCCATCTATCTCTGATCTGTTCAAGCTACGATCGACATGACTATAGAATAATAGGGATCTTTCCCCCCAACTGGCCTTAGCTAGTGACGATCAGATCTCAAGCAACCAGTATCATTCATAAGTACGGCTACCTAATATAGCTAAGCCATGATTTTTTCTTTTCCTTTAAGATGATGTTGCCGTAAGATCGAACAGACCTCAAGCTTTCTATAGCTGTCGATGGATCCAACCATGTACTTCAGTGTGCGCCTAGAGATCTCTTGAAACTTTGTGTTTTGATTGAAATTTTTACATTAGCACGCACTTCATAATTATATTCAAATTCACTGGTGAAAAAAACGTTTATCACTATGCCCGGTACTAAATACTCCACTTAGTACCGGCTGGTAACATTAATCCTAGGGCGCGCAGTTTAGTACCAACCGGTGTTATCAGCCGGTACTAAGTGTTTTTCTTTTTTTTCTTTCCTTTTTATTTTAGTTTTAATGCATATTTTATTTGTATGCATGTACATATTTTATTTCTATGTGTATTTACAAGTAATATTACATTATAATATATAAAAACATTATATATATATTTAATATATACATCGCCGATGTGGTCGGTTACTCCTAAGTGTTTATTGAGGAAGCGAGCTCATGCATTGTTAAGAAGGTTTATGAGGTTTGGTAAGCTGCTTTTGGTTTCCTCTTGGATCGTACACCATGACCTGGCCTTTATCAATCTGGATACTAAGCAGTATCCAATGGAAGCTGTCCATATATACAAATACAAAGACAATATTAATTATATATATAGTACTCCATACGTTATAAAATGTAGGTCTTTGACTTTTTTTACTCTAAGTTTGACCGCTCGTCTTATTCAAAATTTTGTGCAAATTATCATATTTTTTGTGGTGGCTTGCTTTTTTAGTAAAAAATCTTAAAAAATACCATAAATTTGACTATATTTACGCAATTTTTTTGAATAAGACGAGCGGTCAAACTTGTGGTAAAAAATTCAAACGACCTACATTTTGAAACAGGTGTAGTACTTATTTTTAACTTGAAAGGATTAAAAAAAGGTAATGAACTCAATCAATGTTGTATGGTAAGAGTATGAATGGACAATGGATTTTGCCTATCCAAGGCGTTGAATATATCGTTTGTAGTTTGATTTGGATATTTCTTTACGTTCTCCTCGTGTATAACATTGGGTCCATGAAGTCGATGTTATAATAGGGAATAGATCTTTCTCCGGCACTCTTTAACCTTAATCCTTCACAAGGCGTGATGAGACAACACATTAGGAGTAAAGCTTAAATAAGAAAACACCACATGAGGACACACTTACATAACCCATACACTAAGCAGAGACTTGTGAAGTGCGTCTTGATGGTATAAATCATAAAATGCTTCAAATTCGATCCATATATCATCTTGCCCTCGCTTTAGATGGTCATCTTTACTCCGAGCTGTAAACATTATCCTTCCCTCCTTAGATTGCTCTAGGTACCATCTATGCAACTAGTGCATTCTCGTTGATAGTCACTTCACCAACTCTGGCCAAACAAGAGGTTCCCCAATATGAACTTTTTTTGCCTCGGGTTTTGAGGACCGGGATATCCTTCTCCCCTCGTAGTTGAGCTTTTGTTAGGTTCATATCCGCTATCATCTGGGCCACGATCGCATCATCTTGTGCATGGACTATCAACAGATTGACTGATTGTTGGGATTGTTCTCCGAGTTGGGCAATGGATTTTGATTGACTTTTCCTCTTATCGGGGATGCTATAAGACTTTCTGATTGATCGGTCATAGTCTGATTCTTGCATGTTCTCCTCTGGTGTGGATATTTCAGTAAAGAATGCCTTCCTTACAAGATCTATTAGGTGCTTCTTCTTAGGCTTTCTCATCTCCCAAACATTATCAAAGAAAGTTGTAACCTCTCCTGCCACTACCTCTGCATTTTCCTCAACTGTCAATTCATATGGGAGCTTCAGAGGCGGAGGCTTTTATTTCTCACTAGGTGATTCCCCGCGCGTTGCTGCGGGAATTTTTGAATAAAATTTTAAGGTAAAATTTCAAAATACAAACATCTTGCTCTTGCAATGCACAAAATTGTACCTTTAAGGTACTGAATCTAGTTGTATAACTTGCGGTTTTCCTCAAGAACTTTATGGTATCTAGAGGCAGCATTGGATAGAGTGTACAGATGCTTTCCTGATACAACATGGAGACAGAGACCATATTGAAAAATTGTTCTATTTTTCCGAACGGATGATTTAGATAAATGCAAAAATGTTCAATTCCTTTAACATTGCTTGTGCATTCCAAGTGCTATTTTTTCTCACAAAATTAGTACATTGGTAGTCTCTATGGTTAGTAGCTAGTCTTTCTACTTTTTGCAACTCAACAAATCTGAACAATATAGATTTCTGAATAATAACAAAAGAGCATATTCATGTCAATAGTCAACACATACCAAATTCTGGTTTGCATAGAGATGTTCATATTCCTGAATAACTTTGCCTAGCAATGACTCAACAATCTGCAAATTAGCAAAGATTTTCACGAAGGCACCGGAGATATTTTCTGGTAACCTACAGCAGAAATTGAAAAAAAGGGTAAAAAAAAGTTACTGCGCCCACCTATAATCCATAGACAATCTAATCCAAGAAGGGGGTTACCAGAGCAGGAGGATGGGGAGGTCAAGCTGCTGCGCCTCCGCGAGGGCCCGGTCCAGCTGCTTCTCGCTGGCGATAGGCTCCAGATCAACCCACGCCGGTCCCTCCTCCTCCGCGACCGTCTCCTTGGCCGCGGCTGCCGCCGGATCCGCACAGCGAGGCCCCGGAGGAAGTGAGATCGCGGCCCACCGGGAGGGCTGTTTGAAGAAGAAGCCAAGACGAAGCGAGGCTGCCTGCGAGGCGCTTGTCCCCTTCCTCGCTGCTCGCGACGCCGAAGCCGAGGCTGACGCAGACGGGGAGAGCTGGCTCGCATGCTTCAGCTTGAGGCTCCAGTTCGGGCGGCGCTGCTCCTTCCCTCATCCAGCATTTGCCATGGCGGCGGAGGTGGACACGGCCGGACCGGATCTGGTGGCTGAGCCCTCGCCGGAGGAGCAGGCGGAGGTGGCCGGGGAGGCAGAGGTGGACGCGGCCGGACCAGATCCGGCGGCTGAGCTCTCGCCGAAGGAGCAGGGCCTTGTGGCCGGCGGCAGATCCCGGCTCCGGAGAGCTCGCTCGCCGGCGGCATGATGTCCTGAGCAAGTAGCGTGGTGTGAGAGAGGGAGCCGCAATGGAGATCAGGACCGGCGAAGCTCCTCACCGTGAGGCGTGTTGGTGGGGATTCCCTGGATGCGGTGGGCGGGCGGCTGCGGTGGGGAAGCGAGGTAGCGGGGAGGCGAGGGGGCGGCGGCGGGCGTGGAGGCGAGCGGGCGGCGACTGGGCTTCGAGGCGCGGGATGCGGCGGGGGAGAGGAGTGACGCGGGTGGGGGAGCCGGGGAGGCGAGGACCGAGCGTGCTTGGTGGTGGGTGGGTGGATGACATGGCATGGCTCAGAGTCAGAGAAATCTGTAGTGGGGAGCCAAAACATAGTTTTGTATGATTCCTCTGCGGCTTAGGAGGTGGCGGACCGATACCTTTGTGGACTTCTTTCGCTACTTAGGAGGTGGCGTTGGACTCATGCTAGGGTCTCGTGCTGCTGATGATGGTGGATCAGTGTTGTGGTCCCATCCTGCTAGTGATGGTGGGACCATACTTGGAACCCTGCATGTTGTCGATGCTGCTGTAGAATCCGTGGCTGCTTGCTTCAATTCTATGTAGCATTTTGGCCAACAAATCAACTGGTGCACTACTTGTAAGAGTTCTATTTCACCGTCACCTCTAGGGATCTCGAGGTCCAGGTCCTCACATCTGTCTTCCACTTGGTCAACGAAGATCTTAACACTTCCTTTGGGAACTAAGACACGCAATGAATTGTCGAACCTTGAACCGGAACTTAAGCGTATCCTTCTGCACATACTTTGTGTTTATTTCCACGCGGATAAAGAAGGTCACAGTTGGTCCTCTCAGCGATGTCATCCATGAGGTGTTGTTGGTTAGCGCCAACCATTTTCTCTATTTCTTCTCTCGGCGGGGCATCCATGGAAGTGACGGTACCATTGCACTGAGGGGCGGGGCCGATCTTCCAATTAGCGACATTGAATGCTGCTGGATGTTCTTGGCGTTGGCTAAGAGCTCTTGCCACTTGCCGTTCGACTACTTCTACTAGTTGTTCGCCCGATCTGGCTTCAACCGTCACTACCTTTTCTTCTAGGAGATGAAACTTTTCTTTCACTAATGGAAAGCTAATTTTGCCGTGAGACACTATAATAACATGTAATTGGCTAGTGCACACCGTAGACGACTAATATGCTGGGTACCATTATAAAAACTAGTTCATTTGTCGTGAGACACCATATTCATTAAAATAATAATTTATCTAATTTGGAAAGAGATAAATGGTAGGTAATGTCTGTTTTACCCCATTAAAAGTGGCCCCCCTGTATGTTAGCTCCTCATCTTCCTGTCTTCTTCGTTCGTTCTTGCTTCTTCCTCCAGTTGTGCTCGTCGTGGTCTGCTGATGATGGCCATGAGGCCACGAAGTGTGCGCACAAGTCGGACGCGGACGCCACCAACGAGCCGACGGTCGGTTCATCAAGACTACCCACGAACCCATTTTTAGGGGTGGACCATGCCATCACCCGCCCCTAGAAATCATTTCTATGAGCGTGTAACGTCACCCACTCCTAGAAACGGTTTCTATTTTTGGAAACAGACAATGGGGTGACTCGCCTCCGAAAATGATCATTTGCAGGGGCGGGTCACCCCATTCTCCGCCCTAGAAATCACTAGGTCGCCCAATGACTCGTCTCAACAAATGTATTTCGAGTCATGGGCTGAAAGCTACAATGCACGGGTTTTTCGTCCACTTCTAGAAAAAACAGGGGCGCCCCTATGAATCGTCTACAATAGTAGATTTAAAAACACCGATATCATCCCGTACATTGAATTGAATTAATTCTTCGCTAGGTATAGTAGTGGTAAATTGATACACGTGTTTGGCTCTAGCTTTGCCACTGTAACCAACCACAAATGAATACAAGGTTTAGAACCGTTGTCTCTCTCATAAGAGTCTAAACATGGTTGTTCTTGACTCCTAGAGTGAATAACATTTAGAGTGAATAACCAATACATAGAAACTACAGAGTAAATCTTTATGTAAGAAGAGAGACTAGATCTGGCTACCTTCTGCAGTCCTTTTCTAGATAATAAGAGAAAATCAATATCGTCCTCTGCTCAGCATGGATATCGTTTTTTCCTGTTTTATTCCAGGATTTGACCAGCATCCAACATGCCCATCGACAATGAGATACATATGGTGATTTCATGAATCTCGACATCTGCCAAGTTAGTCTCTCAAAAGTATTCATGGAGGTACAGTTATGTACATGTAAATATGGTTAGTATGTGTGCCTGTGAGCATATGCGTGAGTACTGGTCTTTTAAAAAAATTATGGCCAATAATCTAGAACTGACGAAATACAAGTGCCAAACGCAAAAGTGCTCATTCTTGAGCTTCATTCATGTACCGGTTCTTCGCATTTGTTTCGCGGGCTTTGGGCCATTCCAGCACAAAGTCCATACATCATGATTTTGCATGAGCCCAACGGCATATCAGAGGCCCATTAATTAACATAGCATAAACTTGTGTGTGTACGTGTCGATCGTCCCCTGGCCGTACTGCAAGTCTGCAACGATCACCCTGCAGCTTGTTGCGCGCCTTTGACCGTCAATATAATGTCGCGTCCATTATATTGCCGGGGCCGCCGGCCATCTCCAACTCCGGCGTCCCCACTCCGTCCACCTCCAGGAACTCCCTCTTGTACTGGTACCTCATGGCCACCCAGACGAAGAGCGCCGTGTTGAGCACCGAGAGCAGCAGCAGGAACACGTAGTAGTAGTCGAGGTGGGAGTCGTTGAGGTTGTCGCCGATCCAGCTCTTGCCGCCGCCTCTGGTGGCGCGGTCGACGAGCGTCACGAGCAGGCTGTTGAGGAAGTTGCCGACGCCGAGGCCGCTGGTGAAGAAGGTGGTGCCCAGGCTCCGCATCCCGTCCGGCGACTGGTCGTAGAAGAACTCGAGGATGCCCACGGAGTTGAACACGTCCCCCACCCCCATCAGCACGTACTGCGGCAGCATCCAGAAGACGCTCATCGGCACCGTCTCGCCGGCGCCGCGGACGCCCCGCTCCCGGATCACCCGCATCCGCCGCGCCTCCACCAGGCACGCGCACGCCACCACCAGCACCTGCAGCGCGCACCCGATGCCCAGCCGCTGGAGCAGCGTGATCCCGCGCGGGTCGCCCGTGCGCCGCCGCACCAGCGGCACCAGCACGCGGTCGTACACCGGGATCGACACCAGCATCGAGATGGTGATGAAGCTGCCCAGCGACGCCGCCGGGACGCGCACGCCGCCCACGGACCGGTCCAGCGTCGTGCCCTGCTTCACGAACAGCGTGTTCACCTGCGCCCAGATGGTGCACGGCACCAGCGTCAGCAGCCACACCACGATCATGCCGGCGATCAGCTTCACCTCCTCCACCTCCGTCACCGTGCACGCCGGCGTCCGGCGGCGGCCCGTGTCCTCCTCGTCCGACGAAGGCCTGAGCGCCGCCCTGTCGAGGAACCGGAACGCCGGGGTGTGGTGAAGCCGCCGCTTCCCCGCCACGGCGTACCACGCGGTCTCGTGCTCCCGCAGGTCGCCGGGGTCGGCCGGCAGCCGGCGCCTCCGGTTCGCGAGCGCCGCGTGGAACACCCTGCCGACCAGCCTCGCCGGGCCGCCGCCGGCCGCACCGCGCTGGACGGGCTTGTGCCGGTAGAACGGCGTGCCGACGTAGAAGAGGAGGAGCGAGAGGGCGAGGCCGACGGTGGGGATGGTGTAGCCGACGCCCCACCCGACGTTCTCCTGCACGAAGACGAGGACGAGCACGGCGACGAGGCCGCCGGTGAAGGAGCTGAACATCCACCAGTTGAAGAAGGAGGCCTTCACCCCGCGCTCCCGCGCGTCGAAGTCGTCGAACTGGTCCGCGCCGAACGTGGAGATGTTGGGCTTGGTGCCGCCCGCGCCGATGGCCATGGTGTAGAGCGCACCGTAGAAGAAGGCCACCTGCTGGCGCGTCGCCGGCGCGCAGCCGCCGTCCGGGCTGCATTGTGGGTGGAGGGACTTGAGCGAGACGGCCAGCGTTATCAGAACCATGCCCTGGAAACATTGCGTGCCAGTTGTAACAGTTTACACATTGGAGTTTGATTTGAACAATATATATATGAAAAGCTCATAAGAAAACCATTTCGCACAGGACAAGAGAACCCTTATGCAGTTCTGCTTAGTAGTCTCTCGGTTCTCTTTTTATAAAGCGGGCACGCATATTAAAATTCAAACTTTACAATCTACTGTTAATAATCTAACCATTAAATTTAAATTTTAAATTACAAACTTGACATGGTTACATTTGTAATCACTAGTATTCTTGAATGGTCATAATTTTACAATTATCAGTAATATAATATACGATAGATAGACGGTCAAAATGTAACTTAAAAGATCATATCAAGTCAAGTCGTGTCTTATAGAAGCAAAGGGATATATAAAAGACCTCAAATTATTTATTATTATGGTATAAAAAATAATTCCTCCCGATTAAAGTATCAAAACTCTTTCGACCCCAATTGTAAGATTCAAAAAAATTGACATGCTTTGAAATACAATGGTATATGTTACAGATATTCCAGTACCCTGCTTTTTTACTCAATGTATTTCAAATTGTGTATCCAGCCATACATAGTTCACGAAGTAAACGCTTTTTCGAAACGTATATTGGGCCGAAAAGCCGTAAGCTGCACAGCTTAGACTCTGACTGACTTGCTGGTGTTACTGGCCTCCTCCTGAGCTGAATGGGTTCTGACGTGTCCAAATGTTCAATAATTGGATGGTGGGCTCAGCTAAATAATATCCCTTTACCCCACACTCCCACCCATCACATGCAAGGATTTCATCTAAACCAAAAGGTTGTGTCGACCCAACAAACAAAAAAGTTACGAGGACAATTCGCGGGCACTGGAGACCTACTTGAGCTAAAACCATGAGCACAGCTCAAATAATACAAATTTAAACTTGCCATCTCAAGTTTTATACTGAAAGAAAAGAAAGAGTATGCCTTAGAATAACATGCACCTATTCCAAACAATTGTGTAAGCTTTCAAATATACCTTTGCATTTTATTGATTGGAAAAGAAACTTGTACACCTTTTCATTTATTCAAAGAGAACATAAGACACTACCTTGACCTTTAAAATTTTTCATCAAGAGCATTGTTTCGTTATTAAAAAGTTAATTTGAACGAATCTCATTTCGAATTGAGCAACACTCGCATGTCCAATCTATATAGTCAATAGTTGGGATAAAAACAGATCCAATATAAACGGATAGTGACGGATATGAATATAGATAGTTTTTTTCTCTCGGATTCGGATCGGGTACAGACAGTGCCCACTTACGTCGGATAAAATAGTACTCCCTCCGTCCACAATATTAGCATTCCAAGCATTCAAACTAAAAAATAACACAACTAGTAAAAGACCTCTATACCCCTCATTTTGCACTACCCCATCAACTCTCTACCCACCCCACCAACCCATTTAATTTTATCCTATCTGTAGGAATGCTTACATTTTTACACAAAATTTAAACCCTACAAATGCTTATATACTGGGACGGAGGGAGTAATAGATATCGACATCTTAAATATCTAACTTTTGTTATATGGATTCAGATCGGTAGCACTACCGGAATCCATAATTGCCGTGTGCGAAGGGCACACGGCAAAGTCCCTTATACATCGTACACGGCAAAAAGCACACGGCAAACAGCGGCCGGCAAAGCCAGCTTTGCCGTGGGCCAAATGTCGGGCACCCGGCAAAGCCTTTGCCGTGTGCCGAAATGACACTAGGCAAACTTAGTTTTTTTAAAAAAACAGCTGTCGGCGCCGCACACACGCCGGCGAGAGTCGTAGCCGCCGCCGTCGGGCCGGCCACCGGCGCCGCGTCGTGCCGCACTGCGCCGAGCCCGCCCGCCCACGCTGTCGTGGCCGCGTTGCCCGCACCAGCTCGGCCGCCCGCCCGCCTGTGTTGACCGCGCGACCGGGCCAGGGTCGCGCCGCGCCGGGCCATGCCGGGGCCGCGCCAGGCCGCGCCTCTCCGGCCGCGCCGCAGGGGCCAGGCCGGCGCAGCGTCGCGGCTGCCGCCGCCCGGCCGAGCCGCACCGGGGCCGAGCCGCGCCGCGCGGGGCTGGGCCGCGCCAGGCCGCCGCCTCCCTGCCGAGCCGCACGGGCCCGGGCCGCGCCGCCCTCCCGCGGCCCGCGCCGGGCCAGGCCGGCGCAGCGTCGCGGCCGCCGAGCCGCACCGGGCCAGGGCCGCGCCAGGCGCCGCCCGCCCGCCGCCGCCCGCCCGAGCCGCACCGGGACCGGGCCGCGCCGCGCACCGGGGCCGCGCTGGGCCAGGCCGGGCCGCGCCAGGCCGCCGCCACGCCGAGCCGGAGCCCCGCCTGCGCCGCAGCCAAGCCCGCCCAGCCGCCGGCCGCCTGCGCCACCGGGGGAGATGAGAGAGACCAGAGAGCTCGGGAGAGGGAGGAGAGAGAGAGGGGTATTTTATTGAATGGGAGAGTGGGAACCGTGTGAGGAGGTATGGACCAACGAGAGGCCAGCATTTCCATAGGGTGGATTGATGACGTGGCCTGAGAGAGAGAGGTGTGTTTTCTCTTTGCTTTTGTAACAAAATTTTGGATAGCTAAACACCTTCAAATGAAAAAGTTATAAACTACAAACTTTTACATCTTTTCGAGACCAACAACTTTGATATAGAACATATTTACATCCGAGGTCATTTTAAAATTTTAAAACTTTAAGATTTCAAATTGAATACATTATATGAATATTTTAAAGTATGAAACAAACTCAAATTAAAATATTATCAACTATAAAGTTTTATATTTTATTGATATGTACGATATATATATATATATAACTTATTGACATTCGATATCATTTGAATGTTTTAAATTTTCAAATTTCAAATTAGATAACTTATAATAATATTTTAAGTTTTTAAACAATCTCAAATACAAAAGTTATGAACTACAAAGTCTCATAACTTTTAAAGATCTACAACTTTCATTAGAGTGTTTTTTCATTCAATGTCATTTAAAAATTTCGAATTTGAAATCTCACCTATTTAGTAATGTCCACTACTATTAGAGAGAAACTACTAGTGACATGTAAGATTTATGAACAAACTCACTTTAACATTCTCAAATGAAAAACTGTCCTCAACAAAAATTGTTCATTTTGATGAGTTATACAACTTTGTAGTTCAAAATATTTTCATTTGAATACGTTTAGGGGTTTAAAATGTGCTTTAAAACACCTATTTACCGTGTGCAAAAAAAAGCACACGGCAAAATATGGCTTTGCCGTGTGCCATAATAAAAACACACGGCAAACTCATAACTTTGTCGTGTGTCAAGAGAAAACACATGGCAAAGCTTATTTTGCCGAGTGTTTTTTTTCGCCGTGTGTTTTTTGGGTAACACACGGCAAACTCTTTCTTTGCCGTGTGCCCGAGAGAATGCACACGGCAAACTCCTAGGCACACGGCAAAGGTGGATTTTCCGGTAGTGTAGCGGATAATGACTGTTCGAATTCAGATTCGAACGAATATAGACCCCCTCTAATCAAATACGAACTCGTTTATGATCGGATAATATCAATTCTATACCGTCGAGTACGAACTCGGATACGAACAGATAATATCCATACCATTTTTACCCCTAGTCAATAGTTGGACCATGGGAAAGGCATCCTCCGTTCGTGTAGTCAGTACCAGATTTGCGTTGCTAGCTAGACTGAAGTCTGACCCGAGGTGCCTACTGCCACACTGTAGAGCATTTGGTTCGAGGAACGAGAACTGATACGAATGTACGCAATTTGAGCACGAGGAACATTAGTAAACACTTGACTGAGGACCAATCATGAGTCCACGCAATTGCGGGCCGGTGGGGCCGAGCAGACGTAGAAGCGGAACTGAATAAAACAGACCCAGCAATCCAGCATCACATGACTAGGCAGAAGGGAGTGACACGCGCACGCCTTTTCTCTGCTGCGTTCTCACACGCAACGACAACGATCACTCTCCGACGTAACAACACTACACCAGTCGTCCCAGCTGAAACTGAAAGCAGGCCCGAAAGATTCCAAGCCGGCTAGCTTGCTTTCGGCATGGGCCTCCGGTTCCGTCGTGCGTGCGTGTTTTTTTCCTCCGCTCGTCGCCATCCAAGCTGAGCCCAAAGGCGATTGCAGTTGCAGCCGAAACACCGGTCTCCCACGTCATATCACTGTATCTACTTACTGATCGGCTTACGGCTGGCTTGACTACATTGTTTGCCGGAAGTGAAGAGAAGGCACACCAGCTGCCAACTTTCTACATGACAAGGAGTACACTCCAATACTGGAGTTATACTGTTTTCTTGATAAGGAGAATGGCATCCATAATTCTATTCAGTCTTTTGCACAGCCACAGGATCGCAATTCGCAACACTGCTCCCAAATGGCATGCAGCTATTCCCAGAACAGAGTCGTCTGGGAGAGATGGATTGGTACCGAAATTTTGTTGCTAACGGAGGATGGAACAAGCAGAGTGCCCGTGGATCGCTTGACGCATCTATAAACAGAGAGGATGCATATGGTAGCTACTACTACAGGAGCACCTATGAATCCGTCCATTGATGAATGCAAGGAAGGCACTAGGTAGAGGCTAGAGCAGAGGACTTCAAAGAGCAAGCAGCAGGAGCTTATATATATTGCTTACCGCGAGGTAGATGAGGGAGGAGAAGGTGAAGGTCCAGAAGCGGCCGAGGAATGTGTCGGCGATGTAGGCGCCGGCGATGGGCGTCATCCAGACGGCGCCCGTCCAGTTGTTGACGTTGCGCACCGACGGCACCGTTGCCTCCCGGAGCTGCGTCGTCAGGTACACCACCAGGTTCGACGCCACACCGTAGAACGCCATACGCTCGAACGACTCGTACCCTGTCGTGTGCATGTCAATATTGTCGTCACCAACAAATCACCAAGCTCAGCACTCAACAGCCATGGAAATCGAACTGACCGGGGACGGCGAGAACTGTTATTACCTACGAGGAAGGCGCACGCCTTCCAGCCGCCGGTCCGCGCGGCGAGCGCCGGCCGGCCGCGGAGGTCGACGGAGCCGTCCTTAGTGTAGGCATCTTGCTTGTTGGAGGCTTCCTCTCCCATGGCGTCGACCTGTCGGTGCGGGCTGCAAGTTGGGCCTTGGCGTCGGTCTTGTGGAGTTGTGGTGCCGAGATGGCTTGGCCCGCCGGAGCAGAAACAAGGTGTTACACGAGATGTATCTATCTATCTATATAGTGCGTGCTCTGGCCTCTGGCTGCTGGCTACTAGTTACGAATGGGAGATACCAAACCACGAGTTTGACCGCTCGTCTTATTCAAAAAAATTCATGAAAATATAGTCAAATTTAAGACATTTTTGAAGATTTTATATCAATATAAAGCAAGCCACCATAAAAAAATATAATAATTTGCATAAAATTTTGGATAAGACGATCGAGTCAAACTTGTGCTTGAAAAAGTCAAACGACCTATATTTAAAAAAGGAAAAAGTCTAAATTACTCCCCTCAAGTATAGCGAAAGTCTGGATAACCACCTAAACTATGTTTTGGTTTAATTTACCCCTTAAACTATGTTATTTGGTCCAACTTACCCCTTAACATAATTTGTCTTTTTTGTTTCTCTATGCACAAGATGAATTTTAATTTGAGACTTTGCAGGAAGGTAGTGAACATCATAATCTATATTAGAAAATATTTTAAGAATTTTTCATCTCTAATTTCTATATAATATTATATTTTAAGGATAACTTTATTATTAAATATATTACCCTGTCAAAATAGTATTATTAAATATATTACCCTATCAAAACAGTGACAAAAAATTTATAATATATTTTTTAACATGTATTATATCGTCTGCTATAATTTTGCAAAATTTAAACTTTAAATTCCACTTGTGCATGGAGAAACAAAAAAGATAAATTGTGTTAAGGGGTAAATTGAACCAAATGACATAGTTTAGGGGGTAAACTGAACCAAGAATTACTTTAGGGGGTTATCCAAACTTTGGCTATACTTGAGGGGAGTAATTTGAACTTTTGAGAGTAGGTCTGAAAGTTAGTCAACAAGTAAGGACAGCTGACTGCCAGCTTTGGTATGTACGTAATACATAGGATCGATTAGGCCCACCTATAATATGAAGGGCCGCAACCGATTAAGATTAATCGCAATTGAATCTACCAAATAGTTTTTATCTTTTTTATGTTTTTCCCTACTTTTCTAACCCTATGTCATTCGTCTCTTGTCTTTGTGGAGTGAGGGGGTGCCCTAGCTATCTTGCCGAGCCTAGGGTACACCAATGTGTGTATGCCTCGACAGGATCCCTCTCAGGCGAGCGTTCGACGGATTCTACCATTAGACCTAGGTTCAACCAAAACCGGAAGTTCTGGTTTTCGCCGTTGACCGCACATGATGCTCGAGTGTTTAGTGTTGGCGGTAGTTATGGCCTGATTTCTGACCTCCAACCGAGTATAAATTAACACAATGGAATAATGCACCATAGCTATAGGGTTTATTTTTCTACCAGTTTTGGTGATTATTCATTGTGCAGGTGCAATATGGACAAATATGTACTATAGGCGGCATAACTGACTAGTTTGGCCGAACGACACGATTCAGCCAGGTACACCCTTTAGCCGTATCGGGCGCGAAGGCCATTTACGTCAGCAACAACCAAGCGATGACTGAGCACAACACGTGGACCACCGCCACATCACCTCAGGGCCAAAACAACACGAAGATCACCAAGGAGAAGCAGCCCAGAAGGGAGTGGCGGTGCAGGGGGCGTCACTGGGTCGAGAGCCCGATTCGGCTGAATCCACCAATTCGGCCGAACCGCCCCCAGGAGCTGCACCGCCTCTACACTACCTCAGCACCAAGGCGGTGCCACTTGCCAGTTCGGCCGAACTCCCTGGTTCAGCCGAACCGGGAGATTCGTCCGAACAGCCCGGCACCGCCTCCCAGCTGCCTTGGCTGCTACTCTGCTTCCCACCGTCCTTGGTAGCTATAAATTGAAGTCTCCAGCACCTGCACAAGACACAACACAAGAGATAGAGTTCATAGAGAAGCGTTGGTAGTTCCACACTTAGAAGATAGGGAGAGAGGAGAGGTGAGCGATCCAGAGAGGAGCTGGAATGTCGGCCCCTCTTCAAGTTGTACCTCTACGGATGAGGCTCTCCTTCGAGTAACATCCGGGTCATGTCTGGTAACTTTTGTATCTCTCTCCGATTAACTGAGCATCCAGTTCTTACTTCTTTATGCTGGCTGGTTCTTCGTTAAATGCTTAGGTGATTGGTATAAATATTGTATACCGGTTGCTTAGCTTGCGTGCTTATCTTTCTATAGGAGATAAGTATTGACCAAGTAGTGTAAACGTGGGTCCTAGACTTGAGGTTAACTTAGTTTAACCCCGTTGCAACGGAGGTGGTAGTCGTTAGGTGGTGACAGCCCTATACGGCCTTTGTAGCCCATCACGTTAGTCCCGGACTATAGGAAACCCCCCTGAGGTGGTGACAACTCCCCTTCTCATCCCTTTCTGGAGCTGCTGGTGTCTCAAACCGAAGCAAGTGTTTAGTAGTACCCTCTGATTCGCTCATTTAATCACTAGAGTGCATGTCATCAGACTCGTGTCTTCTCTACCCTCCTATTGTTCTCTTCTCTTTGTTGTCAACCACTTCATCCATTCCACTATCCCTGGACAATATAGTTTAGAATTAGTTCACTTCTCGTTCCTCGTGGAAATCGATACCTAGGAATACTCCCGGGTGAAAGCTACATCGGTATCCGTCCGCTTGCGGATTTATCTAAAGGACGTAAGGAGTACCAACATTTAGCGCGGTGCGTTCTCGCGTCAACAGAGTGCTTCTCGGGCAATCAACAGAATTGAACAATATAATTGGTCAAACGCAAGTGGCTTGGTGATATAAACTGTAGAGTATATGGTGGACTTAAGCTGATTTGGTCCAGAGATGACGTGACGGTGATATACGTGGCTTGTACAGTCGTAGCTCCGTCACCGCTGACGTGGATGGCCCCTCGGTTGTGCCTCGCGTCATATACGGCTAAGGGGGGTAACCGCCCGAACAGGGTCGTTCGGCCGAATTGGTCAATTCCGACCCTATAGCGCATATTTCTCGTTATTGTACCTGCACAAGTGAAACACACCAAAATTCGCGGAACTTTATTAGAAATACACCTAAGTGCATAGAATGTCACATATAACCTCTTTTATTCCCGAGTATTGGTAGTCGAAAACGGGTTGTAACGACCGCCAACATGCATCGTCATCGCTTGGTCACCGCTGACGTGGATGGTCTCCCGGTTGTGCTTTGCGTCATGTACAGCTAAGGGGACATCCGACTGAATCAGTTGATTCTGACCCTTATGATGAGGACATCACTCCTACGGATACACACAACAATCCTTCATTGATCATTCAAGGTCCAATCACTAGAGCTCGCGCGCGATAATTGAATTTAGAGGTGAGCTCATTCTTAAGTACTTCTTTATGTGATTATGAGAATAGATTGCTACCTAATGAGTATATTGTAATTTGGAACTATGGAGAGGACCAGAGGATAGTTGGAGAGTGCCTTCAAGGGGGAGAGGATCAGCAAGGGCGTGCAAGGAAAGGTGGAGTCCCATATCAAGTCGACTTCGAGTCCACCTCGGAGTCCAGAGCAGTCAGCGTTAAATCGGACGCCCAGGTCGCATACGGGCTCGGATTTGGACGTTCTTTACATGCTTGGAAAGCTAAGAAGATAATCTTTCCAATGGCACCGGTTTCATGTCAAAATTCATCTGGAGTCAACAGAAATTGACGAAACAAGTTGATGTCCAGAATCTGTTTCGGTGCTGCGTCATCGTCTTTTGGCCTTTGGGCCGTGTATCGTGTGAACGCCCATTAGGGGCATGACCAGGGGTCTTTCCATGACCCTTGTGTCTATATTAGCTAGCCGCCGCCAACCATTAGGGTTTGGTGTTTTGCTTAGATTAATCTGTCAAGAACAGTTTCGCCGCTTCGTCGGTTTGTGAGACCCCAACTCGTGAGCTTAATCATTCATCTGCAATTGTGTTGCATTCTTCCTCGTTCTTGCTTGTGTTCTTCGATTCGCAGGCAAGGATTAGCCTTATTGGCATGGTCAACCGTGCAATGCCGGTTGATAACCTGAGGAGACGTGGTGCTGCGATTGCGGGGTTCGGAACGTGTTGTTCGGAAGCCGGATCGATTTGTGTTTCGTCTCCGCCAAATCGATAGTTATCAGAACCTTTCGGAAGATTGGGAACCCTACTACGCATCACCTTATAGCGCATATTTCTTGTTATTGTACCTGCACAGGTGAAACACACCAAAACTCATGAAACTTTATTTGATATAAACCTAGATGCAAGGAAAGTTACATATAACCTCTTTTATTCCTGAGTATTGGTGGTCGAAAACGTGCCGTAATGACCACCAACACTCGCCTCGTCCTCAACGTCGGCGGCAAGCTCCTCTGCGCGTGCCCCGGCCTCGATGTACGCGGCAAGCTCCACCTAGCATCGTCCTCCGCGTCCACCATGGCATTCTCCTCCACGTGCCATGGAGGCCAGCAAGCCTCCATCCACCTCCAGGGATGCTCAACTGGTGTTCGATGCAATGCTACAGAGCTACATCACCAACTATGACTATGCATACTCGATTCATGTTTTGCTTCCCTGTCGAGACACACCAGTTCAGGATGCCCACTAGGTGTTTAAGGAATTGAGTGCCTAGAATGCTGAGATGTTAGTGCCATTACTTGCCGATTTGTGTGACATAGTACCATGGCCAACAAATCTACTGTCTTAGATCACTGGTGATAGGGCCCAACTCAGGCCAGTTCCTTGGCCATCTTTTTGGGAGTATTTTGTTGGCGTGCACTGGCTAAATCTACTTTCAATGGTGCTTTTCGATTCTGCTACAGAAGCTCAGGCTTTGGGGTGCTGTCAAATGAATTGGCCTATTAATATTGAGATATTCCAATTGCAGCCATTGTTCAGATACTATACATCTGCTTCCTAAAGTGTGATTGTTTAGTTGCATTTGGCCACTGAGGTTCATGGGGGTTTTTGGAGTGTTGAAAGGGATAACCCGTCACTGTCTAGTGAAGCCAGGGCTATTATCTGCTATCATGGTTGGCATAGGATTTTTGCCACCACCTAAGCAACACAACATTTTGCCTTCTGAAATTATTCAACTATACTTCGTTTTTTGGCCATCATTGTCTCAAGGAGAGGCCACAGTGCTCCAAGTGTTTGATATGTCGCTGATGCATTTTCTAAAGGTGTACTACAGTTGGTTAAATAAGGCCCTGGGGACATCATCAGATCTAACGGAAATTGCAGTGACAATATTTGTTCAGTTTCCAAGTTGTCTCTAGATGCTGATACACCAGGAAAGGTATATGTGGTGGTTATCATGAATCTATTTTGATACAGTGCGCTTCAATTTGCTTCAGGAATTGCCATGTCCGACACCAGGCCGTCAAATATTCAGAAACATTCCTGCTGCAGTTTGGCCACTGCCTATGCAATTGTTGCTGATCCATGGTGGGTCTGATCTGCTACTAGCGGCATGGTTTTTCTTTAACAGCACACATGTGGTTACTACCTTGTGGTGTTTCAGTTGCCCCAATAAACTTCTGTGGCTGCTCAAAATTTCTCACATATTCAGTTGTATACCTGCTACACTGATATAGAATTTATGGCTGCTTAACTTGTCTCCTATCATCCAAACCAGGAACATATAACTTGTGGTATGATTCTTGTGTTCCCTAATTCTTCTCTCTGGACCCAAGTACATGTGACCAAAAGGATCTGCTCATGCCTGATTGCTGATCATGTGTTCAGGTTAAAAGAGTTTTTATTGCTAGCTGCTTCCCTTGTGGTGACCTGGACTCCTTGTGACAATCTCCAAGTCTTTGCAAGTTCCTCGTACAATATTTTGATTCTCTTCTAATGGACCAATTTTTAGACTAGCACATTTGTTTGCTACTTCAGTTTCAGATCAGAAAGAAATGCTGTAATGTTTGGTTTTCCTCGTACAGCAACAACAGCTTGGTGATGAGAGAGCAATGCTGCAATGTTTGGTCCTGCTGGTTCAGCGGCGGCAATTTAGTGTTGTGCCTTTGACTAGCATCATTTTGCTTCAACAGTTGATCTTGTGGGATCCAGGGGTGGTCTTTGTTATCTTGTTGAATGTACATCTCTTGGTATGGATCTTAAACTGAAGATCAAACAAGAGCTCATCAAAATCATTACCTATTGGAGCTTCAACACTATGGTGCTCAATATGTTTAACCAGTTTGGGGGCAAGCTGCTCTTAAGGAGCGGGGAATGTTAGTAGCTCAGGTGTACAAGTTATTGGAGGACAAAAGCCATGGCGTTGAACCCAGCAGGTAACGGGCCACGAGTGGGCATGAGGCCCAGGAGGCCAGCTCGCGGGTTTACTGGAAGTGAATGGATGAAGTGTGTGCCTGCGTGCACTGTGTGGGCTGGGAGCCCATGTAACCCAATATAAACCAACAGGAGTGAGTCCCAATATAAACCAACAGGAGTGAGAGGGGTGAGGATCATCGATTGATTCGTAAACACAAACACTGTTCTTCTTTCTGAAGCACGAAGCTGCCCTCTGTTCTTCCCTCTGCTCCTATGTTCTTCCCGGATCCTTTCCTTCTGGCTCCAATTCCCGTTACTATTGCACAATCCTGTCTCCACTACCTTGCTGCTGCTAACACATGATGACACCTTCGTGGTAATCGTCTGTCAGGATCCATGCCTGTGCTTCCCACGTTCTCTTTTTGGGGCCGGGATGTGAGGATGAGCAAACGGACAGAGGATTGTTTGCATAAACCGGAATCAGTTGCCAAAACATAAAGAAAACGATGTTGTTTTAGTTGAATGAATTAATGGTTATCTTTGGTGCTAGGAAAAAAAGAAAAATATATTATCCTTTTACATCATGAAGGTACGGGAAAAAAGAACCATACTGTTCTCTTGCATAGTACATAGATGTTACTCAATTCGTGCAACAATTAGAGGAAAAATATAAAAAGAATCAAGACATTAAACATTGACTGGCATGTTCAGATGCCAGCTGATAGCCGTTTTCCCCTATGCCCGTGGTCCTCCTCGGGCAGCTGGTGCCGACAGAGAGGGCAGACGGCGTTCCGGCGGAGCCACCGGGAGATGCAGTTCAGGTGGAAGGCGTGGGAGCAGGGCATCGCCCTGAGCGTCTCGTCGGCGCGGAAATCCTGCAGGCAAACGGCGCACTCCTCCCCCTCGTGGGAGCAGCCCGTCACCTCCTGCAGACCCAGGATGGCCTCGGTGGTGGCAGCGACACGGGCACGCTTGCTGCTGCGGCGATGAGAAGCGGCGGGCTGGGACAAGTGCGCCGATTCGCCTTGGACGAGGTAACTGGTGAACATGGGGTGGGACATCGGGATCTCCATCATCGGCGAGACGTAGCCGTCCCGGCGACGGATAGTCACGTACGCATGACCGGGCCTGCGGGAAGTAGCATTCACCTGCTGCACCGCATCCATGGATTGAGGACCAAACCAACAAGAGATTTGATCAATGGGAAGTTGGAAACCCTACCCACCCCACCTGTGCATCCATGGGATGGGAGTATCCGGATTTACTTTGTACATATAGGCGGCGGCGGGGGCAGCAGCTTTGTCGGATTCCAATGTTCGGAGACTCGGAGTCGGAAAGGAGACGATCCGAAAACTGATTTGTCCCTTTCAAAATTAATTCACAGTGTTCCGGACGGTCAAGCTATCCAAAGAACCAATGCAAGGAGGAAATTTAGAAGGATCGAAAGCTTAATCAGTTGAGGATCAAATACTGCAAAAACGCAGGAACTCTGGGGAACAAGAACCGATCAGATGTTGTACGGAGAAGGCAGGAACACCATAGTGCGGACATTCTGGATGACCAAAACAAAATTGATCTCCTATGCAGTCAAAGGAAACTGCATACCTCAATCCACATACACTTAAACACCGCCATGAATTTATTTCCAAAATGATGGCGCAAATTTCTCTGATTCGCATGAGTTCAGACCTCAGCCTTCATCCGCAAAATGGCAATCCTACTCTACACCTTTCAGTGGACATGAACCAAAAATCTTGAAACCAAAAGTTCTAACCTTTCACCTGATTCGAACCATCTCAACAGCGGCCTCAAGAACGTTAAGATTTACACGGTAAGAGCACCCTCCGCCGACTCGGCCACTTTAGGCTTCGGCTTTGGCTTCTCGACAACGATCGCTTGCGTGGTTAGGACCATCCCAGCCACTGAGGCCGCGTTCTGGAGCGCACACCTAGTCACCTTGGCAGGGTCGATCACACCGGACTCGATCAGGTTCTCGTACTTGTCAGTCATTGCATTGTAGCCCACTTCCCACTCGCCCTCCTTGATCTTCTCAACGACCACTTCACCTTCTACTCCAGCATTGTGGGCGATCAATGAAGCAGGTGCTACCAATGCCTGCAGAAGTTGACAGATATTGTAAAAAGATAATTTTTTTCTCTAACAGGAACAGTATAGATGTGACAGATAATTTTTTTGCTCTAACGGGAACAGTATAGATGTGACAAGAACTGGCCTGAATTGGCAAGTGCCAACGCCCGCAAACACATTACTATGGTATAGGTCTACTCATGAAAACTTAGAAACGCACATCCTAGATGATGGGTCCTCTGTTCTAGTCATATTTTATACCAACATATAAATGTATTTATGAAATTGGACGTCTGGTACTAAATACTGTTTATACCATCTAATTATTGATATATTCCAGATATATTCCAGATTAATTCACTGATATATTCCAGCCAAATTACCTTTTGAATAATGTCAGCACCAAGGCGCTCATCATGGTCCTCAATGTTTTCTTTGATCGAAGGGACAATGGTCGATAGGTGCACATATGCCGTACCACCTCCAGGAACAATGCCCTCCTCGATAGCAGCAAAAGTGGCATTCTTTGCATCCTCAATTCGTAGCTGGCGGTCCTCAAGCTCAGTCTCGGTTGCAGCTCCGACCTTGATAACAGCAACACCACCAGCTAGCTTCGCAATTCTCTCAGCCAATTTCTCAGTATCATAAATTGAATCGGTTTCAGCAAGCTCCTTCTTTAGCTGTGCAACCCTCGCTTGGATCTCATCTTTACTGGCTGCATCTGCTATCAAGGTAGTTGTGGTCTGATGTATTGTGACTTTCCTTGCTGTCCCAAGTTGGTCCTCTGTAGCATTTTCAACCAACAAACCAAGATCTTTTGCTAGGAACTCAGCACCTGAAAGTGAAGTTGCATCATAAGCAAAAATAAACTGAGAAATAAATTGCCAAGTATAATATAAGCAACAACTAATAAAAGCAAAGAATATGACACATTGATTTAAGATCTAACTTTCATGAAATCACGCTATCTATTTAGGTACTGCAGCATTCACTTGTCAGGAGATCTTATAATGCTCAGTAAGCTGAAACATCTTGGTTGATTCAAGTGCACACAAAGAACCATGGTTCTCTTGCAGGCTGACACTACCAGTCGAAATATTCAACATTTAGGGTCCAGGGCATTGAGTCGACTAATGAACCTAAAGAGATGAACTTGAACATAAGAGATGAACATGAGAGTATGATAAGGATTTTAAATAACTCTTGACATTAAGAGATGCAGTTAAACTTCTCAACTCCATCATATCCTAATGCCAAACACCACTGAGTGACCTATCATGCTTTCGCATTACATGGTTGCATTAAGTTTAACATTACAGATGAAGAATATGATCCATGAATCTATGCAGTGCCAACTGACAAAAGCCTTCTGATGGTGTGATCACTTAGCATTCTTGTCCAATTGTTCAAGTGGAACAATGATATATTGAATGTATTGCAGCAAACGGCTAAGCCCTTGGAAAAATAATATGGAAAAAGAAAATAATATATATTTATATCTTAAAGCATTGCTGTGAGCATGGAGTACAATCTATATTTTTAATGCATAAACTTATCAGAGGCATCAAAGAACAAGACTTCAATCAGCAAAAGCAAAGTAACCACAGAAGTGAACAATGAAAATACGTAGCAATGTAAGGAAAGAATTAAGATAAAATAGTGTCGCTGTCGGTTGCAAGACAAACCTGTGACAATGGCAATGTCCTGAAGGACGGCCTTCCGTCGCTCACCAAAGCTTGGGGCCTTAATTGCTGCAACGTTAAGGATTCCTCGAAGCTTATTAATAACAAGAGTTGCCAAAGCTTCACCAGTAATGTCCTCAGCGATAATGAACAGAGGGGCCCTCAGCTGTGTGGTCTTCTCCAAAATTGGAAGAATTTCCTTTATACTTGTGATCTTCTGATCAGTAATCAGAACCTTAGCATTCTCAAACTCCACAATAGATTTCTCAAGGTTGGTCACAAATTGTGGGGAAATATATCCACGGTCAATCTGCAATATTTAAGAAAAGTTGAGAACCTGTGATAGCATATATGCATTGTAGCATTTTGATGTTATATTAGCCTCAAGTTTCTACTTCACACATAGAAAGGCAGTAACTGTACAAGCTGAGTCTTTAACAAACCTCCATTCCTTCTTCAACTTCAACAGTAGTCTCAAAAGATGATGAAGACTCAATTGAAAGGACACCGTCAGGACCCACTTTGTCAATTGCTTCAGCAATCATGGATCCAATTAATTCATCATTGCCAGCAGAGATAGACGCAACAGCTGTAAAACGAATCAGCTCAAAATTAGGCATGAATTGTGCTTTGAATACACATTTTGTTACTGGTCCACGCTAAGAAGTGAAAGCAAATAAAAGATAAACAGTTAAACATTAAAATAGAATAATCACCTTTGATATCACCACCACCCTTGACTGGTCTAGCCCTGTTCTCAAGCTCCTGAATTAGACCCTGCACAGTTTTGTCTATTCCCTTCTTAAGTGACACAGGGTTTGCACCAGAGGTTACACTCAGAAGGCCTAGCTTGATGATTTCACGAGCAAGGACAGAAGCAGTTGTAGTTCCATCACCAGCAGAATCATTGGTCTTGCTAGCAACCTTTAACAACAAATAAGTGGAGAACATAGCATGGGAATTTAATATTCCAAAATGTTACGGTGACACCACATGTTAATTAGAAAGAAAAATCACCTCACGAATCAGTGCTGCACCAGCATTTTCCATTGGATCATACAGCTCAATAGCCCGGGCAATAGTGACTCCATCATTTACAACTTTGGGGCTGCCATACTCATCCAGCACTACATTCCTCCCTGTGAAAACATTCCAGAGGCAACAGATTGCTTCAGGTAAACAGTATTTTCTTTTTAACACTAGATTACACAAAAATGTGTTGCGATTACAGAAGATCTGTGCTTTATCTAAGTGAACAAACAAAAAGATACTAAACAGACCATTGAGGATTAATCAGCTTTTAAGTACTAGAATTTCAAATTTGCAATTTACTAGCTTTCTGTAAGCGTTCATTAAGGTACTGAACTCTTTTTTTTTCTTTTCATTTATGCAGGGAAGAGTACTGAAAATAGGAAGCGTCCTGATGACGTTATATGACTAGGGGCACCAAAACTAACAGTGTTGTATCATTCCAGAATGAAGTAGTTAATGCAAGTTACAATTCCAGAGATGTACTACTGTCTGGTCTCTATGAGCAAGGTAATTTTGATGATGAAGCACATTGTGTAACATGAAAATGGCAGTTGTAACCTAGGAGATGGAACACAATTGAGCATTTAACACACAGAATGTGCTGTGGCAGTCCGGCGTTAACTACCTCGGGGCCCGAGGGTGACACCGACGGCGTTGGCGAGCTTTTCGACACCGGCCTGGAGCGCCGCCCTGGATTTCTGGTCGAAGGCGATGTCCTTGGCTTCGGCACGCACAACGAACCGCTGCGACCGGCCGTTCCATGCCCTCCTCGCCCTGTCCTGTTTGCAGCCAAGAAGAAATGTCACATATTGGCAATACAGGAACGCACAGAATTCGTCAGGAAACCGCAATTCAACAAACTCAAAACTCCCCAAATTGGGCGAGGAACCGCAGTTCAGAAAGCCTTGCAAGTTGCAAGCCGTGAGACCGCAAATTCAAGAACCACGAAAAAACTAACACACACGACGGGAAGCAAGAAAGCGGCGCGCGCGCGAGGGAGGAGAGGGGGAGCTGACCTGAGAGAGGGGCCGGACGAGGGAGGCGGTGGAGATGGCGTTGGCGGAGGCCATTGAGAGAGGGATCAGGCGCTGTAGAGCCGAGAGGATAAGGTGGAGGGGACGAGGCGGATGATTTGGAGGCAGAGTAGCGAGGCGAGGCGGGGTTTAGAGATGAGGATTGCGCGATTTTATACGCAGGAGAGTGAGCCTGAGTGGGAGAGGGCAGGTTTGGAGGCAGACGTGTTGAGGGGCTTCTAGAACATTCAACGTATTTTGTTCGTGTTCTGCAAATTAGATAGGTTTCATCTGTTAACAAATGATTCTTCTTCCAATCTCAACATCTCCATCGATTCCTTCGTTCGTATTATCTTCGGGTTGTCTTGTCTTGTTCTCTTGCCACTCTAATGAGTCTGATGGCAAACCTCAAAGTCTCAAAACCACTTCTTTTTTTTGAAAAAAAAAACACAAACTCACTTCCTCACATTCGTAAACCCGAGGGAGTTTGTTCAGTGCTGATTTCATCTTTTGATGACTATATGTATCAATCGATACAGATACCGAAATATTAATATATATTATCTTTTCTAAAAAAAGTTCAGCGTCATCCGCTCCTCCGTAACTCTTTTGATCCAGTCCCACACTCCCATCATTCCTCCTCCGGCGTCATCTACTCCTCTCCTCTTGTCTATTGACAGTGGTTCCTCGTTCTCTATTCTCATTCTTTAAAAATAATATTGTTAGCTAGTCATCAACATTCTCACCTCTATATCAATTTCTTCGACATACATCATCCTCTCTATCTCATCTTATACTAAAAGGATCCTAGAGAATTGAAAACACTTTTTATAAAAAAAAATACCCCACCCTCACACAGAGGACCCACGTGTCGGGCTTAGGGAGGAGGGGAAAACTAGAAAGCATCAAAATTTTTCCATGTTTCAGGCTCTTTTAGTTGTTTCCCGCTCAACTTTTTTCACCCAAAAAGGACCCACATAAATATACCCACATTTGTACCCACGTCTATGCACAATTATCCCGTATTACTAATAGACAATAAATCGGAGAGTTTTTTTATCATAAATAAACGTGCATGGCACATGAGTTGAGACAAATATATAGAAGAGAGCTTACCACGTGTGTGCCGCGCGGGCATTACAACTATATTTTATATGTTATTTTTGATTTATTTTATTTATACATGTGCGTGCGTACATGTGCCGTACTCTACTAATTACCAATATGTGGGTCCATCCATTTTTCACTGCACCCCGCGAGCCTGGCTCAGGCCAGATGCAGGCAAGCAAACACGCCAATAGGCTCCCAGTGCCCGTAGCCTTAGATGCCGAGCTGACCTGACCGACACGGTACAACGGTGGATAAGTTTCACATGTGCCATGCTGGGCCAATCTAATGGTCTGTGTCTAGTATAAAAAAGATACAGTACTAACGTAGGAGTACATATGTGTACCTAACCGGACCCGGACCATCCGTTTTGCCATTAATACCTCCAACAACAAAATCAGAAAGAAATAAAGCTCTGGTCAGTGATTGGGGCCCGGCGCTTCAGAAGGCTGGCTGCCATGATGCATCCTCTCTCGCAATGTGACTCTCTGATAGATATATAGTATTTTAAAAAAATAATGAAAGTTATTTTATCGTTCAAATTAAATAATTTCAAAAATATATAAAATAAAATAAAATAAAATAAAATAAAATTTAGGATGCAATTTTGGTCGTGGGGTACTGAGGAATTTGATTTCGGTAACCCTAAAAAACGGTCCTCTAGGATTGGAATGGTACGCTATAAGAGCACTCTTGTATATTTTGTTGGCTAGCTAAAAAGAAAAAAAAATTACATCGAACAGACTAGCTAATTGGATAGCTATCTTTCCATGCTAGCTATTTTTCTTTCCTTCGCTAGGTATCTTTGCCTAGTCAAGCATGCTCTCCATCCACGTTTGCCAGTTTTAAAGATTCGGTTGGTTTATCCATACTTTTGGGAAACTTTTTATTTTTTTAGTTAGCCTCTTAATCTTTAAATTTAGCTAAGATTATTGCTAGTCTCTTGGATCGGAGTCGTGAAATAAATGTTGGGACATTTCTATTAGTTAATTATTAGAAAAGATTTATTTGGAAAACTCTCATTTTATTGAGAATTCTGTACTGTGCAATCTTTTGTCGGATCCATAATCTGCGTGCGCGTTCGTGTATGCAACTCTACCTTGCATGTGGATGTCTAGCGAGTAGCTCCCATGCATGCAGATTGGCAGGTTGTTGCTGCATGCATGTTGGGCCATGCGTCAGCGTGCCGGAGCCAACGGCGGTAGATCTTGCACGGGTACGGGTGTCCCTCTTCCTCCATCCCCCGAGCCGCCCCGACATCGCCGGCGGCGCTGGCTGGCACCTGGCAGTACGCGCTCGCGTACGTGTGCTCGCGATGCAGGCCTCTCTCTCTCTCTCTCCGCGCGCGCCGCGCATGCATGTCCACGATTGTACATGCATGACGCAGGCACGGAACGATGATCGAGCGCGCCTACGGATCGAACGGGCCGGGGACGGCTGATCGAGTAGCTGACGACGTGGACAAGACGTGGAGCTGACGCCGCAGCCTCCGACCAAAAGACGCAGCAGAAAGCTGCCCTTGCGCCCTCCGGCCTGTCCACTCCTACCTGTAGGCTAGTCGCTAGTTGCGTGATACCAATGCGCGATCCGCCGGCCCCGGCCACGCATCAAATCCAAATCCACCGGCGGCGGCGGTCGACACCCTCAGGCCCAGCACGTACTCTCGCAGAAACATCCCATATACCCCATCCGTGTTCCGGCCGGCTTGTTGTCTGCTTCGGTGCTTCCTCCTCGAGCCATGAATAGAATAGAATGGGCCTGGGATCATCGTATATATAGGATATATATATATATATACTGTATATCATCGATTATCAGGCAGATCGAGCTGGGCACATACCGTGATGCTGGATCAATCAACGGACATGCATGCCAGTATTCGTGCAGTGTCCGTTTGTGCAGACAGGAGGGCAGGGCGGCAGGGCGGCGACTGAGATCGAGGCGCTAGCTCGTACGAGCTGTAGTACGTACGGCCCCAGCAGCGAGGTATGTATCGATCGGTTCGAGTCCACGGCCACACGTACGTACGCGCGCTCCGCTCCAGCACGCCACACGCAATGATACGATGCACAGGGCGCGCGGAAAATTATTCAGACATGCGCACGCTTGCATGCTTCCTGTGTACTGCACACGTCAATTAGCAGCTAGCAGCACTTGCATACTGTATATAGTTGCATGTACTTGCATTCCAGTTCCAGCAACGAAACAAGCAAGAGATGAAGAGAATGCAGGCACAGGACAGCGCGCTATATATGCTATACATTTCATTCCTTTGAAAATGCAGGAAATTAAACCGTACTAATAATGAGAATTGATAATTATCATGGAAAGAAAACTATGAGCATGACAGCTCGTAAGATCTTGTCGGATGCGCCCAGCAGCGAGGGCTGGCTGGGGAACACTGTGTCCAGTGTTCAATTGAACCGTCATGTCATCGCCATCACACTCATCAACGTGTACTGCGTACGTATTTGATAAATAACTGTATTGTGTATATATATACATGTACAGAACAAATTTGTTTTTAAAAGAGATTTACAGAACAAACACTCCAACCGTGAACTGTTGATAACATCAACTAGCTAGGTAAATGCGGAGTACTCCCTCCGTTTTTAAATATACGACGTTTAGGACAAACAAATTAGTTCATTTTTAAGCTAAATAACTTGTCTTAAACGACATATATTCGAGAACAGAGATAGTAGTATCGTATCGATCAGTTTGTCATCAGGAGAGACGACAGTGGTGGCGACCCACATATGGCTGGCAACATCGTGTACCCCAACTCATACTTGCGATGGTTGGTTGACTCAGTCATTATAATATAGTCGATCAGGACGGATTGGTGACCCTGTCCTCCTAAAGCATAACAGGGGGCTGTTAGGCGTACTAATGTAGATTGATGCATGTAGGAACGATGGATGCACTCCTGTTCTCATGCGAAAACAAGGAATGCGACCTGATTTTGATCTTTCTTCTTCTTTTAGGGGGGGAAAGCTAATGAACAGTCGAGTGTTTTGGAGTACTCGAGTGCCCGATTTATGACTAGTACGTCCGATTCGTTTTGATTCTTCCTCTTGGCTGTCTTTCCAAACTCCAGCGAGCTTTGATTGGGTTCGGCTCTGAGATTTTATTTCGTCGGTCCATGAACTTAATTAGTTTCGTTTGCAAGTGCGTTTAAACCTTATGATTATCGTGTACCTGTGGTATCTACTCATTGGCTCTCCTTTTTCCTAGATAATTGAGGCGGTCTCCTTTCTTCTATAAATATCTTATATATATATAGACTGAATATGATCAAGAAAAAATTATGGGCCCCCTTTAGTCATTCAGTTACATATTTTCTTTATGACTAGCAAAGATGTACCGCGTGGCATACATACATACTAGGCATGTGCAAGCATAGCGAGGGAGTCCTACGTGGAGAAAAGACGAACCTAGAATCCTAGGCATGGACGGGAAGGTGCTTATTGTATAGATATAGATATATATATATATAAATTTATCAAATTGGGTCGATCAAATTCGACCGTGTTATGATTCTTAAAGTTTGAGCAAAAAGAGAGCACAGAGACCAAACAAATCCATGAACTGGGATAAAAACCCTCTAAGACAGGAAACCATTGAGACAAAAAAAATACATGTAGATGCAAAACTAATTGAACAGAATAAAGACCAGGTAAATGGACTAAAAGAATTGAATTGTTACAAACCAATGTGGAGCATTGAAGTTCTTAACCAAAAACAAACACTACTACAGCACATGGATATAGTAACACCAGATTGTGTTACTATAGATCAATAATAGTGTTACTAACTCTTCTAGTAACACATCTTGTTAGTGTTCCTAATCTTGATGTTACTATACCCTGATCTATTGTAACACAAAACATGTGTTCTTTTCCATCTCGAAAAGTGTTACTACTTTGTAACACAATTTCTTATCTAATGGAACATTTGACAAATGTTAGCATGACGCTCTTGTGTAACATTCTATTCTATATATTGTAACACTTTCATATAGTGGTAGTTACACTTTGTAAGAATACAATTCAATAGTTTAGGGACATATGGTTCTTAACGCGTGTTTTTCCTATTATAACACAATCAAAATTTCACTACGGATCCCCAGAAACCACAAATTTCAATAATCATATAAATGAAGTTGCATTGATTGTAGGAAGATACTGTTTCACATGATGTGACAGTATATATGCATAATGACATTCTAGAGACCAAAATGTTCATACATATCAGTTGAGAGTACAAGCATGCACTACTAGAAATAAAATTCTAATATAAATATATAGCATTCTTGGAATCCATTTCTTCTTGGTCCATTGGTGTGTGCATCCAAAATGTACTATTCAACCATTCATCATTTCAACCTACACACAAAAAACATGTCATAAGATTGATCATTATTTTAACCTACAAAAGAACGCTTGTCATAACATTGATTATTTCAACTTATATAGAAAGAGCTCTTATCGCTGTTCCAAAATAAATACTTATAGGCCCAAATACCGACACAATTATCTAAAAGTACAGTGCTATTAAAACACAAGCAGGTGGAGGAGAAGGGGAGAAAGGAACGAAGAGATGGGGACCGTGAGGAATGAACGAAGAGAGAGAGCGTGGGAGAAGGGATACCAAAGGAAAAAAGCGCCCACTATACCAGTTTAGCATATTTTAGCACCCCTTTCATGGGCTAATGGTTTTGGGTGCTAAAGTTTAGCAAATCACTTTTAGCAATATATTAGCAGGGCTATTTGGGTCACCTAGTGCTAAAGTTTAGCTAAAAGTGTTGTGCTAATCTTTAGCACTATGGATCCAAACAGGCCCTTAGGCTATCCTTATTCACTGTACTTTATTCTCATTCTCGAAAACCAATATTCATGTCTAGTTATTGAAATTATCTCCTTTATATCAATTTCTTCCGCATATGTCGTCATCTGTATCTCATACTCTATACCAACTACTAACGTCAGGGCTCACCCATTATTCTCTTTTTTTCCCTTCACCCGACACCACAACTCCCTCTCCCTCTCCCCATCTCTCTCCAGCGGCAGCGGTGGCGGGGGCCTGGCCTCCGCGGCCACCAGCGTGTTGGCCTTCAATGGCAGGACGCCGCCACGCTAGCCTTCGGCGGCGCACGGGTGGCCCGCCTACCTCGAGCCGCACCATGGCGAGCTGGATGGCGACGACGGTCATGGAGATCTCACAACTGTGGACAGCTCTGGGGCCTACCCTCCTTGAGCCGCATCATGGTGAGCTAGACGATGGCGAACGGATTCCCCGGTGGTGGTGGCGGGTGGCTCCTCGAGGCGACGAGGATTGGATGCCCACGGCGAGATTTGCCCCGGACCGGAGTACGTGCGCGACAGTCGCAGTGGATGGGCGCGAGGGAATGGGCAAGAGGCAGGGCGGGCGGTGGCAAACAAGCATAAGGGTGGGATTGGCGGTTGGGGCTGGTGGCGGAGGAAGGGCGCGGGTGGTTAAGGCATGGCGGATAGCGTTTTTTGGGCGGGACGCTAGAAATATAGGGACGAGGATGGAACCCTTCTTTACCGTGCTGCTCCGAGCATAGCCTTAGATAGCAAGCTGACCCGGCCGACACGGAACAATATGGATAAATTTACATGTACCATGCTGGGCCAATCTAATGGTCCGTGTCTAGGCCGTGTTTCTTTGGGGTGGAAAATTTTTTCCACCCCGTTTGACCAATAATTAATGGTATTAAATAAAGTCAGTTTACAAAATTACTTTCACATCTTCGGATTAATTCACGAGACAAATCTAATGAGGCATTTGACCGCACGATTAGAGGATTAATACTGTTGTAGTAAATTATGGACTAATTAGGCTCATTGGATTCGTCGCGCAAAGTTACACCTATCCCTAAAAAGATTTTATAAATACACTTCATTTAATACTCCGTACATGTAAGGTTCCCTTTAAAAATATATTTTCATGGAAAGAAACACGCCCTAGTATAAAAAAGATGGTACTAACGTAGGAGTACATATGCGTACCTAACCGGACCCGGACCATCCGTTTTGCCATTAATACCTCCAACAACAAAATCAGAAAGAAATAAAGCTCTGGTCAGTGATTGGGGCCCGGCGCTTCAGAAGGCTGGCTGCCATGATGCATCCTCTCTCGCAATGTGACTCTCTGATAGATATATAGTATTTTAAAAAAATAATGAAAGTTATTTTATCGTTCAAATTAAATAATTTCAAAAATATATAAAATAAAATAAAATAAAATAAAATAAAATTTAGGATGCAATTTTGGTCGTGGGGTACTGAGGAATTTGATTTCGGTAACCCTAAAAAACGGTCCTCTAGGATTGGAATGGTACGCTATAAGAGCACTCTTGTATATTTTGTTGGCTAGCTAAAAAGAAAAAAAAATTACATCGAACAGACTAGCTAATTGGATAGCTATTTTTCCAATCTAACTATTTCCTCCCCTTTGCTAAGTATTTTTGTCTAGCCAGGTACGCTCTCCATCCAGGCTCGCCAGTTTTAGAGAGTCTGTTGGTTACTCTTACTTTTGAAAAGCTTTTTATTTTTTATCTTGCATCTGAATCTTTAAATTTAGCTAGGATTATTGTTAGTCTCTTGGATATGCTCTAACATGGTGAAATTTGAATATGAAAACTACTTGAATTCAAAACTATATATTTTAATTTCGAGTTTTTCAACCTATGACCAAATCTACCAAACTGTCATTAAAAACCCAAAGTCAGTTCCCCCTCCCTTTTATTAGGGCAGTACCAACTCAATGACTAGGATAGTGTATATAGTATTAAATAGGGTATAAAAACTGCAATGAGAGCTTGGCCAATAAACAAGCTCTCTCCCGCCTCCTCAGCACGCACGCAACACGCGCCACTACTGCTTGAGTGCTTGAGGCCAGTCTCAATGGGAGGGTCATCGACACAGTTACCTAGACTGAAATTTTAAGAACCGTGC
>OAMR01001046.1:0-26170 GCA_900205405.1 Echinochloa crus-galli
CACAAAAAATATGATAACTTGCGCACAACTTTGGATAGTACGAGCGGTCAACTTTGGTTAAAAAAAATCAAACGGTCTACACTTTAGAACAGAGGGAGTATGATCTTTATGAATTGTATGAAACTTTGGCCCTGTTTGGATCCAGGTGTTAGTGTTAGTTTGGAGCAAAATAACACTAAACTAACACTTTGGATCCAAACATATGTGTTATTTTGATGTTAGTTGGGACAAACACCTCCCAAAAAACTAACCCCTCCATGAGGTGGTAATTGGTGTTAGTTTGTTACATGTTAGTTTGGGGTGCTAAAAACTACCACTAACACTAACACTAACATTAGGGATCCAAACATGGCCTTTATGTGTGGATCTCAAAAATTTGGATGACAATTTTCAAAAAATACATGAACTTTGACCCCAATGTATGGAGTTTGACTTTTTTGACCCCAACGTTGACCGCTCGTCTTATTCAAAAAATTTGTGAAAATATGATCAAATCTAATGATATTTATGTAGACTTTATATTAATAAAGCAAGTCACCACAAAAAATATGATAACTTGCGCACAACTTTGGATAGTACGAGCGGTCAACTTTGGTTAAAAAAAGTCAAACGGCCTACACTTTAGAACAGAGGGAGTATGAACTTTATGAATTGTATGAAACTTTGGCCCTGTTTGGATCCAAGTGTTAGTGTTAGTTTGGAGCAAAATAACACTAAACTAACACTTTGGATCCAAACATATGTGTTATTTTGATGTTAGTTGGGACAAACACCTCCCAAAAAACTAACCCCTCCATGAGGTGGTAATTGGTGTTAGTTTGTTACATGTTAGTTTGGGGTGCTAAAAACTACCACTAACACTAACACTAACATTAGGGATCCAAACATGGCCTTTATGTGTGGATCTCAAAAATTTGGATGACAATTTTCAAAAAATACATGAACTTTGACCCCAATGTATGGAGTTTGACTTTTTTGACCCCAACGTTGACCGCTCGTCTTATTCAAAAAATTTGTGAAAATATGATCAAATCTAATGATATTTATGTAGACTTTATATTAATAAAGCAAGTCACCACAAAAAATATGATAACTTGCGCACAACTTTGGATAGTACGAGCGGTCAACTTTGGTTAAAAAAAGTCAAACGGCCTACACTTTAGAACAGAGGGAGTATGAACTTTATGAATTGTATGAAACTTTGGCCCTGTTTGGATCCAAGTGTTAGTGTTAGTTTGGAGCAAAATAACACTAAACTAACACTTTGGATCCAAACATATGTGTTATTTTGATGTTAGTTGGGACAAACACCTCCCAAAAAACTAACCCCTCCATGAGGTGGTAATTGGTGTTAGTTTGTTACATGTTAGTTTGGGGTGCTAAAAACTACCACTAACACTAACACTAACATTAGGGATCCAAACATGGCCTTTATGTGTGGATCTCAAAAATTTGGATGACAATTTTCAAAAAATACATGAACTTTGACCCCAATGTATGGAGTTTGACTTTTTTGACCCCAACGTTGACCGCTCGTCTTATTCAAAAAATTTGTGAAAATATGATCAAATCTAATGATATTTATGTAGACTTTATATTAATAAAGCAAGTCACCACAAAAAATATGATAACTTGCGCACAACTTTGGATAGTACGAGCGGTCAACTTTGGTTAAAAAAAGTCAAACGGCCTACACTTTAGAACAGAGGGAGTATGAACTTTATGAATTGTATGAAACTTTGGCCCTGTTTGGATCCAAGTGTTAGTGTTAGTTTGGAGCAAAATAACACTAAACTAACACTTTGGATCCAAACATATGTGTTATTTTGATGTTAGTTGGGACAAACACCTCCCAAAAAACTAACCCCTCCATGAGGTGGTAATTGGTGTTAGTTTGTTACATGTTAGTTTGGGGTGCTAAAAACTACCACTAACACTAACACTAACATTAGGGATCCAAACATGGCCTTTATGTGTGGATCTCAAAAATTTGGATGACAATTTTCAAAAAATACATGAACTTTGACCCCAATGTATGGAGTTTGACTTTTTTGACCCCAACGTTGACCGCTCGTCTTATTCAAAAAATTTGTGAAAATATGATCAAATCTAATGATATTTATGTAGACTTTATATTAATAAAGCAAGTCACCACAAAAAATATGATAACTTGCGCACAACTTTGGATAGTACGAGCGGTCAACTTTGGTTAAAAAAAGTCAAACGGCCTACACTTTAGAACAGAGGGAGTATGAACTTTATGAATTGTATGAAACTTTGGCCCTGTTTGGATCCAAGTGTTAGTGTTAGTTTGGAGCAAAATAACACTAAACTAACACTTTGGATCCAAACATATGTGTTATTTTGATGTTAGTTGGGACAAACACCTCCCAAAAAACTAACCCCTCCATGAGGTGGTAATTGGTGTTAGTTTGTTACATGTTAGTTTGGGGTGCTAAAAACTACCACTAACACTAACACTAACATTAGGGATCCAAACATGGCCTTTATGTGTGGATCTCAAAAATTTGGATGACAATTTTCAAAAAATACATGAACTTTGACCCCAATGTATGGAGTTTGACTTTTTTGACCCCAACGTTGACCGCTCGTCTTATTCAAAAAATTTGTGAAAATATGATCAAATCTAATGATATTTATGTAGACTTTATATTAATAAAGCAAGTCACCACAAAAAATATGATAACTTGCGCACAACTTTGGATAGTACGAGCGGTCAACTTTGGTTAAAAAAAGTCAAACGGCCTACACTTTAGAACAGAGGGAGTATGAACTTTATGAATTGTATGAAACTTTGGCCCTGTTTGGATCCAAGTGTTAGTGTTAGTTTGGAGCAAAATAACACTAAACTAACACTTTGGATCCAAACATATGTGTTATTTTGATGTTAGTTGGGACAAACACCTCCCAAAAAACTAACCCCTCCATGAGGTGGTAATTGGTGTTAGTTTGTTACATGTTAGTTTGGGGTGCTAAAAACTACCACTAACACTAACACTAACATTAGGGATCCAAACATGGCCTTTATGTGTGGATCTCAAAAATTTGGATGACAATTTTCAAAAAATACATGAACTTTGACCCCAATGTATGGAGTTTGACTTTTTTGACCCCAACGTTGACCGCTCGTCTTATTCAAAAAATTTGTGAAAATATGATCAAATCTAATGATATTTATGTAGACTTTATATTAATAAAGCAAGTCACCACAAAAAATATGATAACTTGCGCACAACTTTGGATAGTACGAGCGGTCAACTTTGGTTAAAAAAAGTCAAACGGCCTACACTTTAGAACAGAGGGAGTATGAACTTTATGAATTGTATGAAACTTTGGCCCTGTTTGGATCCAAGTGTTAGTGTTAGTTTGGAGCAAAATAACACTAAACTAACACTTTGGATCCAAACATATGTGTTATTTTGATGTTAGTTGGGACAAACACCTCCCAAAAAACTAACCCCTCCATGAGGTGGTAATTGGTGTTAGTTTGTTACATGTTAGTTTGGGGTGCTAAAAACTACCACTAACACTAACACTAACATTAGGGATCCAAACATGGCCTTTATGTGTGGATCTCAAAAATTTGGATGACAATTTTCAAAAAATACATGAACTTTGACCCCAATGTATGGAGTTTGACTTTTTTGACCCCAACGTTGACCGCTCGTCTTATTCAAAAAATTTGTGAAAATATGATCAAATCTAATGATATTTATGTAGACTTTATATTAATAAAGCAAGTCACCACAAAAAATATGATAACTTGCGCACAACTTTGGATAGTACGAGCGGTCAACTTTGGTTAAAAAAAGTCAAACGGCCTACACTTTAGAACAGAGGGAGTATGAACTTTATGAATTGTATGAAACTTTGGCCCTGTTTGGATCCAAGTGTTAGTGTTAGTTTGGAGCAAAATAACACTAAACTAACACTTTGGATCCAAACATATGTGTTATTTTGATGTTAGTTGGGACAAACACCTCCCAAAAAACTAACCCCTCCATGAGGTGGTAATTGGTGTTAGTTTGTTACATGTTAGTTTGGGGTGCTAAAAACTACCACTAACACTAACACTAACATTAGGGATCCAAACATGGCCTTTATGTGTGGATCTCAAAAATTTGGATGACAATTTTCAAAAAATACATGAACTTTGACCCCAATGTATGGAGTTTGACTTTTTTGACCCCAACGTTGACCGCTCGTCTTATTCAAAAAATTTGTGAAAATATGATCAAATCTAATGATATTTATGTAGACTTTATATTAATAAAGCAAGTCACCACAAAAAATATGATAACTTGCGCACAACTTTGGATAGTACGAGCGGTCAACTTTGGTTAAAAAAAGTCAAACGGCCTACACTTTAGAACAGAGGGAGTATGAACTTTATGAATTGTATGAAACTTTGGCCCTGTTTGGATCCAAGTGTTAGTGTTAGTTTGGAGCAAAATAACACTAAACTAACACTTTGGATCCAAACATATGTGTTATTTTGATGTTAGTTGGGACAAACACCTCCCAAAAAACTAACCCCTCCATGAGGTGGTAATTGGTGTTAGTTTGTTACATGTTAGTTTGGGGTGCTAAAAACTACCACTAACACTAACACTAACATTAGGGATCCAAACATGGCCTTTATGTGTGGATCTCAAAAATTTGGATGACAATTTTCAAAAAATACATGAACTTTGACCCCAATGTATGGAGTTTGACTTTTTTGACCCCAACGTTGACCGCTCGTCTTATTCAAAAAATTTGTGAAAATATGATCAAATCTAATGATATTTATGTAGACTTTATATTAATAAAGCAAGTCACCACAAAAAATATGATAACTTGCGCACAACTTTGGATAGTACGAGCGGTCAACTTTGGTTAAAAAAAGTCAAACGGCCTACACTTTAGAACAGAGGGAGTATGAACTTTATGAATTGTATGAAACTTTGGCCCTGTTTGGATCCAAGTGTTAGTGTTAGTTTGGAGCAAAATAACACTAAACTAACACTTTGGATCCAAACATATGTGTTATTTTGATGTTAGTTGGGACAAACACCTCCCAAAAAACTAACCCCTCCATGAGGTGGTAATTGGTGTTAGTTTGTTACATGTTAGTTTGGGGTGCTAAAAACTACCACTAACACTAACACTAACATTAGGGATCCAAACATGGCCTTTATGTGTGGATCTCAAAAATTTGGATGACAATTTTCAAAAAATACATGAACTTTGACCCCAATGTATGGAGTTTGACTTTTTTGACCCCAACGTTGACCGCTCGTCTTATTCAAAAAATTTGTGAAAATATGATCAAATCTAATGATATTTATGTAGACTTTATATTAATAAAGCAAGTCACCACAAAAAATATGATAACTTGCGCACAACTTTGGATAGTACGAGCGGTCAACTTTGGTTAAAAAAAGTCAAACGGCCTACACTTTAGAACAGAGGGAGTATGAACTTTATGAATTGTATGAAACTTTGGCCCTGTTTGGATCCAAGTGTTAGTGTTAGTTTGGAGCAAAATAACACTAAACTAACACTTTGGATCCAAACATATGTGTTATTTTGATGTTAGTTGGGACAAACACCTCCCAAAAAACTAACCCCTCCATGAGGTGGTAATTGGTGTTAGTTTGTTACATGTTAGTTTGGGGTGCTAAAAACTACCACTAACACTAACACTAACATTAGGGATCCAAACATGGCCTTTATGTGTGGATCTCAAAAATTTGGATGACAATTTTCAAAAAATACATGAACTTTGACCCCAATGTATGGAGTTTGACTTTTTTGACCCCAACGTTGACCGCTCGTCTTATTCAAAAAATTTGTGAAAATATGATCAAATCTAATGATATTTATGTAGACTTTATATTAATAAAGCAAGTCACCACAAAAAATATGATAACTTGCGCACAACTTTGGATAGTACGAGCGGTCAACTTTGGTTAAAAAAAGTCAAACGGCCTACACTTTAGAACAGAGGGAGTATGAACTTTATGAATTGAATGAAACTTTGGCCCTGTTTGGATCCAGGTGTTAGTGTTAGTTTGGAGCAAAATAACACTAAACTAACACTTGGGATGGTTATTTATGTGTTATTTTGATGTTAGTTGGGACAAACACCTCCCAAAAAACTAACCCCTCCATGAGGTGGTAATTGGTGTTAGTTTGTTACATGTTAGTTTGGGGTGCTAAAAACTACCACTAACACTAACACTAACATTAGGGATCCAAACATGGCCTTTATGTGTGGATCTCAAAAATTTGGATGACAATTTTCAAAAAATACATGAACTTTGACCCCAATGTATGGAGTTTGACTTTTTTGACCCCAACGTTGACCGCTCGTCTTATTCAAAAAATTTGTGAAAATATGATCAAATCTAATGATATTTATGTAGTATATTTTATATTAATAAAGCAAGTCACCACAAAAAATATGATAACTTGCGCACAACTTTGGATAGTACAAGCGGTCAACTTTGGTTAAAAAAAGTCAAACGACCTACACTTTAGAATAGAGGGAGTATGAACTTTATGAATTGTATGAAACTTTGGCCCTGTTTGGATCCAAGTGTTAGTGTCAGTTTGGAGCAAAATAACACTAATCTAACACTTTGGATCCAAACATATGTGTTATTTTGATGTTAGTTGGGACAAACACCTCCCAAAAAACTAACCCCTCCATGAGGTGGTAATTGGTGTTAGTTTGTTACATGTTAGTTTGGGGTGCTAAAAACTACCACTAACACTAACACTAACATTAGGGATCCAAACATGGCCTTTATGTGTGGATCTCAAAAAGTTGGATGACAATTTTCAAAAAATACATGAACTTTGACCCCAATGTATGGAGTTTGACTTTTTTGACCCCAACGTTGACCGCTCGTCTTATTCAAAAAATTTGTGAAAATATGATCAAATCTAATGATATTTATGTAGACTTTATATTAATAAAGCAAGTCACCACAAAAAATATGATAACTTGCGCACAACTTTGGATAGTACGAGCGGTCAACTTTGGTTAAAAAAAGTCAAACGACCTACACTTTAGAATAGAGGGAGTATGAACTTTATGAATTGTATGAAACTTTGGCCCTGTTTGGATCCAAGTGTTAGTGTCAGTTTGGAGCAAAATAACACTAATCTAACACTTTGGATCCAAACATATGTGTTATTTTGATGTTAGTTGGGACAAACACCTCCCAAAAAACTAACCCCTCCATGAGGTGGTAATTGGTGTTAGTTTGTTACATGTTAGTTTGGGGTGCTAAAAACTACCACTAACACTAACACTAACATTAGGGATCCAAACATGGCCTTTATGTGTGGATCTCAAAAAGTTGGATGACAATTTTCAAAAAATACATGAACTTTGACCCCAATGTATGGAGTTTGACTTTTTTGACCCCAACGTTGACCGCTCGTCTTATTCAAAAAATTTGTGAAAATATGATCAAATCTAATGATATTTATGTAGACTTTATATTAATAAAGCAAGTCACCACAAAAAATATGATAACTTGCGCACAACTTTGGATAGTACGAGCGGTCAACTTTGGTTAAAAAAAGTCAAATGGCCTACACTTTAGAACAGAGGGAGTATGAACTTTATGAATTGTATGAAACTTTGGCCCTATTTGGATCCAAGTGTTAGTGTTAGTTTGGAGCAAAATAACACTAAACTAACACTTTGGATCCAAACATATGTGTTATTTTGATGTTAGTTGGGACAAACACCTCCCAAAAAACTAACCCCTCCATGAGGTGGTAATTGGTGTTAGTTTGTTACATGTTAGTTTGGGGTGCTAAAAACTACCACTAACACTAACACTAACATTAGGGATCCAAACATGGCCTTTATGTGTGGATCTCAAAAATTTGGATGACAATTTTCAAAAAATACATGAACTTTGACCCCAATGTATGGAGTTTGACTTTTTTGACCCCAACGTTGACCGCTCGTCTTATTCAAAAAATTTGTGAAAATATGGTCAAATTTAAAGACATTTATATAGACTTTATATTAATAAAGCAAGTCACCACAAAAAATATGATAACTTGCGCACAACTTTGGATAGTACGAGCGGTCAACTTTGGTTAAAAAAAGTCAAACGGCCTACACTTTAGAACAGAGGGAGTATGAACTTTATGAATTGTATGAAACTTTGGCCCTGTTTGGATCCAAGTGTTAGTGTTAGTTTGGAGCAAAATAACACTAAACTAACACTTTGGATCCAAACATATGTGTTATTTTGATGTTAGTTGGGACAAACACCTCCCAAAAAACTAACCCCTCCATGAGGTGGTAATTGGTGTTAGTTTGTTACATGTTAGTTTGGGGTGCTAAAAACTACCACTAACACTAACACTAACATTAGGGATCCAAACATGGCCTTTATGTGTGGATCTCAAAAATTTGGATGACAATTTTCAAAAAATACATGAACTTTGACCCCAATGTATGGAGTTTGACTTTTTTGACCCCAACGTTGACCGCTCGTCTTATTCAAAAAATTTGTGAAAATATGATCAAATCTAATGATATTTATGTAGACTTTATATTAATAAAGCAAGTCACCACAAAAAATATGATAACTTGCGCACAACTTTGGATAGTACGAGCGGTCAACTTTGGTTAAAAAAAGTCAAACGGCCTACACTTTAGAACAGAGGGAGTATGAACTTTATGAATTGTATGAAACTTTGGCCCTGTTTGGATCCAAGTGTTAGTGTTAGTTTGGAGCAAAATAACACTAAACTAACACTTTGGATCCAAACATATGTGTTATTTTGATGTTAGTTGGGACAAACACCTCCCAAAAAACTAACCCCTCCATGAGGTGGTAATTGGTGTTAGTTTGTTACATGTTAGTTTGGGGTGCTAAAAACTACCACTAACACTAACACTAACATTAGGGATCCAAACATGGCCTTTATGTGTGGATCTCAAAAATTTGGATGACAATTTTCAAAAAATACATGAACTTTGACCCCAATGTATGGAGTTTGACTTTTTTGACCCCAACGTTGACCGCTCGTCTTATTCAAAAAATTTGTGAAAATATGATCAAATCTAATGATATTTATGTAGACTTTATATTAATAAAGCAAGTCACCACAAAAAATATGATAACTTGCGCACAACTTTGGATAGTACGAGCGGTCAACTTTGGTTAAAAAAAGTCAAACGGCCTACACTTTAGAACAGAGGGAGTATGAACTTTATGAATTGTATGAAACTTTGGCCCTGTTTGGATCCAAGTGTTAGTGTTAGTTTGGAGCAAAATAACACTAAACTAACACTTTGGATCCAAACATATGTGTTATTTTGATGTTAGTTGGGACAAACACCTCCCAAAAAACTAACCCCTCCATGAGGTGGTAATTGGTGTTAGTTTGTTACATGTTAGTTTGGGGTGCTAAAAACTACATATCATCTATGCAGGCTAGCTCATGAGGAAGCTCCTCTAGTGAGAACGGTGCACATAATGTAGAGGAGTATGCACCTGCTTCATAGGGTAATTCGGCACTCACTGCTGGGAGTACTAATCGAGGACGGCGGTCACGGACACAGACCAAATGGCCAGAAGACAAGGTGATTGCAACTGGACTTGACGACCAATGGATCCCTACCCCAAAGGTGGCGAGGGACCGATTCATATTGGTATGTGGCCTCATTGCTCGGGAGAGGGTGTCAATCAACGCAAAGCTTGAGGATTACACTCTGCAGCAGAAGCAAGCCCTGTTCCCTGCTCTAGAGGAAAAGCTAGAGTACCCACCCATGTCAGAAGGTGTCCGCGTCGCGATAAGGCAATCAAGGGAGCTATGAGCAAGATTGGGGAGTTACAGCGGCGATTCAAGAACCATTTAAGATCAGAATTTGTGAACTAAGACGAGCTTCCCTATGAGAAGCATCAGTTTTTGAAGCCAAAAGACTGGCAGCAGTTTGTGGAGACATCCAAATCTCCAAGTTTTGAGAAGGTGAGCTAGGAGATGAAAGAAAAGAGAGCAAAGCACGATAAGCCGCACAGGACGGGCAGAAAAGGTTATGCTGGTAAACAGCTAGAGTGGGAGAAGGAGGATGAAAAGCTAGCTGCAGAAGGAAAAGAGAACCCTTGGGACCAATTTCCCGGCCGTACGAGGCCATATCTGCGGGCAAGGGCATCGAAGCAGGCCACTAGTGTAAGCGGGGGAGGGGGGAAATAACATTCAGCTCCCCTCTGGTGTTGGATGTTGAAACGAACCGGATTCTCAACGACAAGAATCCGACTCCCTGTACCCTTGAGATAGTCCCAGGAATAGCAGCTATCTCGTACAGAACTCATCTCAGCCGAATATCACATCCATACAACGATAAAAGATTCATTACATGACATATATAAAAACATAGCGGTCTGGTACAAGCCCTCAGGACTAAATCGACAATGAGAACAGCTACGCAGCGGTAGCTAAATCATCGGGTCCACTCCCGCAAGCATCCTTGAGCGCACGCGTAACCCTTCAATCGTACCATCCATCCTGGTTGAACTCGTGCTCGGGGTCTTCTCCTGTGTACCCAAAGTCTGTCCCCAAGGAAATGAGACAGGTCCACGTCACCAACCATAATATGAAGCAAGCTTTAAAGTGGCCTAATCTAGTAATAAAATATTCAAGGAATAAGCTGGGGGTTTCCTATGCGAGCAGCAGCAATAAACCCAAGTTCATCTCATCACCAACACCTTTCCTCACCAGAGAGATCACACTCCCCAAATCCCACCATCAGCCTCACAACCACATCGGGCTCGTCCTGCCACCGCAGGTTCCCGCAAAAAACATCCACCAACTCCTTTCTCACACCAGTCGACTCGGTGAGCTCCCTCCCCACCTTGTCTCAACAGCCTCAGCTGGACCAACCTCTCATAACCCAAACCAAGGATGAGGAAAGAAAGCAGAATCCCATGCTAGTCTCGAGCAATCCAGATGCGGTCGTCCATAACCGTGGACACGGCTATACGTATAGTTTTCACTCTGCAGAGGTTGCGCTCCAGGAACCACTCGGGCTGCAGACGGTAGCTAGCCGTCTTGAGACACAGCCCACAGCAAAGACCCTAAGTAGTAACGGTGCCATACTGCCTCCCTGGGCTCGGGAAACAATCTGAACTAACAGCTGCCCCAGGGTCGTGAAACCTTCCCACCGGGGCCAGTCGGGGGCCGTGGTAAATCAGGGAGAGTACGCCGCAACGAGTCCCCCTTACACATATGGCGAGGGACGTGGTGTCCATGGCGGCGGGGGAGCCGGCGGCGCCGACGGCCGCCAACGAGGAGATCACCGAGTTCATCAACGCCTTGAAACAGGAGGTGCGTACGTTACGTACGTACTTGAGCAACGTGGCACACGTCTCTTGTTTGGGCTCTGCAGTCTGTCCTGGCTGTTGGTTACCGTCGGTTGTTGCGGCATATGACAAATCTTAATTTGCTGGCTTGCTGGTCATCGTGCAGTGGGACAGGATCGAGGACAAGTACGCGGTGACCACGCTCGCCGTGGCTGCCACGCTCGGCATGTGGAGCGCCGGTGGAGTAGTATCGGTACTGAACCGTCACCTTTTTTATATCATTTTGAAGGAAGTTTCTGAATCGTATCTTTTCTGCACGATTGGATTAACTCCAAGTTAACTCACGGTAATCTTGATGCCACCTTTCAGGCGATTGACAGGCTCCCCGTGGTTCCAGGCCTGATGGAGGCAGTTGGAATCGGATACAGAAGACACAAAGAACTCCAAACTCTACACTAACGCGTAGGTCATGATTTTAGAAAAATATAGAAACTGGTTTCATATTTTTCTAAGCTACGGTTGATTTATTATTAATTTTCGAAGTTTAAATCATTTTCTGAAAATATAAATAATTTCCGAAAAAGAAAAACAACAGACGGGACACGTGGCAGCACCAGGGCGTGCCACGTCATCACTGCTGACGTCAGCATGACGTCATCAGTGGGGCCGGCTTTGCTGACGTCATCGTGGGCCCGGATGACGTCAGCGTTGACTTGGTCAACATTGACCAGTCAACGGTCAAAGGTCAGTGGGGTCAGTTGGGCCCACATGTCAGCCTAACAGAGTCAATGACAGGTGGGGCCGGCTGCACAGTTAGAAAAAGAAAAGGGAAAAGATTCGCGGGCTGGAATTGGGCCGAAAGTGGCTGGGCCGGAAGAGTTCAGGGGCGGATCTGGACCTTAGCGCGGGAAAAAGGCCCACGGAGGGGCTCGGCTGGGGCGGCCTGGTGGACGCGGTCCACGGTGGACCGTGTCATGGGTTCACGGTGTGCCGGGTGTACGGGATCGTTTTGCGGCCGACTCAGGATCGTCTGCGGGTGGCTGTGCGTGCACTTGGTGTGGTTGTCCGTGTGGCTCCGACCGGCGCGACGCGCGACGCGCACCAGAGCGCGGCCGGCGGCGACGGGCGGCGCAAGATCACCGGAAAAAGGGTCGGCAAGGCTCAGGGGGGATGGCTGGAGCTTGGCTAGGTTTTTGCGGTTGCAACCGAGACGAAAAAGTGGGGAGCTTGGTCGGCAAAACGACCCCACAGCGAGCGGCGACGGCGACCAGGACACGGCGGCCGGCGACGCTCGGACAGCTCGAAGGCTGGGTCCCAGAAGGCTAGCAAGCGGCTGCGCGGCGACACGCCGGAGACAGGGAAGAAGATGGGAAGCGGCGGCGCCGGCTCACCTTGGGTCGGCGGTGTAGGCGTCGCAGGCGCGGGGAAGACTCGCGGTACGCTCCTGGTGCTCGCGCTCCCTCGGGCAGCTCCGCTCCAGCTCCGGTGTGGCGTCCCCTCGTGCGGCGGCGGCAGCGACGGCGGCGGCTTCACGGGGACAGCGATCAGCAGCTCCCCGGCTCACTCCTCCTCCTCCACCTCCTTCCTCAACACCCGAGATACCTCCCACTCTCCTCACCCTCTCGGAACAGAAGCTGGAAAACCCCAACGGGGGCGGCGGCGGATCAAGGGGAAGAGCTCCCAGGCGGTGGTTTTATAGGCGGAGAGGGGCTAGGGTTTGAAATTAGTTTGGTTTGTTAGTGTTTGAATTCAAATCTAGAATTTGAATTCAAACCAACCAAAAATCCAATAAAACCAAAAGAACTCCAAATCACATCTATTTGATCCTTAGCACTTCAAATTATTTTTAATTAATTTAAATATTGCCAGGAGCAAAGGCAGCTAAATAGAGAGCAATCTTATATGTTTGTTTGCATGCACAACAATTCCACCAAAAATTTTTAAATCCTCATTTTTGCAGATGTGTATAAGAGACAGGGGCATCGAAGCAGGCCACTAGTGCAAGCGGGGGAGGGGGGAAATAACTTAGAAATTTTGGGTTGTTACAGATGTAGCAGAAAAGGTGAAAAGAATTGCAGCTCAAGCTAGCGAAGGTTCTTTGCCTGGGGTTAGGGAGGATGATATTCTGACCCAGGCACTTGAGAATCCAGAGCATCGAGGTCGGGTCCGAGCCGTGTCTAGCTCAATAGGCTGGGGTAAAGGGTTTGGCCCAGAGTTTGCTGGGATGTACCGGAAGAAGAAGAAGAAGAGGTCTGCTGTCGTCGACAAGGAAGAACTATTTGATGAAACACTCGCTAGAGTTGTGAATGTGCTAAGAGTTGCAGGTGTGCAGATACCCAATGATATTCCTCTGGGGTTACACAAGGGTGATATCTGCGACAAAGAAGCGGTTGTCAATAAGGATGACAACAGGCAATCACCTATCAATGCGGATTCCAGACCGTGTCCATCACCTGAACCAGACACAATAGATCTGCTGACAGAGCCAACCATGTGTAGTCTTGTGTTGGATACCAGCGATATATTCATGGAGCTTGCATTGGCAACTGTCGATCCAAATCAAGAGGTTTGCCATACAGTACCGGTACATTCTGGGTATGCTGTGGTGAAAATTACTTATGTGTGGCCCAATGCGAAGCTCATTCGTCTGCCTATTCCAGTACAGGATGAGAACACAACCCTAGATGATGCTCGATTTCAATGGGTACAGTGGCCAAGGAACCGGATCCGTACACCACCCTTGTCGGAACCTCCCGCCTCTTCAGCCACATCTCAGGGGACAGTCAGCCAGACAGCCAAAAGCCAGCCGCCGAGACCTCCGCCTCAGGATCAGCCACACCAGCAGCACAACAGCCAGACACCTCCGCCTCAGGATCAGCAGAACAGCCAAACACCTCCGCTTCAGGAGCAGCCACAGCCGAAGCAAACCCTACAGCACACAAAGAAGCGGCCACAGCAGACAGCAAGCAGAAGCAGCAGCAGACTGCAGCAGGAGAAGATCATCGAACCTCCGCTTCCTGCAGCAGACAGCAAGCAGAAGCAGCAGCAGACTGCGGCAGGAGAAGATCATCGAACCTCTGCTTCAGGAGCAGCCACAGCAGCAGCAGAACACCTATGTTGGCAGAACAGGTTTTAAATGCTGCTGGACCAAGCTGTAAAGCCTTGCATGATCACTTCATTACACACAGTGTCAAAGGTGTTACTGGCATTCCGGCAAAGTTAGTTGCATCCTACTTCCATGGTGAAGGTGATACAGAAATCACAGTTCAATTCGCTGACTTGTATGACCTTTTCAACTTCGGAAGTCTGGACGTGAGTTTGATGAGGTGCTGGATGTTGTAAGTCGATCCCTTCACAGTTCAATTCAACGACCTGTAGTATGACCTTACCACAAATTTCATGCTAACAAATGTAGGCTTATGAGGAAACGAGTACAGGAGATGGGATTGAGTGTTGGGTTTGTGGACCCACAGGTATTCTGTGTCGCAATGGTTGGTTCTCAACCCGCAGCGATAATAAAAACACAAAAAAATATTATGCATCACGACTTTGTGGTGGCTCCCTACAACACCGGTGGCCACTGGGTACTGGTGATCATTTCTATGAAGTGGGGTTGGGTTTGGATTTTAGATTCTGCGAAAATTTTTTCAAAGCGGACGTTCAGCGATGTCCTAGCTCTTGTCAACTGGTAAATATATATTGTAGGTTTTGTTCAGAAAAAATCAATCTCATAATGTTTCTAATCGATATTGCTGATCATGCAAGGCCTATGCAGACCACATGAAACAGAAACAGAGAAAAAATTCAAAAGCCAAACCACCTACACTCACGCAAAAGGCAGATTTTCAGGTAAGATGGAATATCAAGTTTGTTTTTTCTTGTTCACTTCATACATATTTGGTACCGGTCGTACCTTGTGTCGTTTTGGTACATTCATTCAGTGCCCTCAACAGCCATCGGGGTCCCTTCTCTGTGGATTCTATGTTGCGGTGTATATTTTGGATGTAATCACTGAAATGACCCTATTGAAAAGGGCTTCTGTAAGTATACTGCTCAGCCTTCTCCATTTGTTGAAACTGATCGATTTTTACCCTGTATTCTCCTAAGAATTGTATTATGCAGGATTTCAAGCTTACCAAAGCACCGATTCATTTAAAAAGACTAAGGGAGGTCCAGGAGATGATTTGCGATTTCATTCTTAACGAGATCATATAGATAATCCACAACCAGTAGGTGATCAAGGTACAGAAGGTGATCATGTTCCAGCAGGTGGTACTACTTGAAACTTGTAGACCTGAATGAAACTTGATGATGTTTATGGTCTTTCCTCTCATAAACTTGTAGTTTACATGATCAGTCTGCCTATCCCAGTAGGGGATAAGATTCATCCAACTTGAAACTTGTTGCATGTGTATGATAAGATACAAACTTGATGTGTACTTGTGTATATATGTGATGTGTATCTCAATCTGTATGTGATGTGAATAACCTGGGGGCTACCAAATCCTGGCTGGTTCCAGGATGCAGCCAGAACCAGGCCAGATTCTGTGGTGGTGGAACAACAAAAGGTAACGGGGACATTTATAGAACGTTACAATTGAACACAAAGGTAACGGACATCAAGTAAGAACCGTTACCTACACAAAGTATCAGTAACGGTTGTTACGTAACGCCCGTTAAGGGTCTGACCGGTGGGTCCAGAGAGGAGACTGGTCAATGCACCGCCGTAACGGTTGTTATGGAATGCCCGTTACTAAAATAAAGCACCTTATATATAATATAGTTTTTAGTATTTATTCAAGTACTATAATTTTGTATTGTGTGGGTCCAGAAATGAGACCGGTCAATGCGAGACCGTAACGGTTGTTAAGTAACGCCCATTACAAGTAATGACCGGTGGGACCGGAGAGAAGACTGGTCAATGCGCCGCCGTAACGGTCCTTAAGTCAAGCCCGTTACAAGGTTTGTGTTTTAGTAACGGTTGTTACTTAAAGACCCTTAAAAGTGTTGTGGTTTCGTTACGGTTCTTAAGTAAAGCCAGTTACAAATGTATTGTTTTGGTAACGGTCGTTTGTCTGTGCGCGTTACGAAATTGATCTGTGGGCCCACAAAAATCGCATGTTTGGGTTACTGGTTGCTTATATTGGTAACGGTCGTTGTGAAGTGCGGGTTACAGGTTTTGGTCGTTCGTAACGGGCAATTTGCCCGTTACCTTTGACCGGCTATTAGTAACGGAGTAAGGGTAACGGGCGCGTTGCCCGTTACCTATGGCCATCTACGCCCGTTATAAATCTTGGTTTTTCACGCAGTGTACACTGGGAGAGTCTGCTGCTCTCTGCCTTGCTGCTTTGTGGATTTTCATAAGAGCTATTCATTTATTTTGAGTCTGGCAATTTTGTGTTGTTGTTGCAAAATATTAGTGAAATATTACTATAGGTAGTGATCACTGTTTTGTTTTGTGGATTTGTAATTGGATACATATGTAAATATATATCTTATGTAAATTTATTCTTCTTTAGACATGTCACTCGTGCACCCTATAAATAGTTTTGAAACTGAAATTATGACGCCAAACAATCAGTAACAATCAGCTATGAATTTCAGTAATTAATCAATTTTATTTTACCAACTATATATTCTTTACCTTTTTTCATCATAATTATTTTTAATTATCATATGTTAAGTTAAATAAACTTTTTTATACACGTGTCTGTGGCACGTGCATACCAACTAGTAAAGAACAAAAAGATTGCAAATGTAGTCCGCAACTTAATTTGCACGCAGTTTAATCATGTGGGTTTTGAGATTCCAAAATTTGGCCAGCTAGCTTCCTTTGCGCTAGCATACCCGATTCTGGCGTCCGTCCTCGCTGCCGAGCGCCGGAAAAGAATTCGGTGGGGACGGTCACCAAAGTTCTCATCGTGAGGACCCTCTCCAAATTAAAGATATATACGTCACTGCTCCAGCGATCCGACGACGCCTCGAGCGCACACTCCTTCGCCCGAGAAAGACTCACAGCTGGACTCGGCTCAGCTCGGCTCGGCTCCGGGTGAGATGAATATCTTGGCTCCTAGCGTAGAAACGCATGCTCCTGGTCGGCTCCGTTCGTGGTCCGCCACCACCATCCTCCGCCGCCCGGCGAAGAGGATGAGAAAAAGAAGAGGCAAGAGCGACGGAGGCAGAGGGGATGCACGCGAATTGAAATCCGTCGGAAGAGAGCAGGCGGTGGCTCCTGCGCGGCCATGCGGACATGCGGTGCCGGATGGTGTTTCTGGGAGCCCAGGACCGGCGGCTTCCACTGCAGGGTGCAATTGGGCTTCGACGCCGGTCTTTGCCTCAACTAACCATCTCTGGCTTCGGCTTCCGATTAACCATTTACTGTATTCCAATTGGCAAATGTAAAAATTAATTGTATAATATAGAGGCGACTACAGACCCTACATATCATACACACCATTTGAACTTTTCTATTTACATGCATATGCACATGAAAATTCCTCCGGCTTTCATGGGGAGCTCGGAGGAGCTTCTAGATCGTAACTTGACTGATACTGCTTTTTTTTAGCAGTGACCTGAGTGATGATATTGCTTCTTCTATTTTTTGTTTTAAGGGAAGAGTGATGATATTGCTAAGCTCTCCAGCATAAAAGCCCAGCAACACGAAGTTATTGGCTCCCCACGGGGTCCTTACCTACGCTACTACTAGTAGAATAAATCCTGCGTCCAAAAATATATATATATTTTTTGGACCATCGCGAGGCCGCCGCCGCCGCCAGCTTCTCCATCCCCGTTCTCTCCTCCTCATCGCCGCCGAAGTGACCGTGCGGAAGCCCATGCGGCCACTGAGATGTGGCAGCGTGGCTTCTTTCTAATGGCCTATCTAGATTCGTGATCACCGGAGTGAGGGCGTAGAGCGGTAGCGTCGGCGACCGACGTACCTGCGCGGCCTGCAACTATTTGGCTCCGGTCGCTAATGGACACGACGATGGTCGACTCGATGGCGATATTTATGCATCTACATCTTACAACAATATCTTCATTCATAGCTCATATCCTCTTTGCAATTCCAGAGATTAGTCATCTGTTTCGACCCACGGATCTTTTACTCCGCTAATGCTTCCCAAAAATTGATGGATCTTGAGGACGTTGGAGTGTGCCTATTGGTTACTTCGTGGCAAACTCATAGTGGGATAGCGTGAGTTAATGGCCGATCGTTGTTGGTCAAGATTAGGTAGTATGGGGGTATTTGCTCGGTAAGAGGGTGGAAGTAGCATTGATGAGCTTCGAATTGGTGATACTTGTTTTGGTTTTGATTTCTCGACTACAGGGAGAAATCCTCAGATCTGTCCTTAGGTTGGCTGTACCTAACAATGGTCTTGCTGAAGCATTGCTTGGAGCTCGATGGATTCATCTCTACGGTAAAAATAGATGATCTAATCTTAACTGGTTGGATCATGGCAACGACGGCTCGTGCGCGTGTGCATGATGTTTCGTTGTTTGAGGCGTTGTTTTTAGAGAGTCTTTCTCGTAGTTCATATGTTGCTTTGTTGATGTATGAAACTGAAGGTTAAGTCGCATAGATAGTCTGCTTTGACATATTTTTTTATGTTTTTATTTTCTTTTTTAGACTGTGTGCATCTTAGCTATATAGAGGTCGAAAATAATCTTAGTGTAATTATATCTTCTCGATGTAATTGATTAAGATTAATAAAGTTTCTCTTATCAGAAAAAAAATTATTGACAAATAATGTATCAGCATCCCTCGATGGAATTGTAGTCCGTAGTGATGAATGCAACTTGGTTTTATTAGGGCACTAGTTGTCCGATTCAAAAGGAATTTAACTTGTGTTACGGCATCAATTTAAAGGACTTCAACTTGGTGTTACTAACTATCGCTGAACCTGCATTGTTTGCTCCCCGCTGTGTGGGACCGCGGGGAAAGATGTCACCGCGACAAAGGGGACACTGTTCTCCATTCTCCTTCTCTCGGCCTAGCTCCTCCTTAAGGATGGAAATAGAAAAATAGTTATCTGAATTACTCGATATTTATATTCGTTAAAAGGAAAATTCTTTTCTACATGTACATGTAACTACCTTCATCTGTGTATCTCATGTTAGAAGATGTGTATGACACAACGAAGAGTATGTATATATAGTATATGATGATACTAAACTATCTGGGTGGTATGTAGGTTGAGTATGTAAGCATACTTTGAGTATGTGGACATACTAATTTCTATATACTAGTATAATGGTAAATCATAATGAATTAAAAAATAGGGTTGCTTCTGAATTTTTTCATGCAATTCACTTTAAAATATCTTAGAACTAGTATACGAACACACTCAAACTAATAAATGAGTATGTGAACATATACACAATGGTATATTGATGATGAGGGTAGCTACAAGAGCTTGTAGATAAAACTCGTCCTTCGTTAAAATGTAAATATAGATATATGAATCTGTATTCAATATTCGTTTTTAATATGGTAAGTAAAGTGATATATTCGAATCCGGGCTGTTTTCCACCCTCAATCCCTCCACCACTAGGTTCCGGCTCATGAAGAACCTCAGAAGCTGCACACACATACGAGAGACACGTAAGCCAGCCGCGCATTGCTTTCTACCTGCTGCATTTACCCTGATGAATGATGGCGATGATGCAGAGGAAAGGACGGCACGTCGCCACATACCGTGGGGCTGTCGCACGGGCCCCGCAACGTGGAGCCGTTCGGGCCCTGCAGAGAGTTGGAAATGGAGCTTGTGACGATGTGACGTGATGATGTCAGGTTGAGACGAATGCTTTGAATCGCAACAATTCGGGGTCCTGAAATGCCAGTGCGCGGCGTACCCTGTGAGGTTTGCAGGGGAGGTTCCACCAGTCCTCGCCGTTGCCCTCGATCGTGCCGGCGCCGCGCAGGGTCATGCCGTCGAGGTTGGAGAAGACGACCCACTGCCGCCGGTTGTCCGACGGCGGCCAGCAGTCCGGGCCGTCCGGTGGCATCAGCACGCCGTCCACCTGCACCATAGGACATTCACAGGTTCGGTCAGTTTGGACCAAGATTTGGATTGGCGGCCATGGCTTGCTCCGCAGCGAAACACAGGAGTTGTTTGTTACTTGGAACACGAGGCCGGGCTTGCACGGCCCGGAGAAGGTGGCGGTGGTGATGGTGAACGTGCCGTCGGACGGCACCAGCAGCACGGCGTAGTTGGAGGCGCAGGCCGCCTTCCACGCCTCCCGGAACGCCTGGGTGTCGTCCGTCGAGCCGTCCCCCACAGCGCCGTACGCCCTCGTGCGCGTGTGCATGATGTTTCGTTGTTTGAGGCGTTGTTTTTAGAGAGTCTTTCTCGTAGTTCATATGTTGCTTTGTTGATGTATGAAACTGAAGGTTAAGTCGCATAGATAGTCTGCTTTGACATATTTTTTTATGTTTTTATTTTCTTTTTTAGACTGTGTGCATCTTAGCTATATAGAGGTCGAAAATAATCTTAGTGTAATTATATCTTCTCGATGTAATTGATTAAGATTAATAAAGTTTCTCTTATCAGAAAAAAAATTATTGACAAATAATGTATCAGCATCCCTCGATGGAATTGTAGTCCGTAGTGATGAATGCAACTTGGTTTTATTAGGGCACTAGTTGTCCGATTCAAAAGGAATTTAACTTGTGTTACGGCATCAATTTAAAGGACTTCAACTTGGTGTTACTAACTATCGCTGAACCTGCATTGTTTGCTCCCCGCTGTGTGGGACCGCGGGGAAAGATGTCACCGCGACAAAGGGGACACTGTTCTCCATTCTCCTTCTCTCGGCCTAGCTCCTCCTTAAGGATGGAAATAGAAAAATAGTTATCTGAATTACTCGATATTTATATTCGTTAAAAGGAAAATTCTTTTCTACATGTACATGTAACTACCTTCATCTGTGTATCTCATGTTAGAAGATGTGTATGACACAACGAAGAGTATGTATATATAGTATATGATGATACTAAACTATCTGGGTGGTATGTAGGTTGAGTATGTAAGCATACTTTGAGTATGTGGACATACTAATTTCTATATACTAGTATAATGGTAAATCATAATGAATTAAAAAATAGGGTTGCTTCTGAATTTTTTCATGCAATTCACTTTAAAATATCTTAGAACTAGTATACGAACACACTCAAACTAATAAATGAGTATGTGAACATATACACAATGGTATATTGATGATGAGGGTAGCTACAAGAGCTTGTAGATAAAACTCGTCCTTCGTTAAAATGTAAATATAGATATATGAATCTGTATTCAATATTCGTTTTTAATATGGTAAGTAAAGTGATATATTCGAATCCGGTTTTTCAATATCTGATTCATATCCATATCCGAAATAAATGTGGATATGGATGAAATACCCGATATTATCTGTATCCATATAGAATAAACACATCTTTAAACCATGCTATGAAACATTATTTTGATTTATCTTCAAACTAATATATTATCTATGTAAATTATACTCAAATACATTATCTTACTTATTTAATTAATATAAAGTATTTTATAGAATTTATTTAATTATTATTTTATCATAAAATATTTTTAACAAATGATTCTTGTATATGTATATTTTATTTTAATCTCTATTTATATGTTTCATGATGATATTATTTTCTGAAACTATTGATTAAACAAATTGATACTTCTTAATTGAACACATAAAACAACTAAATATCCGAATGCATAATAAAATCCAAGACATCCGTTTTGTATTCGTCTTCGATAATATCCGAGTCTATATTCGTATTCGAAATAAAATATGATAAAAAATGCTATCTGAATCCGATTTTATGTGTATCCGATTTTATTCCATCCCCACTGCACGTGCCATGAAGGCTGTGTCGTCCATGAAAGTTCTCCTGTCATGCGGCTACTTTACCTCGCTGTGATATAAGATCTGAGGAAGGCGACACAGTGTGATGGACTCCTGAAATCACGGCACCAAATCTCAAGCCCGAGCAAGCACATCATCGTAGCGGCTCTGAAATTTACCTAGCAAGTCCCAGGAGTTCGGAGACAATGTGGAATGGGATGGTCCTGACCCTGTTTATTGGGACGAGATCATCCCATTTTATATTTGGTTAGAGAGATGAGTCCCTCCCATAATTTTTGTTTAGTTGCAGGGTTCAATTTTAAGGGATAAGACACCTTAAATATTTTGGACCAAATTAGCAATAGTTTGGAACCAATGCCCAGTTGGCCTGCATCTCTCCCTCTCTTTTAGTCTCACTGGTATGTGGGCCTCCTCGTTTCATGCCCCTCCTCTCATTGCTTTTTCTCCTGCACCAAGCGCCGTTGTTCGCCCACTCCCCCATCGATGTACCTGGGCGTCGGCTCCCCGTGAAGCAGCGCCACCCACACGCACCCCTAGACCGTTCTCTTTCTCTGTCCTTGAGCACCGTTGCTGCGTTTGTTCACAACCGATGCTCATGCCGCCGAGAGCTCGCATTCATCTTCCTTCCTCGGTGATCGACGCCAAAGCCGCAGCCGCAATCGCGCAAAGCCCGCTCGTCCGCACCGTGTCCCAAGTGGGGCGAGTATGTTGGCCGATTTGGGCGAATGGACTCGTCCCGCATATCAGCCCAATATTGGCTGGTGGGATGGACCCATCCCTCATCGGATCGCTCGAGAGGACTTTTTTTAATCAAAAGAAGAATTGTATTATAGTAAAGTTGTGTACATCATTAAGTTACAAGCACTCTCAATGTACTCACACATTAAGCAACTCCAAATCTCAATTCCAAAAACAACTAGAAGGCCGCACAGTCATATACTCAGCAAACATAATGAGGACACTCATCCACAGAACAACGACCAATATTCCTATATGTTGGAACGAGCATAATCTTCTTCTTTCTTCTTGCGTCTTTCTTCTTCATCTTTCTGCCACCGATGAGAAAGACAGACCAATTCTAATCTATCCGACCCAAGACTGACCAACATCAGCTCGTGGGGACAAACCTATTCTGCTAAGCCTTTCACCGTGGTCGGATCTAACCACGACAAAATGGAGAATGGCCGGAGAAAATTATTCCACGATGATGGCACCATTTCCGCCTCGGTGTCGCCGTCCGAAAACCTAAATCTCCATGTCATCTCCCGAAGAAAGTTGCCGACGCCGTAGATGCCGCCAATTCCTTCATAGAAACCGTCATGGAGAATCCTAAGCCACCCTGTCTCCTCGACGTTGCCGGATAGTAGGAGGAGGAAACAGAACTCTCATACCACAAAACATGGCATGGAGAAATATTAACCCTAACTTAGACTCGATCTAATGGAGACTATTGTTAGAGATGGATCCTCATTCTCTCCGGCCTCCCGGCGAGATACCGGAGGTGGAAAGGAAGGGCCAACGGTGGTGGACGCGGAAGGCGATGGCTGCCACACAGACTCGGTGAAAATTTCCAATCGCTGGAGAGGACTTTGGCGACAGTCCCCACCGAATTTTGTTTCCCGAGCACCACCGCATCGAGCAGCCGCACCAGCAGGGGAGACATGGACGATGCCCCTGCTTTTCAACACTCGACCAATTTAGCAAGCTTGAGCCCACACATGAGAAACAGTAGTCAGAGTTTATTGAAAGGGAGCGGAAAGCACACATGTACAACTCCACATAACTCATCCGGTGGGTGATATTTCTACCCCAACAATTAATATAGAGAAGTCACTCTAGATATATATACATGTATATACCGATTGGATTAGTTGTAAAAATTAGCACAGCTGCGTGCAGATGTAATAATGAAAGGGTCATCGACACTTGAGGTCCGGATTGTCGAGCAGGGCATCCGGCAGCCCCTCCTGCAGGCAGGCAATGGGCGGGATGGTGGGCGTCTGCTGCAGCCCGTAGGCGCTCCAGCAGAAGGGGTCGTCGACGAGCTCGCCGCTGAAGGGCAGCAGCTCAACCTCGGACATGGTGATGTTGGTGCAGGGCACGGTGTCGCTGCAGGCGAAGTGGATGGGCGCGCTGCGGACGTCGTAGGAGCCCCGGATGTTGGCGTAGGACACGTCGGTGACGTGTACAGCCGTGGACTGGTTCATGCACCGCTTGTCCAGGCAGTAGTACTGGTCCACGATGATGCAGTTGCGCACGTTCTCCATGAGCACCGTGTCGAAGGTGATGCCGGACACGGCGCCCATCCCCCCCTGCCACGTCTTGATCCGGAGGCCATTGTCCGAGTTCCGGATCACCGCGTTCCGCACCGTCACGTTCGCCACGCAGGCCTGCGAGTTGTGCACGCCAAGGCTGCCGATGCTGCGAGTTTTACAAGGCAATTCATTCAGCTTTCACGGGAAAGAACGACAGGTCTTGGAGTTAGTTTGTGCATTCTTTGGGACACGTACATGTGAACCCATGATGCCTAACTAAACTCGTACTGTCTGATCACGTGACTTACAGATTCCAGTTCTGCCCCTCTCTAAAAGAACCTCTTCTCTTTCATGTGAGCGGCCAACTGGCCAAGGTGTATATACATGCTTGACAAAATCATGTGTAATCTCGGACGACGAATCACAATGCAGAAGAAGACGACCGGAAGCTAAGCTAGTGAGCTGATGCCGTCACGCATTTATATGTCTTGGATGTTTCTGATGCTTGCCTGTTTTCTCCTGATGGATGTTTCTGATGCTTGCCTGAGCCCAATGTTATTTTCCAGGTGCAGCTTTAGCCCCTAGTCATGTTTACACTTACAGTGTTCGTCTAAAGTAGTTCCGAGATTACCGCTATCTGCCCTATACAGCCTATCGAATATCTTAGACTTTCCAACACTGTCATCCTAACCGTTTAAGAACAAATAAAAAATAGTTGCTTTGACCTATAACAAAACTTAAAAAAGGTTTTTTAATCTTTTTTCACGCTAACAAACAAAACAACGGGCGAAAGGAAAAGGAAAAACAGAGGATAACAGGGAGCCTACATACCTTATGCCGTGTCCAGGTCCGCAAGTAACATTCTGTATGTCCACGTCGTAGCTCCCGGTGCCAATTGAGATGCAGTCGTCACCTACGCCGGAGAAAATTTTCTTCAGGCGGTGCCAACACGTCACGAGTTTCTTCCTTACACAAAAAAGATTAAGTAACCAAAACTAACTCGAATCAGCATCCGCGGCAGCTACCCACCGTTGCTGATCCTCGAGTTGTAGATGGCGACGCGCTCGGTGTTCTCGACGTGGATGCCGTCGGTGTTGGGGCTGTTGGCCGGCGAGCTGATGTAGAGCCCGTCGACGCGCACGTCGCTGCAGCCGTCGAACCGGAAGTGGAACTCCGGGCTGTTTTCCACCCTCAATCCCTCCACCACTAGGTTCCGGCTCATGAAGAACCTCAGAAGCTGCACACACATACGAGAGACACGTAAGCCAGCCGCGCATTGCTTTCTACCTGCTGCATTTACCCTGATGAATGATGGCGATGATGCAGAGGAAAGGACGGCACGTCGCCACATACCGTGGGGCTGTCGCACGGGCCCCGCAACGTGGAGCCGTTCGGGCCCTGCAGAGAGTTGGAAATGGAGCTTGTGACGATGTGACGTGATGATGTCAGGTTGAGACGAATGCTTTGAATCGCAACAATTCGGGGTCCTGAAATGCCAGTGCGCGGCGTACCCTGTGAGGTTTGCAGGGGAGGTTCCACCAGTCCTCGCCGTTGCCCTCGATCGTGCCGGCGCCGCGCAGGGTCATGCCGTCGAGGTTGGAGAAGACGACCCACTGCCGCCGGTTGTCCGACGCCGGCCAGCAGTCCGGGCCGTCCGGTGGCATCAGCACGCCGTCCACCTGCACCACA
>OAMR01001046.1:36962-66741 GCA_900205405.1 Echinochloa crus-galli
TACTACGGTGGAAAGGTGGGCGTACCGCGGGACCGCCTACACCCTCGAAAGGCTATGGCATCCCCCACACCCCCCAACACTCAAGTTACTCGTGAAAAAGCGAACTCCTACGCGAAAGTCGCTCCAAGATCGCAGAAAAAGGCGTGGTATCGCAAACAGGTTGTGCTAACCCACGGAAAGGCCGTTAGCCCGGAAACTCCTGGGACCTGCGCGGGTGCCGGCAGGCAGCCGGCGAACCGCTGAGAGACTTCATCCGCCGCTTATCCAAGCGCTGCACCGAGCTCCCGAGCGTGGGTGACTCCGAAATCATCCACGCCTTCCTCGAAGGCACGACTTGTCGGGAGCTGGTGCGCGAGCTGGGGCGAAACCACCCCACCAGTGTCAACGCGCTATTCGACATCGCCACCAACTTCGCCTCTGGGGAGGAAGCTGTCGAGGCGATTTTCGACGGCAAGACCAAGGGGACCTGGTGCTAAGGTTGCGCCAAGACAATCGGGAATGCCACAAGCTGACTCCATCATGGGAAGGGCTATTCATCATCGCCAAGGTCCTCAAGCCCGGCACCCACAAGCTGGCGAACGAGAAGGGTAACGCGCGCCCCCTCAGTGGCCTTACTGATCAGGAGTTCGAAGCCTGGCCCACGAACGGGTTCGACAGGCGCTCAAACGAGACAGCCGCGTCCGCGAACCCGGTCGAGGGTGGCGCAGGGCATCTCACCCCTCATCCCTCCGAAAGCACGATGAGAAGTTTGCGAAAAACATGGAAACATTGTTACTAACAGCATGAACGAGGAGGGCTTGGTCCTATCCTCGACCTGGTCTCGATAGAGCAGCACCCGCGCCCCGGAGCCACAGTCACCGACACGTGGGCCCCGCGCGAACAGTACCTTTCTTCCTCCTCCCGCCGAGCCCCGGCCCGAGCTCGCCGCCGCGGCCCAGAGCCTCGGCCCCTCTCCCGCACCGTGAAGCTTCGCCGAAGCTTCCTCCCCAATTCCCTTCCCTCCTTCGCGCGCCCTCTTTCCTTCCCCGGCTCGCTCCCCGCTTGGAAGGTCATCCCCTCCTATGGAAAGATACCGCCGCCGCCCGATCCTCGGCGTGCGCGCTACGCCCCCTCCCCGAGCCCTAGGGTCCTCTCGGGGCTATAAAAGCCGGGCCTCTAGAGCCCCAGAACCCCACACTCCTCGCCCCAAGCCGCCACCCTTTCCCACCACTCGCGCCGTCGCCATTGCCGCCGCTTGAAGCTCGGCGACGAACTCGCCGCTCCGGCAACCACCCGCCCCGGCTGAACCCCGGAGCAGCTTCGCCGCTCCACGAGGAGCACACCGAGCCCTTCCGCGCTAGTCCCCGCGCCCCGGAGCTTTTTCCCGTCGCACACCGACGACCGCCGCCCGCCGGTCACCGTCGGCCCGTCGCGTCGTCACCCCGCCGACCAAATCTTCCACTCAGGTAGACTCGCCTTTCCTTCCTGTTTCGCCTGAGCCACTTCCCGCTTAAACCCGTGCACCGTAGCACCCCCAACCATTGCTCGCCGGAGCGTGTAGATGGCAAAATATTCCTGAAGATGAAATCATTTCAAGCCATCCATATGGACCATGCTACCATCATAATAATTTCCATGGCAAAAGGCACTCCCAGATGTAACTTGCAGATGTCCAGAACATCATATAGGCCCAAATTCTGTATTGGTTGGAAACCAATTAGCAGCCAACATTGCTGAGCAAACGGGCATGTGAGAAACAGATGATCTCTACTTTCATCCACAGAGTCTTGGCACAGGATGCAGGTATATGAGGGCAACTGCATGTGTTTTCGACGCAATAATTCCCGCGTGCTAAGTCTGTCTTTAAGAAGGAGCCAAAAGAAAACCTGGTGTTTATGCTGACAAGATGTCTTCCAGACCCATTTAAAGATTGGATGAACCATTGCCGTTCCAACTAACTGCCGATAAGCATCTGCTGAAGAATAGACTGGACTGCCCCAGATATAGGACCAGATATCATGATTGGGGGTGTCGGGGACATCCCAAGGGGGTTCCCTAATCACCGGGAATAATCACCCTCAAAAAACATCTAATCACCTACGGCCCAGAAAATCACCCGGGGCGGCACGGCCCAGAGCCGCTCACCGCGGCCCAAACGACCGTCCCGACTTGATTCGCCTCAAGGCCAAAAGAGTGAACACCATGACCGCCTCGCTCGAGGGTCTTCGACCCCCTCGGGCAAGCATGGCCGCATCTCCGCCTCGCTCGAGGGTCTTCGACCCCCACGAGCGGGCGCGACCCCGCTTCCGCCTCGCTCGAGGTCCACACACCTCCTCGAGCGGATGGACCACTCCGTCCCGCTCGAGGTCACCCCTCTATTCGCGGTGGTGGTGCCCCGCCACTCCGCCCGGTAACAGCATTTAATGTCGCGATCTACCAAGCGCCCAAGTCAAAGGACGGGGATGGGACTCCGCCCTGCTCTACGTCGCTGACACGGTCAGGTCCACTGTACCACCTACCCCCGTGCTGTGCTGACGCTTCACCACTATGCGGGCAGGCACGAGTCACTCCACCGCACTGTGCCAACTGCTCCCGTCCTTCCCCCACCACGAAGCCCTCGAGCGGGCAGGTGGGCGTCATGGAACGTCTTACGGACGGCGACCATGGACGAACCCCGGTCAGGTCCGCCAAAGCCCTGTCATTCCCGCTGACTCCAACCACAGGACCGCCCGTCCCAGTCGCTCAACAGGCGTGGCGAGCCCTGTGCGAGCATACCACTGTCATTCGCCGCCACTGTTCCGCCTGCTCTCGTCCTCCCCCGTATGGCCCAGCCCTCGAACGGGCAGGGGAGGCCCTCTAGCGGGAGTACGAGCCAATGGGGAAGCGCTGACCCCAGCCCGACGCGGCCCTGCCACGACGTATGCCGGGTCACTTCCACCAACTCTCTGCCATTCCCCCCGACGGGGCGAGCACGCCGTGCACTGTGACCAAGCAGAGGTCATCATTCCGTCACTAAGCCGCCAACTCCCGTCCTCCCCTGACCAGGCGAGCATGGGAGGCCCTCGATCCGGTGTACGGGCGACGACCAAAGCCCAGCTGGAGGACCTGCTACCCCTCGAAGCCGCTCCAGGACAAGACCGAGGACGGCCTCGACGCCCGAAGAAGCCGGAGTCCGCCATAATCACCGTTCAGAAGCAAGGACAACGGCACGCCCGGTGCCATACACACCCCTGTAGCATGTACTGTGCTTGTACTTGTATTCATCCTTGTACGCCACCCTCCCTTCTTGGACTATAAAAGGAGGAAGAAGGCGTTGGCCCAAAGGGGGACAACAACGAACAAGACATAGAACACACACACCCATCGCGACATTGGCATTCTGCCTCAATCACCCACTCACTTAGGGACTTGGAGGTCTCGCCTCCTCTCCCGCCGAGCTTGTAGCCCCCCACTGCAAGCACCCCGGTGCAGGATAGTATAGTGCCCAAGAGCACACCTTGCTGGACGTACGGCCCCGAGGCCGGAACCAGGATAAACCCGAGTCATTGTGCTAGGTCTTGCATCAACCGGTGAGGGACGGGACACAGCGCACTCTGTTAGGCGTTGAGGTTGGTCGGCCAATCTCAGCACCGACAACTAGGTATATAGAAAAATATATTAACATTTGTGTCTCTAAACAAGTGTGCTTTGAAAAATGTATGCCATGATTAAGGCATGTACAGCCCACAGACGGTAGGGCGTCTGCAAAAAATCTCGATTTTAGCATATAGACAGATGTACAGACATCTCATACAACCCACAGACAGAGAAGCCGTATGTAAACTATTTAATGCTTTGTATGAAGCTTAAGATCAACTACGGATACATTTGTGTATACTATTGTGTGGCTATTCAATTATACATACTCGGAAAAGTATATAGAAGTGCTTTGCATATAGTTAAGATCAACTATAGATGTATTTCTGCATACTATTGTGTACCTGTTTCTTTAATCTTTTTTTTTGACAAAACTGCTTCTTATCTTTATCTAGCTCATCTTTCCATAGCACAGCACCACACGCAGCACAAGCAGTAGCACAGAGCTCATCTTTTCCCCTCTGCTCTTCTTCACCGAGCAACCAAGGGAAGCATAGCAGCAGGGGCCCAGGGACGGCCGGCGAGGTGCCGCCGGTCACACGGCCCCTTCCCTGCTCCAGGACCTCCATCCCGTACTCGCGGGGAGCTGCTCGGTGCGAGCGGGGGCAGGCAGGCGCGGCGCGACGGCCGCGGCGACGGTCGAGCGAGCTGCCCAGCGCGGGGCGGAGCTTGAGCGCCACGTAGAGCTGCTCGGCGCGGAGCTCGCCGTGTGCTTGGTGTGGTGGCTGGCGGGCAGAGCAGTGGAAGAGCGGCGCGGCGGCGAGCTTGCAGGCCTGCGGCAGCGGCGGCTGGCTCGGCCACCTCGGCCCTGGAGCGGCGGCTGCGGGAGGCCAGCCGTGCGGGCGTGCGAGTTCTCTCAGCGGCGGATCTGCAGCTCCTCCTCCCCGTCGGCGCTTCTCCCCCTGCGCCCTCTTCCGCCGCTGCTTTGGTTTGGCACTTTGGCGCGAAGAGCAGCACACACACGGAGCTTTTGGCGGGGGAGGGGGAGCGCGGGAGTCAGGACCGGCGTCGCTTGGTGAAGACGGCCTCCACAGCCCGGCGCCGCTCGTCTGCAGGGCCTCGGGGAACGGGACAGAGCCATCATTTCGCGAGGCCGCCCGCGTCGTCTGTAGCCGGACGCAGGGGGCAAAATGAAAATATGCCGGTATACCGACGGGTTTACCGACGGCTGTACATGCCCTTAATCTAATAATGTTTATTTAGTCTCATACTTATTAATATTTTTTAATAAATATTGGGTCAAATTTTAAAGTGTTTGACAGCTCGAAATGTGAGACGTCGACTTATTTTGGGACGGAGGGAGTATTTCCTTGCTGGGTTCCATGAATGGTGATGACTCGTCGCGGGCGCGCCCCAGGGCAGGCGGTTAGTCGTTGGAAAGCGGAATGGGGAGCAGGCAAAGCGCGAGAGGAGGCGCGGGTTCGTGGCCGTGAGGCGCCGCATGCGGGCGGGGGCCCCGGGGCCGGCGGCCCGTGAACGCGGTTTTTGTTGCGTAGCTTGCCAGATGTGCGGCTGGCCGCGCGCGCACGGGCACGGGGGTGTTTTCCTGCTTCTACTTGGATGGCCGGACCCGGACTGGAGGTGGAGGGGGGCCGCGGCACGCTGGTTCGCTCGCGAGAGAGCCTCGATCGGGCCCTTGACTGACTGATCCACGCCCCGAGTCGTCGGACGTAGATTGGAGCATGTGCAAGAAAAGAGGCTGCGGGGATGGGTCACCACGGCGGACACGGATTCGGTGTACCATCTAACGGCAGCAGCCAGCCAGCAGATGAGGCAGGCAAGCAGCTGCCGGGTCCTTTTGAGTTGTGATTGCTGCTGTGCATCTTTGTTAGCGCCTCATCGGTTGCCTTAATTTTTTTTATTTTTATGGATTTCTAGATATGATAATCTGCGCTTTGGTTTGAGACTTTGAGCGGTGGTCTAAAAATCGAGATTGTCATTTGAGGAAGATGTTTGAATTTTTATCAGAATTTAAATAACATGTAATTGATAGTTGGTTATAGGGCTAATTGTACAAGTGAAATGGTCTATTCTTAGTTCAACGGTAGCACTTTAGATTCAGTGGTTTGTCTAATGTCATATATTTGTAATTTGGATCTGGACCAATTAATTAATCTGGTGATTTGTAAGAATTGGCATATGTTTGATGCTTATAGATTTTACATTATTTTTTAAATCTAAATTTGATAATTGATAATATTAAATTTAAATTCGATTCTTATTGTTATGGTTTTTTTTGCTTCTATCGAAATGTCTTGTTCAATTGGAATGTTGGGCTGAAATAGTTAAAGACCTTGGATGATGTTTAAATGTTGAATGTAAGGAGGTAAGGCTCATGGTGACTTGCGTCCGAGCGATAGCGAGCTGCGGCGTTCGCGAAAGAAAACGAACGGAGGCCCCTTATTGCGAGCCCGTAAAAATAGATAGTGTGATAGCTCATCTGTTGGATTAGGATTTTTTGATCTGTTTTGTTTTTTTGGCTAGCATGAAGAATATAAAGAAGCTGTTGGAGTTGCTCTTACACTTCGAGGAGTCAACAACTTTTAAGTTTGACTAGTGTCGGGGACATCCCAAGGGGGGTCCCCTAGCCACCGGGAATAATCACCCTAAAAAAACATCTAATCACCGACGGCCCAGAAAATCACCCGGGGCGGCACGGCCCGGAGCCGCTCACCGCGGCCCAAACGACCGTCCCGACTTGATTCGCCTCAAGGCCCAAAGAGCGAACGCCATGACCGCCTCGCTCGAGGGTCTTCGACCCCCTCGGGCAGGCATGGCCGCATACTTCCGTGACCAAATCCTTCTGTTTTAGACTTTTAGATTTAGGATCGCCAATCACTACGTTCTTGCCCTTAGTTGTGTCAGCTTAATGTGGCCGGACAAGTACCTTGAGCTGTTGAAGATCCATGGTATTAACAAGGAAACGAGTTTTGTCAACTTGCATCTCATGTGGAGTCAATCATCGTTCATTAATAACCGATCGAATTTTTTGATGGAAAACTTTGCAATTATTAGTAGCATGCAAGAAAAAATTACAAAATTTACAATAGACACAACTTTTTTATTCCTCCACTGATGGCATAACATGAGGAATTGTCATGTTTCTAATATTAAGCAATTCATCAAATATACGATCACACTTAAAAACATCAAAAGTGAATGTAACTTCTTGCCGACTCTTTTGGGCCGGCTTCCTGAAGTGCAGCAACCAACGTTGAAGACATTGGCCTCCCACAGCCAAGACATAGTGATCCTCCCAATACAACGTCTTCAGGAAGAAAACAACATCAAACGACGTTGCCGCCGCGCGACTGAACAAACCAATCTTGGGATTTCACCCGAGAGAGATCCATCTAGAATTGTAGGGTGCAACGACGCCTCTAGCGAGGAGAAGTGGCGCCCGCAGACGTCACCGCCGTCGAGCAGTGGCGACAAGCAACGAAGCATACCGCACCTGTTTCAAATCCACCGTCTATTGTCCCTAGGGACTTACATAGGTACGCTAACCCGACAAGGCAACCAATAAGGAAGATGCCGACCAACGAGCATATCCAATAATGTGCGCGTCGTATGCGCTGCCTCTGAGCGCCATCAAGGAACATTGATTAGGCTCCGAGCAGCTACACACCTCACATGCACCGCCCGTGCAATGATCCATCGTTGGTCTCACAAGCCTATGAAGGCTTATCGACGACCGAATCCGACCGGGACGAGCCATTCCAATTGGATTCGTTGCCCAAGGGCCGGCCAGTAACCGCCATGCCTTGCCGCGAACAAGAGATCCAGCACCGGCCACACACACGGAGATCCACCACCGGCCACACACACGCACGTAGGCAACCTCCGTGAGGATGCGCCGACACGCTTGCGCCGCGTGAAAGAGAGCACCACCGGCCGCGACCTCGCCACGGCACCTACATTCGCTGCCCATCTGAACTCTCCGAAGGTGGCAAATTGGACCAAGGAAGCAGCGGATATGAATCCAGAAAAACCGGATCCAGCCGCTGGCCACGGTGGCCACAAACCTCGTTGGCGTGAGAGACTGAAACGGCCCCGCCGCCACCGTCCTTACGACAGGACGAGCTTCTGTTTGGCTGCTCTGGCGGCGGCAAGGGAGAGGAACGGAGGAACACGGCGGCGGCGCGAGGTGTCCGCCCGAGACGCAAAGAGGAGCGACGCGAGTCAACCGATAGTTGGGTTATAAAATGAGTTCTCTCTTTAAAATAATGCCAAACGTGGATAGGTTCAAGTTTTACTGATGTCCGATGTGACAATTATTAAAGCATCTGTTGAGCATGGCGTATCTATTATTCCCTGCCTACACGCCATACTTTTATAAATATCATAGAAATCATAATTCAAACATCACCATTATCCAAGTGCAAAGAAATTACTGTCACCTTTGAATCTTAGATTCAGTACAGCAACTTGTAAAGGTGAAATTATTTATCCAGGTCATAACTTTGACAATATTGGAGCACCACAAATATACTAGTGCAGAATATAAATCTTGAATTTTTTGTCACATCAGTGAATTTACTTCAAGATCTCACACTTGTCATAAAGAACATGTAAAGGTACAGTTATATATGCATGAAAATCTCAAGAACCGCATAAAGAATCTGTGAATGAAAAAAAAAGGATAGCAAGCAGCAGTAACAGAATAACACACCATTGCCTGGAAACAAGCCATGACAAGGCTGTCACATGCTAATGGAGTAATGGTCTTTGGTAATGGGATGACAAAAGAAACCCGGGGATGGGCTCAAGGGCTGTTGTTGCCAGATCAAAGTAAACAAAAGAAACAATGTGAAATAAAAAACAACAAACAAAATCTCATGACAACGAGAACACAGACAACTAGGAAGGTGTCTCGGCTAAGTGGACCGAGCGTGGAAGCAAAAACTCAGCAAATATGGGAAAGTGTGACGATGGATAAACACCGTCTATATTATCATTTATGACCTCACAAAGTGCAGGTACGAGTGGGCGCCCTCTAAATAGGATCCAGTCGATATGCAAGTCCTGTGTCTGTCGATCCCAGCACAGGCATAGAGCTCTAAATATTAATTTGAGGAATTCTACTGCACCTTGTTTCTCCCCTGCAACAAACATTTGTTTGATAAGATTACTTAAATACATACTATATTACCAGGATGAGCGAATAGAAAAAGAAGGAAAATTGAATTAAAAAAATAACTAGATATAATGAACAAATCTCAATACATCCATGGAGCATGATATGTACATAAAATCATCATTAGACACAAAAAATAATGCAGATTAATCTCAATGTGGATGGAATGAACCAAGTCAATTTTCCTTTCAATTCCTGGTTTTATTTTTGAACAATAAATGTATTTTCCAAATACAAAAATTGCTATGAAAATTTGAAGAAATGTATAAGCAGAGTAATGGTTATTTATAGTAACATTCTTTCCACCGTCTTGTGTAAATATAAAAATCCACAATAACATTCTTTCCGCCATCTAATTGTGTAAATACATCCACAGTAATTTTTTGGTTGAATGGAAACTGTACGAAAGGACTTATATGAAGCATCAGGGGCACCTTTAAATCCATGATATGTGTGTATTAGTGAAACATTTTTTCGCACCCGAGCATTTGGCCAAGCATCTCTCATATCGCCCACGACACCATGTTCTCTGTAACACAAACGACTCTGTCAACAGACATAATGAAGGAAATTGCCCATAACTTCACTGAAACATGAATACACATTGACTAAAGAAAATATAATATTAGCAAATGATAATCAGAGGCACCCCTGCAGAAACATTAATATTCCGCTAACAAATTAGTGCAGTCAATATTAGACATATGTAGTATACCTTCTCTAGATAGTATCAAGAGTCCAAGTTCTACCCTAACACCTTCGCACACAACACCCCCCCCCCCCTGCGCGCCAGCTCTCCTCGCACCGCCGCCCACCCCTCGCGTCGCGACTCCCCACGCACGCAACCACCACCCTCGCGCGCCGCCTCTCTGGTGCGCGCCAGCGCCACACCCACCCTCGCGTCGTGACTCCCCACGCACGCAACCACCACCCTCGCGCGCCGCCTCTCTAGTGCGCGCCAGCGCCACACCCAGACCGCACCCCTCCTCTCCAACACGCCGTCGCCATCCCTCTACTCCGTGTGCCAATCTCTCTGGCCGCACGAACACAGGTGCACCGCGAATAGATCTGTTCTCGTTGTTGCACCCCTCGTCTCCTACACGACAATGTCAACTTCTTCAAGGAATCTCAACGGCTCCTCTCCTATGACCGGTTCCCCGTCCTTACAGGTCAACACTGACAAATCCATGGGCCCGGTCGTCATCCACCAGTTCGCCACAGTTGCTATCAAGTCGCACGTCATCACCCACGAGATGGCGAACTCGAACTACACAAGTGGTCAACACCCTTCCACACCATGGCTGGCAAGTTCGGGCACATGACGCACATCGACGGCTCCGTTCCTCCGCACGCCAATGACCCGACATGGGAGCAAGCCGACTGTTGTGTCCGCAGTTGGCTGATCTGCTCTGTCGCCTGTGCCAAGCTCGACAACGCCTTGGAGCCTAATCAGAATGCTCAAGAACTATGGCACAAGATTGAGGGATTGTTCCTGGCAAACAAGCAGCCTCGTGCTATCTTCCCGAGTCACGAGCTCTACTCCATGGTTCATGGCGATCTGACCGTTTCTTAGTACTGCCAAAGCGTCCTCATGCTCAACCTCCTGTGTGGCCTCAACAAGCGGTACTCCAATACCGCTAACCTCATCGACAGCACGGCCAACCCCACCTTCCAATATGCACGTGACCAACTAGAGCTGAAGGAATTGCGTCTGGCCAATGAGGAAAAGGTCGCGGCTTCCATGGCGCTACTCACCTCCAGTTCATCCACACAGTCGTGCGGCTCTTCCTGTTCCTGCTCATCTTCCGACAACACTGCATAACAGCAGCAACACCGGTGGTGACAGCGGCGGCGGCGGCCAGTATAAGAAGTGCAGCAATAACAACGGCTCCCGACAGCAACACGACCCGTTTCCACCGGCAGGCCCGTCGATTTGTTTCGATCCATGGGCTGCCCAGGGGAACACGTCGTGGCCTGGGTCTTCGACCTATGGCCGACTTGTGGCCAACAGTGGTGCCATCCAGGCCAAGGACTGTCATAGATTCTGGCGCTACCTCCTACCTGTCTTCCTCCGATGGTATTGTACTCTCCCGACTCATCCCATTCATTCATCTATTACAGTAGGCAATGGATCCACTATACCTGTTACATGTCAAGCTCACTCCACCCTTACCACACCCACGTCAAAATCTTTGCCCTTAACAATGTTCTTGTCGTCCCGTCATTCGTTTGTAATTTATTCTCTTAGACAATTTACTCGTGGCAATCATTATTCCATCAAATTTGACGCCTCTGGTTTCTCTATCAAGGACATCCAAATGGGACACCCTCTTCTTCGCAGCAATACTGACAGAGATCTTTATACCATCGCCGCAGCCATCTCCGCTCATGCATAACTTGTTGTCTCGTCCTCCTTATGGCACCAGCGTCTCAGTCATCCCGGTCCCGCCGTCCTCGACAGTCTTCATCAAAAAGAACCTCGTTTCATGTAATAAAATAGCTCAGTCCGTTTGCCACTCTTGTTAGGTTGGCAAGCATGCCCGCCTACCATTTAGTAGTTCCACCTCTTAGACTATTGTTCCCTTTGAACTAGTTCACTGCGAATCTGCGATGTTTGGACGTCTCCTGCTTCGATTATTTCGGGGTTTTCCTACTATTTGGTTATCCTCGATGACTTCACACATTTTTGCTGGACCTTTCCGCTTAGACGGAAGTCATATTGTTAATTTTGCTCTACCCGTTAAGTGTTTCCAAGTGGACTATGGTACAAAATTCGTTAACAATGCCACCACCACTTTCCTAGATGGTCATGGCATACACTTGCATCACTCTTGTGTATACAACTCATCAAAACGGGAAGGCCGAGCTTGTTCTTCGGACACTAAATAATTATGTTCACACTCCAAGCTTGTTCTTCGTCGTCGCATCATTGAGTGTCTTTACTCCAAGTTTGCTATGATAGATCTTGGTGCCCTTCTTGACTGCCCGAGGATTATCCCTCTTGACTTCCCCCCTCCCTGGTGATTAGTTTTCTTTTTGAGCTGTGTTGGTCACCAGGTTGTTTCTGTTCCTGTGTAAGTGTGATGTGTGCTTTGTGTTTGATGTGTGTGCGTGTGTGAGTGGGTGTGGGTTTGTACGTGCAGAGTGTGTTTGTATTTGGGGTTCTTATACCCTTTCTTCTTCTTGATATAATGATGCGCAGCTCTCCTGCGTATTCCGAGAAAAAATAGATCTTGGTGCCCTTCATCATTTTCTCGGCATCTCTGTGACTCGCTCTTCGTATGGCTTGTTTTTGTCACAGCACCGATATGTGATGGATCTCTTGCAGCGTGCTGGTATTGCTGTATGTCACACGACGACGACACCAGTTGACAATCGTGTGGAGCTCTCTGCGACCGATGGTCTCCTGTAGATGATCCCTCAGCGTACAGGAGTTTTGCTGGGACTCAAAAGTATCTCAATCTCACTCGTCCGGATTTGGCTTATGCGGTCAGAAGGTGTGTTTATTCGTGCATGATCCCCGAGAGCCTCGTCTCGCGTTGATCAAGCGCATTTTGCGCTACGTGAATGGAATTTTGTCTGCCGGACTTCATATTGGTACAACTCCTGTAGTCCTGCTACATCACTGCTTATTCTGATGCTGACTGGGCTGGCTGCCTGCATTCCAGAAGATCTACTCTGGTTACTGTGTTTTCCTCGGCGACAATCTTGTGTCGTGGGCTTCGAAGCAGCAGACTAAGGTTTCTCGTTCTAGTGCTGAGGCAGAGTACCGTGCTGTTGCTCATGCCGTCGCAGAGTATTGTTGGTTGCATCAACTACTCCAGGAGCTCCATGTTCCTCTCGCCTCAGCGACAGTTGTCTACTATGACAATGTTAGTGCAGTCTACATGACCGCCAATCCTGTTCACCATCGTTGAACGAAGCACATTGAGATCGACATACAGTTCATCCAAGAGAATGTGGCTTTGGGACAGGTCCGCGTGCTGCACGTTCCCTCTTCACATCAGTTTCCGGATATAATGACAAAGGGCCTTCCTGTTCAGCTTATCACTCATTTCAGTCTTTGTGTCCGCACACCTTCCGCTGCGACTACGGGCAGGTATGAGATATATGTATAGCCTCTTTGCATATGACTTGTAATACGTCTTTTATTGATTGTACTCCAAGCTTCTCTTGCCTATATATAAAACTCATCACTCCCCTTTGGGTGTGTGGTGTTCCCCAATTGCTTCTCTACAGTCAAGATTTTTGAAACTTGGGCCACAAATATACATTGAAGTAGTCAGATTGATCACATAAGATCATCATCAAAATGCCTTTCGAATGGCTAGATTCTCAGTAACTTCTAAAGAAAATTACTTTGAAAAATTAATGGTCGAAGAGGTATATTGAAGACCCTCTCAGTATGGTTCGTTGGACCCACTTATCTATATATCCCTTATAATTCAAAAGTCAAACCACTTTCTTAAATCCCAAATCGAGCAAGAATTCCTACTCCAAAACTAGGCCACTATCTCCTTGAACAAAAAGGGAAACAATATCATATATGCCACTTAAACAGTTTAATAATGTAGTTTTGTATCAACTGTTGTTTTTTTTCCTATTTCCATATGTCAGAAAAATAGTTGAGTATTTGTCTCACAAGCCTTCTAACAGATATATATTTCCAAAAGAGCCAAAGTACTCCATGCAAGATTTTTCAAACTATGTAAGTTCTGATATTCAAACAAGAATATTATTTCTGAAGTTTCAAATGATTACAATATCATGTACCTAGCACATTAAAACAAAAGGGGTAATCCTTTCAACAAGCTTGTCCATTTTTAAGAAGTGTTAAAATGCATACAACAAAATATGACACTAAATCTCAATGGTACGTACAGAAATGCTAAAAATCGGTGGTCGATCTGATGCAAACTTTGTTGCAAGGAAGAGGCATAATTGTTAATTACAGGTAGAAGGATGTGCGTGTGTTGGAGTATAGGTGTATATAGCCCATAGGGCACATGTATACTAGGCCCATCAAGGCCCATGTACATCAACCATATAACCCACCCTTCTAGGGTTGGAGGAATACAACAATTATTCCCCAATAGCATGGTATCAGCTAGGTCTCTCCTCTCCTCTCTGCCTCCACTGTAGCGCCGCCGCCGCCGCCAATGGCCGGCCGGCCGGCCGCGCTGCCCCTCTCTGCCTTCTTCCTCCTCTACTCACCTATGCCGCGTCAGCCCGTCCTCTTCCTCCTCTCCCGCCGACGCTCCTCCTGGCGCTCCTCCTGCGGCCCAGCTGCTCCCGGCGCCCGCCGTTCTGCGCGCCGCGGCCGACGCGCCCTCCCTGGCGCTCCTCCTACGGCCGGGGATCCGCGCGCTCCTCCTGCGGCCGCGGATGGCGCCGGCGGGGATCCGCGCGGCCTCCTCCTCCAGCCGCGGATGCCGCCGTGGATCCGCGCGGCCCCCTTCCTCCGGCCGCGGATCCGGCCGCCGCTGCTCTCCGTCCTGCGGGGGCAGCCGCCGCTGCCGCCGCGCGGCTGCTGCTGCGGCCAAGGGAGCTGCCCTGCCTCCTGCGGCTCCTGCCTTCAACGCCGCCGCTGCAGCAGGCAAGGGGACGGCCCTTGTCGCGGGCTCCTCCAGCAGCCCGTGGCATGGCCTGGGGATGCCACCCTCCGACGCCCCTCTCTCGGCTGTGTCCATGCCCAGGGCATGCCTCCCGCTGCTACAGCCCTCGCGCCGCTCTCCTTGCTGCCAAGACGGAGGCTTCAGCAGCCCAGGAGCGCGCCCGGGGTGCTGCTCTTACTTGGGAGCGGGAGCAGGCCACGGCCGATGCTCTTGCGCGGCAGGTGGCCGAGGCAGAGCACTTCCTGCTCGCCCCATCGGCCACCAGCCACCACCTCCTGCTCCAGCTCCCATCGTCGAGCAGGCCACCTCCTCCACTCGCCTGACGCCGTGCACGGGCTCCCAGCTCGCTCTGACCGATCCCTCGACGCTCAGCTTGCACAGCCAGGCCTCCGGCGTTCTCCATATCAAGCACCTCGTCTCGATCGTCCTCGACCCGATGTCACCCTCCTACGCCCGCTGGCGTGATCAGGTCCTCATCGCCCTCCGCCGCTACGTCCTCGACGACCACGTCCTCCTCGACACGCCTGCCGAGGCGCGTGACATGGTGTGGTGGCGCCTCGACAGCGTCGTCATGTCTTGGATCAACGGGACCATGTCCCTTGATCTTCAGGACCTCGTCAGGACCCGCGACGGCACAGCTCGCCAGGTGTGGCTGGCCCTCGAGGGACAGTTCCTCGGCAATGCCGAGGCTAGTGCCCTCCAGCTCGACGCCTCCTTCCGGACCTTCGAGCAGGGGGACCTGTCTGTGGGTGAGTTCTGCAGGCAGATGAAGACCAAGGCCGATGGTCTCCGTGACCTTGGGTACCCGATAGAGGACAACATCTTTTTGCGAGCAACCTCCGCACATGGATTCGTCGCCAGAAGCGTTCCCTACCTTCCTGCAGGTCTGGGATGACCTTGTCCTGGAGGAGATCACTCGGGGCAATGTGGCCGACCCCCCCCCCCCCGCCTTCGTCCACCTCCTCGACCACCAACTCCACCACCAAGGCACTGGTCACTACACCGCCGACCTCTGCCTCTCCGTCCAGCTCTCTCCTTGGTCCTCCTCCCTCCGGGCCGAGCGGAGGTGGGGGGGCGCTGGCGGGGGTCGTGGTGGTCGCCGCCGTGGAGGTGGCCGCGGTGGTGGTTCTGGTGGCTCTGGTGGGTCTGGTCCCTCTGGTGGTACGGGTGGCTCTGGTTGTGGTCGTCGTGGGACGTCCACACCCGCGCCTCCTCCTGCTTCTGCCCCTGGTCCTGGAGGTATGCCCTGGCTATCCTTCGCCAACCCATGGTCAGGGCGTATTTCGATGTGGCCTTTCCAGGGGCAGGGGGGAGGGCCTCGCCCGTCACCGGCCATGCTTGCCGGTCCTCCTCTTGGGCCGGCCTGGACTCCACCTCCCCAGGCCCAGACCTGGCCGGGATGGGATCAGGCTGCCCTGGCTCAGACTTTCAGCACCATGGGCCTGACTCCACCTCTCGGTCCCGAGTGGATCGCCGACTCGGGTGCATCTTTCCACACTACTCCAGATGCTGGTATACTATCCTCTGTCCATCCCCCCCATCCTTCCTATCCCACTTCTATCATGGTTGGTGACGGTTCCTGTCTTCCCGTTACCTCCGTGGGCTCTACTTCTGGTCCTTTTCGTCTTTCGAGTGTTCTTGTTGCTCCTCATATGATCTACAATCTTCTTTCTATTCGTCAATTCACTGCTGACAATTCTTGTTCTATTGAATTTGACACTTCTAGTCTTACTGTGAAGGATTTGGCCACCCGTCGTCCTCTACTCCGATGTGACAGCGTGGGGCCCCTTTACACTCTTCGCCTTCCGTCTTCCGTTGCGCCTCCTCCGTCAGCTGCTTTGGCGATGACTCCCTCCACCACCTGGCACCGCCGTCTCGGTCACCCTGGTCGGGATGTTTTGTCTCAGCTTAGTCGTAGTGCAGACATCTCTTGTACTAGGACTTCAGCTGAGCACTTCTGTCATGCATGCCAGCTTGGTCGTCATGTTAGGCTTCCTTTTTCTTCTTCTTCTTCGCATGCTTCGCATGCTTTTGATCTTATTCACTGTGATCTATGGACCTCTCCTGTATCCAGCATTTCTGGATATAAATATTATCTGGTGGTTGTTGATGATTTCTCTCATTACTCCTGGACTTTTCCCTTACACGCCAAATCTGAGACCTTTCCCACCCTCCTCCACTTCTTTGCCTGGGTGTCTACTCAGTTCGGTCTCACTGTCAAGGCCGTTCAGTGCGACAACGGGCGTGAGTTCGACAACCACACCTCTCGTTCTTTCTTCCTCTCTCGCGGGGTTCAGCTACGCATGTCTTGTCCGTACACTTCCGCTCAGAACGGCAAGGCTGAGCGCATGCTTCGCACCACGAACGATGTTATGCGCACCCTTCTGATCCAGGCCTCTATGCCCCCGCGCTTCTGGGCTGAGAGCCTCCACACCGCCACCTACCTCGTCTTCCTTCCACTGCTTGTCCTGCTCCTACTCCACACCACGCTCTCTTCGGTACCCCTCCCACCTACGACCACATTCGTGTCTTCGGCTGTGCATGTTACCCTAACATCACCGCCACTGCTCCTCATAAGCTGGCGCCCCGCTCGACAAGTTGTGTGTTCCTCGGTTACTCCCCTGACCACAAGGGGTACCGCTGCTACGACCTCACCTCTCACCGGGTCATCATCTCTCGACACGTTGTCTTCAACGAGTCGGATTTTCCCTACTCCATCTCCACTTCACCTTCTCCTGAGCCCGAGTTGGAGTCTATGTTTTCTGACCCGGTGGTTCAGCCACCCATTCCTGTTTGTCCGTCTCCTGCAGGTCTTCGTGGTACGCTACCGTGCGCGGCCCCGGCGCCTACTGTCGCGCCACCCGCGGCCCCGGCGCCCCCGGCCGCGCCACGCGCGGCCCCTAGCCTGTCTCTTATACACATCTAGATGTGTATAAGAGACAGCATCAGAGGCCCGGCCTGGCCCAGCCCTGGCTAGGGGTGGATCAGGCTGCCCTGGCTCAGACTTTCAGCACCATGGGCCTGACTCCACCCCTTGGTCCCGAGTGGATCGCCGACTCGGGGGCCTCTTTCCACACCACTCCTGATGCTGGGTATACTCTCTTCTGTCCATCCCCCCATCCTCCTATCCCACTTCTATCATGGTTGGTGACGGTTCTTGTCTTCCCGTCACCTCCGTGGGTTCTACTTCTGGTCCTTTTCGCCTTCCAGTGTTCTTGTAGCTCCTCAGATGGTCCACAATCTTCTTTCCATTCGTCAATTCACTGCTGACAATTCTTGTTCTATCGAATTTGACACTTCTGGTCTTACTGTGAAGGATCTGGCCACCCGTCGTCCTCTTCTCCGATGTGACAGCGAGGGGCCCCTTTACACTCTTCGCCTTCCGTCTTCCGTTGCGCCTCCTCCGTCAGCTGCTTTGGCGATGACTCCCTCCACCACCTGGCACCGCCGTCTCGGTCACCCTGGTCGGGATGTTTTGTCTCAGCTTAGTCGTAGTGCAGACATCTCTTGTACTAGGACTTCAGCTGAGCACTTCTGTCATGCATGCCAGCTTGGTCGTCATGTTAGGCTTCCTTTTTCTTCTTCTTCTTCGCATGCTTCGCATGCTTTTGATCTTATTCACTGTGATCTGTGGACCTCTCCTGTATCCAGCATTTCTGGCTATAAATACTATCTTGTGGTTGTTGATGATTTCTCCCATTACTCCTGGACTTTTCCTTTACGCGCGAAGTCCGAGACTTTTCCCACCCTCCTCCACTTCTTTGCCTGGGTGTCCACTCAGTTCGGTCTCACTGTCAAGGCCGTTCAGTGCGACAACGGGCGTGAGTTCGACAACCACACCTCTCGTTCTTTCTTCCTCTCTCGGGGTGTTCAGCTGCGCATGTCTTGTCCGTACACTTCCGCTCAGAACGGCAAGGCTGAGCGCATGCTTCGCACCACGAACGATGTCATGCGCACCCTTCTGATCCAGGCCTCTCTGCCCCCGCGCTTCTGGGCTGAGAGCCTCCACACCGCCACCTACCTTCTCAACCGCCTCCCTTCCACTGCTTGTCCTGCTCCTACTCCCCACCACGCTCTCTTCGGTACCCCTCCTACCTACGATCACCTTCGTGTCTTCGGTTGTGCATGTTACCCTAACATCACCGCCACTGCTGCTCATAAGCTGGCGCCCCGTTCGACACGTGTGTGTTCCTTGGTTACTCCCCTGACCACAAGGGGTACCGCTGCTATGACCTCACCTCTCACCGGTCATTATCTCTCGACACGTTGTCTTCAACGAGTCGGATTTTCCTTACTCCACCTCCCCCTCACCTTCTCCTGAGCCTGAGCTGGAGTCCATGTTTTCTGACCCGGTGGTTCAGCCACCATTTCCTTCTTTTCCTTCTCCTGCAGGTTTTCGTGGCGCGGCATCGGCACCTCCTCCCGCGCCGCGTGCGTGGCCCGGTGCCGCCGTGCGTGGCCGGTGCCGCCGTGCGTGCACCGGTGCCGCCTGCAGCGCCGCGTGCGTGGCACCGCGCTCCCGCCGCGCCGTGCGCGGCCTCGGCACCCCCCACCTCTCCGTCGCGCTTCGCCGAGCCGGTCCAGGTGTACCAGCGTCGCTCGGTACTAGGGCCGGCGCCCGGTTCTCCGGCTCCGGGCCCCGGCGCCCGGCGCGCTTCGCCGAGCCGGTCCGAGTGTACCAGCGTCGCTCGGTACTAGGACCGGCGCCCGGTCCTCCGGCTCCGGGCTCGGAGGCTCCTGCTCGATACGCGCACCCTGTGCGCGTCTTCGAGCGTCGTCCGACGGCCCCGTCTCCACCGACACCTCCACCGGGGCCGTCACCTCGCCTCCACCACCGCCACCACCGCCGCCCGCTCCCGTGTCGAGCCGCCGTGTACCACCCGCCGATTCTCCATCGGGACCCTCGCCATGTGCACCCCATGGTGACTCGGCAGGCGGCTGGTGTTCTCCGACCCGCGGCTCTCTCTGTCACCGAGAGTGAGCCGCAGATCTCTCCAGTACCCTCCTCTGTCCGCGACGCTCTGGCGGATCCCAACTGGCGTCGCACGATGGAAGAGGAGTACGAGGCTCTGCTTGCCAACTAGACGTGGGACCTCGTGCCGCGTCCGTCTGGTTGCAATGTGGTGACGGGCAAGTGGATTTGGACGCACAAGCGTCGGGCTGATGGTACTCTCGAGCGCTACAAGGCTCGTTGGGTTCTCCGGGGTTTCACTCAGCGGCCTGGAGTGGATTATGATGAGACATTCAGTCCAGTACTCTATTGTTTATCTTGCAAAAGGTACTTTGTAATTTCTAAATGAGCCAAAAGTTCTGGCCATTTTTTTGCTTTTAGTCAATCTCTCTACTGTAGCCAGCCAGCAGGGTTTGTGGACTCCGGCCGTCCGGATCTGGTCTGCCGGCTCAACAAGTCTCTCTATGGTCTGAAGCAGGCTCCGCGGGCTTGGTACTCTCGGTTTGCCACATTCTTGGTGACATTGTGATTCACAGAGGCCAAGTCTGACACTTCCCTGTTTGTCTATCGACATGGCGATGAGATTGCTTATCTGCTGCTCTATGTTGATGATATTGTTCTCACCGCCTCCAGTCAGCAGTTGCTTCGGCGCATCATCTCCTCTCTGCAGCAGGAGTTTGCGATGAAGGATTTGGGTCAGCTCCACCACTTCTTGGGTGTCACTGTGGAGACCCGTCCTTCTGGCCTCTTCCTTCACCAGCGACAGTATGCTATTGATATCCTGGAGCGGGCCGGCATGTCAGATTGCAAGCCCTGTTCTACTCCTGTTGATACTCAATCAAAGCTGTCCGCGGATTCGGGTGCTCCTGTAGCTGATCCAACTGCCTTCCGGAGTCTTGCGGGGGCCTTGCAGTTTGCAGTACCTTACCTTCACCAGGCCGGACCTTGCTTATGCTGTTCAGCAGGTTTGCCTCCACATGCATGATCCCCGGGAGTCTCACCTGACTGCGTTGAAGCGTCTGCTTCGGTATGTCCGTGGCACGGTTGACTTCGGGCTGGTCCTCCACCGTTCTCCTCCTGCTGAGCTGGTCGTCTACACTGACGCTGACTGGGCTGGGTGCCCGGACACTCGCCGCTCTACCTCAGGGTACGCCGTCTTCTTAGGCGGCAACCTTGTCTCCTGGTCGTCCAAGCGGCAGCCGGTTGACTCCCGCTCCAGTGCTGAGGCGGAGTACCGGGCTGTTGCTAACGGCGTGGCCGAGGCGTCCTGGCTTCGACAGCTCTTGGCGGAACTTCACAGTCCGCTCGTCAAGAGCACACTTGTCTACTGCGACAACGTCAGCGCCGTGTACCTCTCCACCAACCCAGTTCAGCATCAGCGGACGAAGCATGTCGAGATCGACTTACACTTCGTTCGCGACCGGGTTGCCATTGGCGATGTTCGGGTCCTCCATGTACCGACCACCTCCCAGTTTGCAGACATCTTCACGAAGGGTCTTCCCTCCTCGACGTTCTCGGAGTTTCGCACCAGCCTCAACATAGCGGGTAGCTAGTTGTGGCTGCGGGGGCCCTGTTGTGTGGTGTCTTTCTTTGTTGTCCAGTCTTGAACACCGCTGCGTCGGTAGTTCAGACGGGTTGCCATCGGCGATGTTCGGGTCCTCCATGTACCGACCACTTCCCAGTTCGCTGACATCTTCACGAAGGGTCTGCCCTCCTCGACATTCTCGGAGTTTCGCTCCAGCCTCAACATAGCAGGTGGCTAGTTGTGGCTGCAGGGGGCCTGTGTGTTTGTCTTTATCTGTTGGCCAGCCTTGAACACCGCTGCGCCGGTAGTTCAGACTGCGGGGGAGTGTGTTGTCTTTCTTTGTGGTCCAGCCTTGAACACCGCTGCGCCGGTAGTTCAGGCTGCGGGGGAGTGTTGGAGTATAGGTGTATATAGCCCATAGGGCACATGTATACTAGGCCCATCAAGGCTCATGTACATCAACCATATAACCCACCCTTCTAGGGTTGGAGGAATACAACAATTATTCCCCACTAGCAGCGTGTGTGCTGGTGGCTGCAGGGATGGGACAGGTTTACTAGCTGTTGGGAATTGATGCAAGGAAGAAAGAACAAAAGATGTTCTACATAATAAAAATGTAGGTAACCTCCTATTCTTTAGTTTTACCAAAAAAAGTTTTGAGTTCAAGCATATACAGGTTATATCAGACTATCATCAGAGAAACAATATTGCAGAACATATAGGCTGTCGTTATATGGGAAATAACATGTTAACTTCGAGAAAATTTATAATCCTACACCAAGCCATTACCTGGATCTGCCAAGCAAAAACCGCCCGGTCATAGATTCCTTCTGCGTGTTGAAACCTCCACAATAGATAACAGGCAAATTTGGTGGCAAGGATGCTATATGTTGCCATGTAAGCAAAGCACTTCTTCGTCGAGCACGAGGACTAACTTCATCAAGATTTGTATTCACGATCTGAAAACTGAATCCAGGTGGTTCTACTCTTTTGAGTTGAAACGTGTGTACATCATGTCAAGTCAACATTCCAATCATGATACTAAGAAAATGATACGATGATAAAGAGCAAGAAGAGCATCACACCAAAAGGATATTGCCCATGTCGCAATGCAGGGTGCAGCTGCTCCCCATGAAATACTTCCTGGCACTGATGGTGATTCTGATAACCAAAATGTACCACCTTCAGTAAGCTCCACCTTCAACAATTGTATGGAAGTTCAGCTCATCTAGGTGTTATTATTTATTTCAACAGTAGAATAACAAAAGCAAGATGGCTATGTTTTGAAGTGAATGAGATAATTAACAAATACTGTACAGAAATGACTAGCCAGAAATGGCAAACCTTCTCTTTTTCATAGAATATTGTGCAGTATTCATCAGTGGTGTCATGTGAACCTTTTCTTGAGATGCCAAACTGTTCATAACCTAGATAAGCGCCAAGGCTTAGTCATTCAACCTCTTGATAAATGTTGATCAACTGATAAAAGGCCATCTCTTTGAAAAGTCAAACATCATATACCTCAGAAACTCATATCTCTGTCGAACAGGCATAAGGGGTGAACTGGACTTCTTGTTCTAGATAAGAGAGACACAGGACTCTTTTTTGCATGTGACAATAGATTATGGGCAGGGAATAGTATTTATACAGAATTGGATACCAAGGATGGTGGCTAACTGACTATTCATAAGGTAACCTTCGGTTGTATCAGTGAGCAATCCACATGCCTGAAACATAAACCTCCTTTTACAATCATTACTATTACTAATACCTTTTTGTATAAACTCTTTTCCAGTGCATCTTATTAGGTTTCATATCTAGCCTAGGCCAACTTGCTTGAGATTAGTTGTCGTTTTTGTAATCATTGGCAGTCAATAGCCAATGCAGCACTTCTAGTCATATGAGACACCAAGAACTGAGTCATGTTAGACAAGTACTCATTTGTGTGCAACCGTTTTTACCGATGGAAGCCTATTTATACTTTATCCTTGTTCCGTGCAAAGTCTTTTTGTTTCACAGTAAGTTTTTAGGTTCCTCTATACTGGGAAGGAAACACCATGGCCTTCGAAACTGTGACCGTAATTTTTCTGAATTACAAATTTGGTTTTGTTGAAAACCTGCATGTCTAATACCTTAATTTTCAGCAATGTACTGCATACCAAGTGACATTTTAACTAGCAATTTGATCGATTAATTGTTGCTATGCAGTGGTTTCACTTCTCAATGAATTAACTATATATTACATTTCCATTTCCACAAGTTCAAAATAGAGCTAAAAGGTTGATATCAGGGCATCAGGGACTACAAAGATAATCGTTTCTACAAATCAATCCAAGAGCAATTTAGCTCATTTTTTTTTCTTGTGACGGTTTACCATTCGAAGCTTGAAAAAATTTTGGAAGCCTTTTGTAAACAAAGATAACGCGAGTACTATGACAATCAAAGTTATATTATGCATTAAGTGCATTACTATTATCAATAGAAGCCAAGTTAACATGCAAGAAGTGGACAAATTTGTGAATATAACATTGTGAAGTGGACAAATTTTACCCGGCAAGCACTGTTGTAGATAGTCCAGTTGCCATCTCAAGCCTGCATACCAAACCCACTATTTTCAGCGCAGAACAAAAATAATAAAACCAACTAAAACAAAAAGGGGGGAAGCAGGGTTTGGGAGTGAATGGGAACACGTGGTCTGTGAGAAACAGCCAAAATTAGAAAGCATGCAGGAGTGGAGCTCGAATTCAAGAACTAAAATCCCACCAAGAGGGCCAGATGGTGTATCAAATTCGTATCCCAAATTTACTCCAAAACTTACTAAATCGAATGAAGCCGACAAAACAAGTAATAGTATTAAACTATTAATCAATCCAAGCAGCACACCTCATTGCCAAACGGGGGAAAGGAAAGGAAATAAAAACCTAGCTCAGATTATCATCAAGCCAGTACCATCCCTAGTCTGCAGCAGCCCTAATTATATCTAAATGCATCAGATCAGCATCTAGTTGTGCTTCTGAACCAAATCAATTGAATACAAGAGATGGGGCTCCCAAGCTTTTTTAGCTGAATCGCGTGCATCACCACCGCTCACCTTGCTGGGTGCAGAGGATGGTGGGGGAGTAGCTGGTGATGACGCTGACGCAGATGTCCCGGCGCTTCTGCCAGGTGTTGGGGCTCTCGCTCGGCTGCTCGCCTTCGTACAGGTTCAGCGTCATCACCGTGATCGACAGGCTAGTCATCTCCTCTTCTCTTGCTTTGTCCCACCGCCGCAGCTACAGATTTCTGCGGCACGGTGCTGTACGCTGGGCTCCCCAAGGAGGAGCAGGCGTGTGATGGCTAGCGCCAGCGGCTATCGGAGGCGGCTGGAGACGAGATCGGCAGCGATCTGGCGCAGCCGGTGAAGATTTGGGGAACGGGATGGGAGGAGAAGGCGTGACCTTTGCGAGTTTGGACTGCTGTCTCTTTGATTCTTTTGCCCTTTTCCTCGCCTCGCCGGGGCCTCTCCGTTTAGGCCGCGTTTGTTTAAGCTTTTCTGCCTCACACCCGAAAGCTCTTATAAATAGTTTAGCTCCTCCTTCCATTTAAAATTACAGTTGCTTTGACTTTTTACTCTAAATTCATCCATTCATCTTATCCAAAATTTTAACAAAATTATCATATTTTTTGTCGTAGCTTGTTTTATTAGTAAAAAATCTTTAAATATAAAATTTTTGAATAAGATGGGTGATTAAATTTATGGTAAAAGAAAATCAAATGGCCTACAGTTTGAATTACGCAAAATCTAGTGGATTCCGGAGGTTTTTTTAACTATAGTTTTGTCTTTTAAGATTTGTGCGATGATTGAGAATCTAGATTTTTCAGATGTGCAGCCAGTTCACAACAGGCGGACAGAGAGCCGGTAGACATGTGTCAACAACTAAGTGGAGATGGTGACAAAAATCTCATTTAAGTTTTAAACTTTAAATATGATTTTTTCAAACTGTTCTATTTTTAGATCCGTCGAACCACAATTATATGGAATTAATGTACAAAACAAGATCTAATATCAGTATATTTTATTTTATATGAGTATATTTTAGAAATAATATTTCCATTGTGATAACTCCACAATTTGAATAGCTATCTCAACATCTTAGATACATTACTTCAATATTTTCATGCAAAAAAAAAATATTGATCTTGCTTATCCAAATTGTTGAACTAAAATTTTAAAATATTAAACCTAGTATTTAAAAATATTGATTACATTAATTCGACACTTACGTGAAATCAATAAAATGGTATAATCCGAATGTTGAATCATTGTTTTGGAATGTTGACTATAACATTGTATATAATTAGCTTGCAGCTAGTGATAATTAGAAGAATGATGTCATGACATTTCTTTTTCAGCACCGTCCATCCTTATGACGACCAGATGGTGAAGCGTCTTCAGTAAACTATTTGGCCTTGTTTCTTCATCAACAGTTCGCCACGCCCTGCGCGTTCCTCGGAGGTATTATACCTCCAGTCCGAACATGTCTAAATCTTGTTCCCTGTGTCACCTTCAAGCTACTCGGCTTGGTGATCTTCTCCTATAAATCTACCACTCGGGTATTCTCGGTGGACTGCCGGTCCTAAGATCTGACAGTTGGCGCATCAGATAGGGTTGATGGTCGAGTTTCCTTTAAGTTAGCTTGATGGTATATCGATCCAGCGTCACCTTCCGGCGAGAATGAAGGACAGCCCCAAGCACCTGCCGGGCATCAGTTTTTTCGCCGACCCCAGCAGCTCCAGCTCCGCCAGCTCCTGCATCAGCAAGCTCGGGGGCTACTCTAGCGTCGCTGGTCCGCTCCTATCGCAGGTCGAGCACCTCAGCCTCCAGAAACGGATCCCCGATCAGCTTTCTCAACGCCAAGTCCCACTGTCTGACCAGATCGTTGCCGCGCTAGAGCGGCAGAGCGCATCAACGCCACTATTTAGAGGATGGTCCATTTATGCCAAGGCATACCCATGATTGAAACAGCTCAGTCGGCAGCCAAGTCCAATTAAACCAACATTAAGGCTAGGCTTGTTTTTTGTTTGCATAGCACATCTTCGTTCCCAATTGCTCCCTACCCGTCGCTCGCACAAGAGCACAGCATTATGGCAAAACGTCGATGGCTGCTACCTCCAACTCTCTCCAAGCTCCAGTGTCTGGGCTTTGGTGACTCCACCTCCGCTCTCCGGTCTTTACATCACAATCTGCGATGGGCGCCTTTAGATGTGTTTAGTTGCCCGAATCTCTTCACATCACAATCCTCGGCCCTCACAAACTCAACTATTTTGCGTTGCGTTGGCCTCACCTTGAGGGCCACTTTCACAGTTTTATGTTTGGCCCTCCGCCATGTATCTCTCCCCCTAAAAAGAACGAAGTAAAGACCAAAAATTGGTCCTACTTTTTGCCCACGACGACCGCGGGGACAACCACAGAAAAAAATGCCCCCTCCACCGTAGCCCCACGATCTCTGCTTCCTCCCTCCCTTCACGCAGGCCCAGCTACTCCGTTCGGCACAGCTCGTGAAGCGTCCCCTCGAAAGAGAAGATTTAATATGATACAAATACCAGTAGCAGGATGCTGGTTCACATTATTACAACAGATGGTTCAGTACATAAACAACATTAAGGATGACGATGGCACTGCAAGGCCACTACAAACAGGACTAAAGCTAGAGTCCAGATAAGAAGGTTGACAACAAAGAGGTCTTCATCAGAGCGGATATCCATGCGGCTTCAAGCGGTGACCCTAACACTCACAGGCAAAGGTTGGGTGCAGAACGAAACCCCCTAAACAACGTCCTCGGGCACAAAGTCCGGATCCTCCTCTGTAACAAATTAAGCAAGGGTGAGTACATACGTACTCAGCAAGCACAACCACATCCACGGAAGGGATATAACATAAACATGCAAAGGAAATTAATCAAGGACAGGTTCATGGTTTATTTTGCAGCAAAGCTAATTTTACACATGCAAGGGTTTATTTTACAAAAGGTTTTCACAAACATTTCTTTTCGTTGCATCAATAACATAATTGTCTTTCTCACAAGATTCTTATGCTACCAGATTTCCCATCTGTCATAGCTCATGCCAACAACTTTTCTCAATTCAACATTACCATACCCATTCTCACACCAAAACCAGGGGACTAGTGAAGTGACCAAGCCGTAACTCGCCCAATACCGTGGACACGGCTATTCGGATAGGTTTTAACTCTGCAGAGGTGTACACAACCACAAGTAGGCTACCACAACATGAACACCTTAGTGCTAGTGCAGCTCCTATCAAAGCCATTACCCACCATAGCTAAACTGACAAGTTACTACAGAAGCGACCAGGGGGTCAGCAACCTACCAACAAGGTTCTACCCAGGGGCATATTTCACATAGGTCGTATCCCCAGCTCCATGGCCCTCTGTTGCTCACCAGCACACCATATAACCAACAGCTTAACTAGTGGGATTTATGCTAGGCCGTTGCCACATACAACGGTCGAGTGGTGGTACAACAAAATGGGTTAGGCTAGATGACACATCAACATCATCCCAAAAATTGTGATAAGATGGACAACTCCCACCATGCTCAACCACAAAGGTTAGAGCTCACCTCGGCATTTCACACAAAAAATACCGTCTGTCTCATCCCACACGGATACTCATTTTATTCACCAAAATCCACTTTTCTTTTTAAAGCACACACGTGGTTGCTTTTATAAACACCAAGTGATTTTAATAGAGAGTATAACAGTAAAACAGTCCTAAGCATTTCTAGCAGTGACTAACATTCAAACAGAGCATTGTCATATTCAAACATCAATCTAGGTTGTCAAGGAAACAGTCATAGCAATCAAGGAATGGCTATCCAATAGGGTTTAGCAGTAAAACATGCAAGATTTCTAAAACGGGCCATAGGGTGTGTTTATAAAAACTAGGACAAAAGTATGCATCAAAGGATGGGATTGCACTTGCCGTTCTCCCAACCCTCGGGGGATTCCTGCCCGGGGTCTTGGTCTCCAAGCTCCTGCTCGTAACCTTGCTCCTCCTCGGGTCCTTCCTCGTTCACAGCAGAGTCTACGGCACGCACAAACAAGCACACAATAAATAAAGGAAATAAAGTTTTGCCGAGCTCAGAAAGAGAGAACAGAGGGTGGATAGTGTTAACACCAAAAATTGGCACCTGAAAGAGGCTGACGAGTGGGCCAGACTCGAATCCATTCGGCAGGAAGGCCTTCTTCAAAGCAATCGGCAAAAGAAGCTCTGCGGTCGGGAATCCGTCATCGTTCGGCAAAGGAACTGTTCCACACAACTTTCGAGTCTTTTAGTCGTGTTGTCGAGTTTCTTTCGAGGGGAATCATCGATCCGTCGACCTCCGTAAGTACCGGCAACCTTGTATTATGCTTAGTATCATGCGGTGGATTTAGGCTTGATTCAAGGAGGCTTTCTTGTTAGATCATGAGTCATGCAGTAGGCTAAGGTTTAGCTTGAGGCAAATTACCGGCTCTATTAGATTTTGGCAAAGATCTAATAGATTCATTAAGTTACCTTGTGTTGTTTGGGTTTTACTTTATGTTTAATTCATATAACACTCTTTTTGCCCAATCTAAATTGGTTAGGTTCGGTTTTGATTCATCGCAAGACATAACCATGTTACCTTACATAGCCGAATTCAAACCAATCTAGATTGCCATGTGTCGCGGGTTCAAACTCGTTGGTTTTGTATGGATCTTGACAGAGCCGGGTATCATGCGGTAGATGCAGGTTTTTGGATCGTTTTAGAACTAATCATCCAGTGGATTAGAGCTCGAATTCGATCTGATAGATCTATCATCATTGACAAAATTCGTTCCTTCTTCATGGAACCCGAATCGGCTATCTAACCGTATTCAACACTTGTTCTTCAACTCTAGNNNNGTCTGGAATTGGAGATGTCCAATCGACTATGAAGTCCGCCAATACCTGGGATTTGATAGCTGCTCTATTTTCGAAGGTGATGGAGAGGCCGGATAGCTCGGCTGCCCACTTCCTGATACGGGGAGGTGCGTCTTTGTTGTTTACGATTTCTCTGACTGGCTACCTAGACATGCGGTAGACTAGTGCTTTTAACCTATGCATTCTTGTTTACTAGAGATTTACGATCATGCTTTTCACATTTATTATGCTTCATTTTCGTTAACCGGTTGTGATTAAGTACTACAGCGATCATTTAAATAAATACCGATCTTTCATCATGGTGACGTCATGCGGTCGGCAGTGTACTTCTTACATGCTTTGCCGATTATGCAATGAATGCTTCAATTGCTGACAGATAGCTTGTTCGTAGCTATATGTCGATCAAAAGTGGCTTTTTAAAAGCCGTAGATATGGAACTGTCTGGTATCATCCGCCACATTCCAGGTTTTTATCTAAACATTTTCTTCCTTTGTCAGTTTCAGGGAAAATTGACTGGCACGCTCTGGATTTCAGACGATCGGGCACGTGTGAAGCCAGCTGATTCGGCTTGCTGTGTGCTTGGCGTGAACTGCAGGTTTTACGTCAACACACTTTTTGGCACGCCCAGTGGGACACACAAGCTTTGAAGATGCCTGAATTAAGAGACATTTTGGACATCACTCTTGAAGAATTGTCTGAAGAACATCAACAAATGGTGAAGACTGCTGCAGAACAGTTCATCAAGAAGTGTTTGCTGTCTTTTGCCAAGAACAGGAGTGGTGCACCGTTTCTCAAGACAGACCTACCAGGAGTTCTACTGCCTGGACAATCTGATCTTAATGAAGATGAAGAAAGGGAGAAGTTCTCTGGCCGGTTATACAAAGCTCTGGGGGACACAATGACCAATCATAATGCTGCATTCTTGAACAGCTTTCGACACATAATGGTTGGCATCTTTGTTCAGCAAGTGGATAAGCCTTGTTGCCGTTGCCTC
>OAMR01001046.1:67561-82506 GCA_900205405.1 Echinochloa crus-galli
CTCCTTAATAAATGGCAATGTCAGCAAGAAAAAGAACGTTACCAAAGACACAAGAATGAGGAAGAGAAAAGGAGATACGAGGAAGAAAGGTATAGGGAAGAACAGGAGGAATATGCCCGAGAACAAGAACGTGCACATTGGGAGTGTGCATTCTTCAGACATTGTTGGAATGAGGGTTTAAAACTTCCCACATGGAGTAATTGCCCTGAGTGCAATGATAGACAGTATGGGGCAAAGAGCCAGTTACAGTGAATCAGAAGTGGATTAAGCAGATTAAAGGCACCTATGACTTCGACGTGACTAAAGCAGATAAATTATTTGATTTCCTTGTGAAAGAAGGCCGAATCAAATTACCAGAGGGGCACTCTATGCTTCGGCCTGAAGGAGTGAAAGACAAGAAAAAAAGGGACAGTGGTGCCCACCTGGTTTAAGAAAGAGCCAAAAAAGAAGAGTACAGCGCCTAAGAAGTCAAGAATTGAAGCAGGCAGGGACTAGGATGAAATCAATATGGCGCCCAAAAGACAAGCCTGATGAAACTGATCATTCGGCTCCTACATGTATGGTATGTTTCCTACCAAATGAGTTCATGGCTCCAGCTGATCAAGTTGTGCAGGAAGAAATATTGCCAGGGATTGATGAAGCTGAACAATTTGAGTTAATGGCACAATTGATGTTGACGAAGCAAGCTATTTTTGAGAAGCCAGTCAAGAATCGACACATGAAACCACTGTACTTGAGAGGATTTGTCAATGGAAAGCCATTAACTAAGATGTTTGTTGATAGTGGAGCTGCTGTTAATGTGATGCCATACACTACATTCAGAAAGCTTCGCATGGGCCCTGGAGATTTGTCACCAACAAGCATAGTTCTGAACGATTTTGCTGGAAATCCTTCAGACACCAAAGGATGTGTACACGTGGACTTAATGATTGGGTCCAAAATTTTGCTTACGACCTTCTTTGTTATTGAGGGCAAAGGGGCATATAGTTTGCTGCTTGGAAGGGATTGGATCCATGCAAATTGCTGTATTCCATCCACTATGCATCAACAGCTTATTCAGTGGATAGATGATGAAGTGGAAATTGTCCAAGCAGATGATTCAATAAGCGTGGCAAACGTAGAACCAGCCTTCTGGCAAGGCAAGATGACACTAGCACTGTGGAACATATAGCTCGGTACTTGATGCAGCTTGGGGAAGCATAAGAGACAGTTGTTGTATTTCATCTACTATGCATCAGCAGCTTATTTAGTGGATAGATGATGAAGTGGAAATTGTCCAAGCAGATGATTCGATAAGCGTGGCAAACGTAGAACCAGCCTTCTGGGAATATCAGGGCATAGATTGTTTCTCAGGCAAAGACTGGGGAGAAGGTCCTATTGAGCCGATCAGCAGTGATCAACAGCCGATCAAAGCAGTCGGCTCTCATAGTAATTTTTGATGGAAAATCCAATTGATGGAACTGATGGAAAGTTAGGACGTGGATTTATATCGGCCGATAAATTGGAAGAAGTAGACATTGGAGATGGTGACAAGCCAAGGACGACATTCATCAGTGCTAACTTGGATTCAGTTTTCAAAGAAAAGTTGATTAAGTTATTAAAAGAGTACAGAGACTGCTTTGCTTGGGATTATTCGGAAATGCCTGGTTTGGACCGCTCTATTGTTGAACATCGGTTACCGATCAAGCCTGGTTACAAACCTTACAAACAACCACCCCGAAAAATCTACAAGAAAGAAGTATTGGCCGATGTGAAAAAAGAGGTTGAAAGGTTATTAGAAGCAAATTTCATTAGGCCATGCAAATATGCAGAATGGATCTCTAATAAATTACCAGAGGGGCATTCTATGCTTCGGCCTGAAGGAGTGAAAGACAAGAAGTATTGTGGATTTCATGACAGAAATTCTCATTCCATTAATGAATGCAGGATCTTCAGAATGAGGATTCAAAAGGCTATCCAAGAGGGGCACCTGAAGTTTGACAACAGAATGAAATTAGATAGCAATCCCTTCCCTCAGAATATGATTGGGTTTTCAATCAACATGGTGAATGCTGTTGCACCTGAAGAAAAGGGGAAGATGAAAGTTTTAAAAAGAAATTGCCGATTATTTGGAGAATCCATCCCACTTGCGCAACTTTTCTGTCAGACCAGGAATTTCGGCTATCTTCTTTTTATCAGCTTCAATTTCAGCCGATAAGTTTTTCAATTCAGCCTCTAATTCGGCTTTTCTGGTCTCTTTTGATTTAAGTGCAGCCTGTAGGCCAGCTAACAGTTCCTTATTGCTCTGAGTTCTAGAGTGCAAATCTTTTACAGATTGCTTGGCCAATGTTCTTCTTTGCTCCAAGGCTGGTTGAGCAGATTGATTCTTCAGAGCTTCGTTGATTGAGACACAAATTGCTAGAAATAATGGAAATAGCCGGCATTCGGGAAGAAGCCGCCTTCAGAACAAAAATTTCCAACAGAGGAAAAATGGCCAATACTAGATTGTATTGCCCTTAGTGCTTTTGCTTATGTGTTTATTATTCATGTACAAAATTTTGGCACTATTTGCTAAATGCCGAATGCATTGTGCATTCAAAATTTGATGTAATTAAGCACATGTTGTCAATGCCAATTTTGAATGGGAGGATTGGCAAATGGATTTTGGCCTTATCTGAATTTGAATTAAGGTTTGAATCGGCAAAAGCTGTCAAGGGGCAGATTATTGCTGACTTTATTACTGAACATCGTGATTCATCAATTAATTTGTTTGAAATTACTCCTTGGGTGTTGTTCTTTGATGGATCTTCATGTGACAAAGGTGGTGGAGCAGGTATTTTATTAATTTCACCCAAAGGAGAAGTATTTGAGTTTGCTATTCCCATTCAATCTACTGTCACCAATAATCAGGCTGAGTATGAGGCATTGCTTAAAGGGCTCCAATACTTGAAAGAGGCAAGGGCCATTGCAGTCGAAATTTTTGGAGATTCATAACTAGTCATAAAACAATTGAATGGTGAATATGAGTGCAAGAATGATACCCTAAGGAATTATTATGAAGAGTGCATGCCAGCAATGTGTATGCTTTTGAAAGTAATTTTGCAGAAGATGATTGGAGGAAAGAAATTGCTGATTATCTGGAAAATCCATCTCCAAAAGTTTCTAGGAAGCTCAGGTATAAAGCTATAAAGTTTGTTCTTCTTGATAAAGATTTATATTATAAATCCCTGGGTGGGGTATTATTACGTTGCTTGAATCAAGAAGAGGCAGAAGTTTCTAGGAAGCTCAGGTATAAAGCTATATAGTTTGTTCTTCTTGATAAAGATTTATATTATAAATCCCTGGATGGGGTATTATTACGTTGCTTGAACCAAGAAGAGGCAAAGAAGCTAATAAGTGAAGTGCATGATGGATTGTGTGAAGCGCATCAGTCGGCTTACCGAATGAAATGGGTTATTAGAAGAACTGGTTATTATTGGCCGACAATGTTGGAAGATTGCTTTGAATATTACAAGGGATGTCAAGACTGTCAGAAATTTGGAAACATTCAGAGAGTTCCAGCATCGGCTCTGAACACTATTATCAAGCCATGGCCATTCAGAGGATGGGGAATAGATATGATTGGCCAAATAAATCCTCCATCGAGCAAGGGGCATAAGTTTGTACTTTTAGCAACAGATTATTTCACTAAGTGGGTTGAGGCAATTCCATTGAGAAAGGTGGCATCAGAAAATATGATTGAATTTGTCAAAGAGCACATAATTTACAGATTAAAAAAAATAAGATGCGAGTTGCTAAATATTACAACAAAAAGGTGAAGGTCAAGCAATTTGCAGAGGGAGATTTGGTTTGGAAAGCATTATTGCCGATTGGGACTAAATACAGTACATTCGGTAAATGGTCCCCAAATTGGGAAGGTCCTTTCAGAGTGGTCAGATGCGTGCCTGGAAATGCATACATTTTGAAAACTTTACTGGGGGAAGAATTCACTGCTGCTATAAATGGGAGATATTTGAAGAAATACTATCCTAGTGTTGAAATTGATCGCTGATTAGTGTGCTAATTGTCAGAATAATGGAAAATAGCCGGTGTTCGGGAAGAAGCCGCCTTTCAGAGCAAAAAATTCCAACAAAAGGGAAAATGGCCAATACTAGAGTGTATTGCCCTTAGTGCAAAAAACTACATCATGAGCTTGACAAAATCATCACATCAGGACTGCAAAAGATAAGTTTCATTGCCAAAATTCCATAATCCCTAGTACAAACTAATGAAATAGCCTGTTCAGTACAGACTGGGGATGGATGGAATCGGCAACAGCAGCGCCATGACCATCAAGATGATCTATGGAGGCATCGATGTCATCGATATCCTCTGGGTTGCCGTTGGCGAAACCAAGTGGCATCCTGGAATAGTCGGTACCAGTGTGCGTCGACATGGCGACTAGACCTGCAGCGGTGCCCAGACGGACGCCATGACGGGCCACCTCGTCAATGCGGCCTGCTACTGCACCAAGACGAGCTTCTGGCGTGTCCCCAGGAGCATTCACCTTGTTCGCCTGCTCCTCCACCAGCGCCTTCAGCCGATTGAGCTCGGCATCACGGTCTACAAGATTATAAGGCAACAGCAGATTAATGATATTTGAACACAGATTGAAACTGAACAGGTTGCGGGGCTCACCGTCGATGGTCTCAAGCAGCTGCTTGCGTTCGTGTTGCCACTCGAGGTCCGCAATCCCAGCTTGTTTGGAGATGACCTCCAGTTCATGACGAGTCTCGTCACGCTCCCTCATGAACCGGCGGGCATCGCTATCTGAATAGCGTAAATCCCAGCTGGACCTTGAGGACCAATTGGATGAGCTCGAGGAATCGGCCGCCGCAGCAGGAGCCGCAGCCGGAGCCGCAGCCGGAGCGGCGACAGGGTTCCACTGGATTAGCCTGAAAAAACAAGGGTTTGTTAGAAAAAAGGGCGAAATCTTGGGGAAAGAATGAGAAGAGGCAGACAATCATCACCTGCGACGAGCGCGGGCGCGGCTTCCTTCGGGCTCATCGGCGGCCGGTCGCCGTCTATTGTCGGCCATTGATTTCTTGAGGGTTTTGTGCTTGAAAGAGGAAAGGAAGAGCTCAAGATTGCAGAGGATTAGGAGGCAGAAGGCTTGGTGAAATATCAAGGGTACTCGAGGGCTTTATTTATAGAACTGACGAAGAGATCATGGCCGAGAGATCGTGGCGCGTATCCCAAAAATTCGGAAGGTGGAAAGGGTTCTCGAAACCGAATGGTTTCGGTGTCGTTTGGGATTCATGCTGATGTCATATTCGGCTTACTGTCAATCGCCGATCTAGGAAGATCGGCTATCTGCTTCTCATCAGCTTCAATTTCGGCTGATAAATTTCTCAGCTCGGCCTCTAGCTCAGCTTTTCTGGCTTTCTTCAGTGCAAGAGCAGGTTGCAGTCTGGCTAGCAGTTCTTTGTTGCTCTGGGCTTGAAGATGCAGATCTTTTACAGATTGCTTGGCTGAAGCTCTCCTTTGTTCTAAAGCTGGGTGAGAAGATTGGTTCTTCAGAGCCTGTTTCACTGCAACAAAATGATTGTTCAATTGGGAAACTCGCTCTAAGGAAGCTTTAATATCAGCAGGAAGATCTTGGCCAATGGATTCAGGCAAATCCCTTAGAAGATCAGCATCCTTTACTTGATCTTGAATGCCCTTCTGCAGCAAGGAGAGGATGTCTTTCAGTTTTGCTTGATTTTCTTCTCATAGAGCTTGACCAGAAGATGTTTCTTCTCCTTGTTCAGCAACTAAGTCATCCAAGGCAAATGAATAACTGAATGATGAAGCAGATTTCTCCTGAAAAGAAATTCTTGATTGAATTAATGATGATTTATTGAGAATTGGGAAGATTGGATGGCTGTGCTTACCTCTTTTCTGATTTCCTGAATGGGAGGAGACTTCTAAGGTTCAATGGCAGGGTCTTGTGTGCCATGCTGAGGAGAGATTGGAGAGTTTCTTGGTGAAGGTGGAGCTTTTGGTTGAGGAAGAGTTGATGAAGTTGGAACTGACTCCTGGTGAGAGGAAGGGCTCTCCAAAATTTGTTCCATTGGGGTTTGTTCTGCAATTAACAAGAGATAAATGCTGATGTAAAAAAAATGAATGAGATGGTAAAAGAGTCTGTGGTGGTTACTGCTTGCTGTGTCTGAACCTGAGATCATAAAAATAGAGATGAGCAAGGTAAAAAAAGGGCATTACACTTGAAGAGGGAAAGTTTTAACCTGAATAACTCTTTTGCTACTTGTTCTTTTCTTCTTTGCAACTGAGGGAGCAGGTAGAGAAGAGGTTTTCCTCTTGGCAGAAGATGGCCTGATAAGAGTTGGATCTAGAGTAGCCTGCCTAGACATCAACTGAGCCAAAGTAGGAGATGATGCCCTAAAGCAGATATTGGACCTGCAATCTTGTATGAGATTGTCCTAGCAAGGGGGGCAGGTACTATGTCCTGCAGAATGACAGAGTCAGAAATCAATGGTCAATATTATTAAAACAGATGGAGGGTGAGCACATTACCTCTGAAATTGGCTGGTAGTTAGGCATGAGTTCAAGACAGAGGGAATGAATTGGCATGTTGAAGATATGATCATGAAATTCTTGCCACCATGAGGTAAAAGAAGGATGAACAGATGTTATTGGCACAAAAGGCTCAGGTGCATAGATGGTTGTGCAGCATCTGTAGTCAAAAATCCTTCTTGTTTCTATGGAGTCTGTGATAATCTCCCTAGGCTTAAGGAATTCATGAAGAAATAATCTTGGTGGCACTTGGCCACAGCCTAAAGGTTACCCTGTGGTTTCTCAAGGAAGGGTGAGGTTGTCATTATCGAAATAGGGAAACCAGAGGGGATCAGTAAAGCCTTTGGAGAAGAGCTCAAAGAATTCACCAATGTTCTTATCCACAGGAACAGTGGAGGCAGCTTCTCCATAGGTTTGACAGCCTTTGGTGCTTTGAGGTTCCCCTTCCTTGTAATTGATTGAGGGAAAGTGCCGATTGTTGATGTCAATAGTGACAATCTGGTGCATGTACAACTGCAACCACATCTGGATGAACCACCAAGGACCATTGACACAAGGAATCTTCTTGCTGGTGTGCATTAGGCGAGTGGTCTGATGGAGCATATGATAGACACTTCCCAGCAGGTATTTCCCGAGAGGGATGAGTGTACCAGCAGCCAAATCTTCAGCCATCACAATATGGTTCAGAGTTGGCTCATTGGCTTTGCCGCAAAAGATGAATCTGCACAGCCACATATTCAGAAAGGCCCTGTATTCCACATCGGATAGAGGACCGTCAGACATATAATTCTGGATATATTTCTTATATCCAACTCCTGTCTTCACTCCTGTCTGCTTGGAGGAGCCTTTGTACTTGTATGGACGCACGGGCTCTGTAATATTCAGGCCGGTCATCATGTAGACATCGGCCAAGGTGGGAGACATTGGTCCATGGCAAAAAAGAAAAGCATTTGCGCCATTAGACCAAAAGTGACAGGCTGCAATCAAGAGGCTTTCATTCCTAGGTGTTTCAGCCAGGGATAATTCTAGGCAATGAGAAATGTGGAGATTATCCCAGTTATTGGTTTGAGGGATTTTGTCATCAAAGATTCTCTTGTACCAATTTCTCCAACCGGCGATTGGGGGCAGAGGCCAATTCTTAAAGGTGTCTTGCCATTCATGAACAATGACCAATCACAATACTGCATTCTTGAATAGCTTTCGATTAATAATGATCAGTATTTTTGGTCAAGGCGTGGATAAAGCTTTTGAGCAAGAATATGGGCCACCTGGTGGACCAACGTACTTCAATACACACACGACAACTCAAAAGCCGCATGGAAAAGACAATATTGGAGAAACTGGAGCTTCTGGGACTAAAGATACGAATGGTCGCCCAATTCAGCAGGATCCTCGGCAAGCAGTACCAAAACCTCGCACATTTGGTGAAGCGGCATTCGGTACCACAGCAAATCCACCTGCATCTGCTTACAAGATATCTCCTTTGCATAACAGGTTGCAAAGAGATATGTATGGGAATGGATACTCAGAGTTCATGGATTACAATGCTATTGATGCTCTACCAAATCCTGGATATCATGGTGCTGGAGGAATACCTGCTGGAAGGCCAGGGAATCAAGACACCAATGTTGATCTCATGGTACATAAAATGACCGATGTATTGCAGAATCAGTTCGGTCTAAAGCCTAAAAATCAAGGGTACATGTACTCATCGCCTTTCCCAGAGTGGTATCAAAGGGTGTCATTGCCTAACAGGGTTAAAGTGCCTACAGAATTTACTAAATTCTCAGGACAAGATGACACTAGTACTGTGGAGCACATAGCGCGGTATTTGATGCAGCTTGGTGAAGCGTCAGCAAATGAAGCTTTTAGAATCAGATACTGTGATGACGTGGATTGAATACAAGGAAAAAGCCGATTTGATAAAGAATGCGAGATGAATACGGCACTTCGACGTATTTCTTTGGAAATAGACGTTTTGTAATCGTAGTCGACTAGGAATTGTGTCAAAACCAGGGTATAAATATAAACCCATGGTGATTGTAATAGGGATCGAACAATCATACAACAAACCGGCCTTGCGCCAACTTTCGAGTCTTTTAGTCGTGTCATCGAGTTTCTTTCGAGGGGAATCATCGATCCGTCGACCTCCGTAAGGATCGTCAACCTTGTATTATGCTTAGTATCATGCGGTGGATTTAGGCTTGATTCAAGGAGGCTTTCTTGTTAGATCATGAGTCATGCGGTAGGCTAAGGTTTAGCTTGAGGCAAGTTACCGGCTCTATTAGATTTTGGCAAAGATCTAATAAATTCATTAAGTTACCTTGTGTTGTTTGGGTTTTACTTTATGCTTAATTCACTTTTGAACCCGCGACACGTGGCAATCTAGATCGACTCGAATTCGGCTATGTAGAGGAACATGATTTTATCGTGCAAAGGATTAAAACCGAATTCGAGTCGATCTAGATTGCCACGTGTCGCGGGTTCAAACTTGTTGATTTTGTATGGATCTTGACAGAGCCGGGTATCATGCGGTAGATGCAGGTTTTTGGATTGTTTTAGAACTAATCATCTGGTGGATTAGAGCTCGAATTCGATCTGATAGATCTATCATCATTGACAAAATTCGTTCCTTCTTCATGGAACCCGAATCGGCTATCTAGCCGTATTCGGCAGTCCCTCAATGAGTGAAAACATGTTCGTAACTTTGTTTTAAATAATCTTTTTGGGAACTTTTGGAAACTAAACGCGGCCTTGGTTCCGCTGCATCCTTAGATGGATGATTTTGGATTGGATCATAAGCATGATGACCACACAGAAGCAGCTGGCAGCACGGCACGTACAAAGCGATGGACAGAACAGGTTAATTGGATGCAGAAGAACATTTAGGGTGCGACGGAGGAATACCAGAGTACAAGACTAGAGATTTACGATCATGCTTTTCACATTTATTATGCCTTATTCTCGTTAATTGGTTGTGATTAAGTACTACAGTGATCATTTAAATAAATACCGATCTTTCATCATGGTGACGTCATGCGGTCGGCAGTGTACTTCTTACATGCTTTGCCGATTATGCAATGAATGCTTCAATTGCTGACAGATAGCTTGTTCCTAGCTATATGTCGATCAAAAGTGGCTTTGAAAAGCCGTAGATATGGAACTGTCTGGTATCATCCGGCACGTTCCAGGTTTTTATCTAAACATTTTCTTCCTTTGTCAGTTTCAGGAAAAATTGACTGGCACGCTCTGGATTCGAACGTTCACGTGTGAAGCTAGCTAATTCGGCTTGTGTGCTTGGCGTGAACTGCAGATTTTACGTCAACAGATAGAAAACGATGGGGAAAGGTCATCTGTGGAGTTGGACTGGATGGCTCAGTCGGGAAGTACTGGTAAACATTGTGGTGGAGTCTGGGGTCAAACGGGATTAATTTGGCGCGTGAAATGACGAGTTTAGTGGTGGTTTAGGGGCTGTTTAACTGAGTAAGGACCTATCTGTGAATACAGAAAAGGTCAGGGGGTTCTGGCGGAACTATCAGAGAGAGAGAATAGAAGTTTGGACGACGGGTTAGAATAGGGGAGAACTCAGGGGGTTATGAGCAAAATTGCCCTTCTTCCTCACGAAACAGAGAGGGAAGACGGGGAGGGGATCGACGGCGGCGGCGCTGGCCTCGCCGGCGACAGGGGTGATGGCGGTGGGCTGGAATAGGTGGAAAAAGAGAGAGGGGACCATGGCGAGTCTACCCATGCCTTTACCTCGGGCGGAGGCGGCCTGTGGAGTGCTGCCCACGGGAGCGGGCGGCGGCGGCGGCAATGGCTTGTGGTGGCGGCGCTGCGGGCGGTGAGAAGGGGAATTGAGTGGCCGGTGAGCGTAGGGTGGTGAAGGAGAGGGCGACGTGCCCTTTTATAGGAGTGGAGGGGGTCTGAGGAGGCGGGCCGACGAGGGGGCTAAAAGGGGGCGCTCGGCGGCGTTCAAGGTGGCCGGCGGCTCGAATTGAAGGAGGTCGGCGCAGTTGGTGGTACGGCAACACTGTGGCTGAGCAGTGCGGCGATGGGACCGCTCGGCCGGCAGGGAACGGGCGTGGAGTCAACTTGGCGCACAGGGAGGGGCACGAGCGGCGAGGCGGCAGGGTGCTCCGGCGGACGAGCGGCTGGGCCGGTGGCGCTATGCTTGGCGTCTCGTGGCTGGCGTGGCGTGCGCGCTCGCGCTGTGGTGCGACGATGGTCGGCACGGCAATGGTACTGCGGCGGGGCCAGGCGGCGGTGTGGGCGGCGCGACAGCGTGAGGGCGGTCGGTGGCGTGCGGCCAGAGCGGCTGCAGTGGCGCGGCGGCGATGATGGCGTGGTCGGCACGGGCGTGCCGATGGGGAGGTGCCAGGCGGGTGCAGCGGTGGAGCGACTGTGAGCTCAAGTGGACGGCGCAGGCGGGCAGGCGGTGGGGCCGGTCGGCGGGTGTGTTCAGCAGGGAGGTGGCGTGGCTGGTGGCACGGCTTGGCGACGCGGCGGGCGGGCGGCCGGGGGTGGCTCGACGGTTATGTGCTTTTTTTGTTGAAAATTTATTAAAAGGAGAGTTTGGTTGATTGAGTAGCTTAGGGTAAAGAGAGATTTTATAAATCGGATAAAGACACAACGTAAAACAAAAAAGAATTCCAAACATCACTTAGATAATTATTTGGCTCATTTATTTTATTTTCTGTTATGGCTTTGTGGGCCTTTTCTTTGCGAGGGCTTTTGTGGGTTCTAATTTTCCAATCATAAATTGTAGGCATGTTCTGCAACTAAAAAATGCATATTATTCCAATTTCAATCTACCTGTCAATCATGTTCAGATGTAATAAATATTCTTAGTTATTAGAGTATCTCCAAGAGACTAGCCAAATTATTTTCTAAAGTTAAATTTAGCTATTGTTAGAGAAAAAACGTTTCTAACAGACTCTATAAATGACTCTCCAAATTTAGTGGCTCTCCATACCACCTCATTCACTAGCTATTTTTAGCTAGCCTACCTCACTAGCCATCTTTACTGAATCTGTTGTATTACCCTATTGAATTAGATGGCTTTCTATTTTTACAAAGATGCTATAATCTCCATATTTAGCTAATACGATACAGAGTCTATTGGAGATGCTTAGCACAATCTATATGAATGAGCAACTAAAATATCTTGGACAATTAATTGGGACACTATCCCAAATTGAATGGTACATAATGGTTTGAGCTGCATGGCCATAACATGTACAAAGAATAAAAACAATAGTTAAGACACACATCTTGGACGGAGTACAATGGCAGTGTAATGCACTAGATTGTAGCTGGATTGTGTGTGTGTGTGTGGGGGGGGGGGTGGCGTAAAGATGGGAAAGACAACCATTCGTCGAGATGACCACTTATGGCAAGCAAACCCAACAAAAAAAAGGACTACAAATATAACTAGTGCTAAATTAATGTACCACCCTACAACCTCAAGGACTCAAGGTCATTAGGCAAGAAACAAACATCATTATCCACATGGCAAGACAAGAAAAGATTGGGGATTGTAAAATTTGAAGCAACGTCAAATATACAAGAAAATTTCATCTCATGTTACCACGTGAAAACAAACAGAGAATATTCATTTTTCCAATTTTTAGTGCGAAACACACCGTTTACTAATTGGTGCCTCTATAGAATTTTTGGATGTTAATCAAAACAAGTATTTATTTTTTTCACTTAGATTGTAAATTTTTCAGATATTTGTGGTTCACCCAAATCTTACCTAGTTTTTCACTTTCACAATGTATTCTATCATGTGCATTTTTAGATTTGCGACAAAATCTGGGTACTCCGCTCCAGCACCAGACACTGCAGGTGTTAACAGAGGTCTTTTGATTCATAATGTAATGCCTTCAGCCAAGAAAAGTGATATCAACACAATGGAACACTGTAACGCCCGTGTTTTCTCTAAGTAAATCATCACAGAAATCACCCGCTAAAAATTTCGTTTTCAAAATCTTTTATCACCGAGCTCCCAGAGGACCAAAACCCAACCCTGGTTTCCGGCTAAACCCCTCCCAATACACAAATCTCTTGATGTCATCACCATCTATGTTTCCGCCATCCCGACCTAACCCTAATCCTGACCCCAGTCTTTCTCACTCTCCCTTTCCGTCCTCCTCTCTCTCCCTCCGTTTCGCGTCAACCACTCCAGTACCTTCCGCCAAACCTGACCCCTCTTGTCCCCGCCTGGTTATCAGCGCCTCTCTCTTTTCCTTTCCCGCGTCACCCGCTCTCGGGTCGACCGCCGGGCCTTCCGTCTCTGGCCGACTCGTCGCTCGCGCGTCGTCCTTTCGTCCGCCGCAATCTCGCCGTCCGTTCCCCCCCTTCTCTTTCTTTTTCTCTTTCTTCTTTTTCTCCCTGTGCCGAGCCCCTCTCTGTCCTCCCTGACGCCGGGTCACCACACCGCCGCTGTGCCACTGCCACGGAGCTGCTCACCGCCGGCCATCCCTCCCCGTCACTGCTCTCTGCTTGCCGTGCCGCCCAACGCCTGCGCGCCCGCACGCCACGCCGCTGCCGCTGCTACCATGACCTAACTAGGCTCAAAAGATTCGTCTCGTCGTGTACATCAAAACTATGTAATTAGTTTTTTATTTACCTACATTTAATACTCCATGCACGAGGAGAGAGATTTGATGTGATAGGTGAATAGTAAAGTTTGGAGAGAGAATTTTTGAAAATTTAGTGATGTGATTGGGAACTAAACAGGCCTTGGAGTAGTGTATGGCAAGCTCAAACTAAGCTTATGCAGCTGGCTAAAAGCCCTGTACACAAATCTAATTATCTCAATTTATCTATTTATCTATACAATAAGATTCAAGTACAATTGAAATCCTTTTCACTTAAAAAATATTCTACCCGCACCTCACAAATGACCCACCTGCCAGATCTGGCGGGGAAGAAACGAGGCGAAAGATTTTCATACATCGAGTGAAACCGCATTTTCTAGAGGGTTTTTTCCTAAATTTTATTTTCTCACCATAATTCATGTTTCTCTCCTCGGTAAATCCAGCGTCCTCGTCTGCCTCCAGCAGCCGGACCACATGGAAATGCGGGGAGACGGCCGGATCGAAGCACAAGACGCGGGCGGGGCAGATCTTGCCGGTCTGGGTTGGCTCCGGCACCGGCGGCACGGTGGCCCATTTCCCGGTGGCGGGGTTGCAGACGACGTAGGACGCGGGGGGCTCGGAGACGGAGGCGCCGGCGCCGGCGGCGATCCCGGAGTTCAGGAGCCCACGACTACAAAACTAGAAACTAGGCTTTAATCCATTCTTCTCCCCCTTTGTCATCAATCATCCATAAAGGGCCTGGAGAAACTTGTAGTCATACTCCCATCATCTCTCCAAACGTCTCCGCCACTAGAAGGTCGGGCTATGATCATCTGACGAAGAAGTAGTAGTCCAATGAAAACCTTCACTCAATCGAATGTATATGTGTGGTAGTGTGAGAGTGATTCAGAAGTGCTAGTCAAGGAAAAGATATAGATGTGCTAAACATACCCTGACTAGGAGCTGTAGTGGTACCAAAGATGGAAGCTGCTGCCTGTGATGTCCCAAACCGGTCAGACCGGTTTGGGAAACCGGTCAGACCGGTTTGCCCTGGCTGCATCTGCCCCTGCTGCTGCACTCCTCCCTGCTGTGGTTGCTCTCCAACTGCTGCATATGTGCCTGCTGGTGGAGGAGAAGGCATCCTGAACTTGTGAGGAACAGGAGGACGCAATGGCTTGTGTTGAGTGTCCTTTTGAATCTTCAGGCTTGTCACCCTCTCTATGATAAACATGATGAAGGGGCTATAGGCACAAATCTTCTGAGGGCTCTCAGAAATGGTCTTGATCTCATGCCAAATAAAATCAGCAACACTAAATGGAGGCGTCTCCTCTCCAATCCTCAGATAGTACATCAGGTTCCTCATATAAAGTGAGATATCTGAGGATTGGAGAGGAGACGCCTCCATTTAGTGTTGCTGATTTTATTTGGCATGAGATCAAGACCATTTCTGAGAGCCCTCAGAAGATTTGTGCCTATAGCCCCTTCATCATGTTTATCATAGAGAGGGTGACAAGCCTGAAGATTCAAAAGGACACTCAACACAAGCCATTGCGTCCTCCTAGTCACAAATAATGAGACTCTCTCAAGTCCATAAAATCTTTTCTATATCATCCATCTCTTCATATCTTTCGGAAGAAACGAAAGAAAATGGATTTTATTGGAAATACTTCCTCATCTATGGACAATCTTGAGATTTTGGACACCATGATCATCATATAAAATCTCAAGACAAGTAAGCAAGCTTTGGAGAACAAGATCATCATTTTTGGAGCTTTTCCCTGCTGACTGGGAGAAACCGGTCTGACCGGTTTTCCAAACCGGTCTGACCGGTTT
>OAMR01001046.1:97023-107898 GCA_900205405.1 Echinochloa crus-galli
CAGTAGCATAAAATTGAGCAATGACTTCCTTGTTCCCTCGGCTACAAAACCAATTTGCCCTTCACCTTGCTAGGAACGTCACTCGCATCTAGCTTGATCCCTTCCGTCCTCTCTTGCCAAATTAAGCTTCGCTTTGCATTGCATCATCAATGAATAACACATTGAAATCCATGTCTTTGACTTGCTTGAATATCTTCTTTGGTAGATAATCTTGTCCACATCAAATAAGAAGTTAGCGACACGAGCGTTGAGTTGAAAGCAATTCATCTCATCTTCGGTTGGGTTGGATATGCTCCAATCAACGTTCGGACGATCAATGCCTTCAACTACAATCCTCACTAAGGTAGGACTCATAGCCCTAAGATCATTAATCACATTACAAGACCATATTGAATAATTTGAGCTGTCACTAGCTAGTGGCTCATAGGTTACCTCACACGAAGTCGACATCTTTCCTCACGGCGGTTAAGCTTGGATGTGAGGCCAAGCTCTGATACCAATTGAAAGGACCTTGATGTCACCTAGAGGGGGGTGAATAGGTGAATCTGCAATCAACAAAACTTTTTCCACTGTCAGCACCGAAACCGGTCAGACCGGTTTCCAAAACCAGTCAGACCGGTTTTGCACTGTGAACTCAAATTCAGTAGAAAAGCGGTCAGACCGGTTTACCAAGCCGGTCAGACCGGTTTGTGACAGAGACACACAATTAAGCAATTATCCCCTCTACGAATTCTAGCACAAACCAAACTTGTTGTGTAGCTCTTGTAGATGATTTCTAGCAGGTTCACAAAGTCCCTACACACATGTAGAGTACAACCAAGTAGATCGAAGCGGAAGCAAATATAAATGCTAGAATTGAACTTGTGAGGCAAACCAAATGAGAGAGACAAGGATTTGTTTCCCGAAGTTCGGATTCACCAATGCCACAAAGGCCGTCACAAAGACAAGGTGAATCCTACTCTCCGTTGAGGGCCTACGAAAGGCGGGCTTATCCACTCCAAGCCACTTTCCTCGGTTCCACTAGATTGTGACCCTTTTCCACGAAGGAGGCAAGGCCGGCCTATACAAACGATCCGCGGCTTACCACAAACACGGTAGCTCACCGGCGACGCCTAGCCGTCTAGGAGGCTTCACCTCCAAGAGTAACAAATGCTTCAAAGGTTGCTAGACTTCACCGCAAGTGCTCAAGCTATGGATTCACTCTTTGCTGTTGCAATTAGCTCTAGCAAGCTTTCTCTAGCTCACTCACAAGATCTCACTCAACCCAAATCCAAAGATATTGATAGAATCAATCAACTCTCACAAAGAGAGGTTTGGGGAGAGCTTGCTGGTGCTTGGGAAGGCTCTAGGCGTGCAAGGAAGGCAAGGGAACCAGCAGCCCTCAAAGGAGAGGGCCAAGGGGTATAAATACCCCAAACTCCCAAACTAGCCGTTATAGCCGTTGGAAACCGGTCAGACCGGTTTCCCAAACCGGTCAGACCGGTTTGGGTCCTGACAGCACACTAACCCCAAACACTACACTCTCAAGGCTATCTCACAAGGGTTGATCTATTGAGCACTTTGGTGTTATCCCACAACTAAATGTTGCATCCCTCTTGATAGTACGGCATTCCTATACTCAAGAAATTAAATAGCAAATAAATCTTCCTCTTGAGCTTCTAAGTCTTCAACGATGCCATACATGATTATTCTCATCATTGAGGGCTTCAACATTCTTTTCTTGCTTGAGCAAATCCAATCTTGAGCTAGGCTTAGAATTTCCAAGTGTATGGACCAATTCATAAGCCATTCCAATATATGATCAATAAAGAATTAGACGCATTGCATAGCTTCACTCGTAAGGCTTGATTAGTGCATAGAGATTAAACCATGATGCTAGTCTTCACCCTAGCAAAGTCCCTCGGCTACAAGACCAACTTGCCCTTCTCTTTGCTTGGTACCTGGACACTCCCATCTAGCTTAACTCTTTCACCATATCTAGCCACTTGAGATCCACTTTGTATTGCATCATCATTAAATCCACATCGAAATCCATTGCTTTGCTTAATATATAAGAATAGGGCGTCGCGAGTGGCGTCGCCGTGTCCCCGCTGTCGCCGGCAGCCCCTTCACCCAATCCAATATAAGCCGTGCAATCTCCAGCCGACGGCCCCCGCTCGCCCTCGCCCCAATTAAACAGGTCGCGTACCGGTCAGCGGAGCTCTTTTGCAAAAGGATCCCGACGCTTCTTGGAAACCAACCCACCGTCTACTCCCTTTGAAAAATAATTACATCCATGCCCATGTTTTGCAAATAAACACCTAATCTCTCTTGTTTTTGCCTCCGACGTTCAGCCCTTGTGTTTTTATGTGTTAGCCCTCGGGTTTCGCAAATAAGCCAGTGAAAGTTTTAAAACCTCGCCTGCAAGTCCCTGAACCTTTGAAAGCCCATAGATTTCACATTTTAAATCCGTTTAACCTTGTTCTCGTCGTGTTGGGTTCGTGTCAATTTAAACTACGTATTAATATTGTTATTTATTATATCTTTTTAATATTATATTGAATTGGTCATGTCGTTATTGCTTTTGCAAGTTGGGTGAGAATAAAGAACATCAAAGATCGTGATTATCTTACTATTATTATAAAACTCATTGAACGTCATTTGTCTTATACATTTAGTATCTTATCTTACTCATGTTACTCATTTCAATATTGAGTCACTTAATGTTATTTTGTTCAAGGAAATATATCACCCCATCAAAATATCTATACTTATATACGAAGATTATATATTGTCCGTAGCAACGTACGTTCATCTTTCCTAGTACAGATAAGAATTTAAAACTTTGTATGTTATTTTTGTAAATATTTTCAAATTATTTATCTAATTACCATATATATCATATTATTTATGGATGCGGCAAATGCACGGCCGGCCGTACGTTAGGTGAGCCGCACGGCCGCATAATTGTGGGAAGCAATTAGATTAGCTTTCTATTTTAGGAAACCAATCTCGCGCACGTAGCTATAGCTGTCGCTGCAGGCCTTCTATTTACTGCCAGCCCGCTGCCCACCCCAACGTAATTCAGACAAAAGCAATTATTTTACAAACGTGCACATAATTTATCCAAAAAAAATTCCTGTAACTGCACGCATGCAAATCTGCACATGAACTGCATATCACGCTGATCGTGAAACATCTCACGAATTCTTTGGCAGCCTTATCTATACTTCAAACTATTTTGCTCTTAGTTTTCTATACAAAAGCATCCTGATCTGGTTTTCTTAACTTTCACCAATTACAATTTCAAATATTTTGCATTATCTGGGCACAACCATATGACCTGTCAGAGGCAATGATCATAATTAATTTGGATCTTGGAAACAATTAATTCCAATCTGCACACAGTAATTTGATATTCTGTAGTATATGCATTGTCACAAGCAAAAATGATCTTCACCAATGATGATTGCAAACAACGATGACTGCACACTTGCTTCCCTTCATGAGCTGCAATTTGTTTAAGGAAGAACATAATGCATAATTAGAGAAGCACCAGAGTCTGGTATAAGGCTTTTGCAGTATTTTGCCTACATAAAACATTAGATTGCCCCTATAAGACCAAAATATAGGGTTGACTAGAAAAAAAGATGAACTGAAAAAAAAACTGGCAGTAACAAAGGGCGACATAAAAAAAACATATGTAAGATCATGTAATTCTGAAGGCAGTACAATTGCTAATAGTTTGCTTCTAACCTACTACTGAAAGCAAGACATCACCGAATAGGGGACAATGTGGAAAATAAATGGTAACACATTGCTTAATAATATCACTGTTTTTGCTTCATGCTTTTTAACAGGTGGCTCCTCGCATAGAATAATTCCAGCAATGCTACTATATCCACTAGTTTTTATCAGAATTCAGAAACAATGGATCTCGTATAGCGCTGGTACTGCTAGTTCCCTTAAGTTTGGTTATGTTATGTTAATCTAAACAACACATGAAGCACCTGCTGCTATATCAAGGAATAATACCTTGCCTACTAAATTAAACCGAAGAACATTACTGTCTAACTAATAATAGTATTTGCCTAGCTAATAATACTACTTTGCCTATATAAGAATAGCACATTGCCTAACTAAGAGTAGTAATTTGCCTAACCAATAATAAAAATAATGATACCATTTTCGTTTTCATCCCTATATGAATGAGCTGCAACTTCACTGCTGACTATGATGATCTGGTAAACTATCAGGCCACTGAACACCAAACTACAAGAAAAAGGGGACATATCTAAAAAATAATGGTAGAAGCTTTAAAGTTGAAGAGCATGTTATAGTGCTGATTCACTCAGGTAGATTGGAGAAAAGAAAGGCACATCAGGTTCCAAACACCATTTGTTGGATAAGCCTTGCACTGTTTGGTCTTTGTGGGGCTGGTCCTTTGTGGGGCTACTGCTGGTCCTGCTTGTAGGACAGCAGTTAGCATCTCTGTACTATGGTCTTTGTAGGGCTGCTGGTCCTCTCATGTGATCTGCAGCACTAGTGGTCTTGCTGCCCTCTAAGGACAGCATCTTGGACTGGTTGTAGGACTAGCTAGGACAGCAGGTGCTGGTGGTCTTTGCTGGCCAGTTTGGGACAGCACGTTGGACCAGCATCTAAATGGCATATGCTGGGCTGATTAGCAGCTGCAGCAGCCTATATATATGTAACTTCAGCCCCTTGGGCTGCATCGCATTGTGAAGAGAAAACAGAAAATTGCCCCAAAACTTCTAGTGTGATCCTCTCTAGATGAGAGTAACCATTGAGCTACTAACAACTGGTATCAGAGCCGTTCTTTCCTGCAGCCTAAAGATTTCCTGCTCTACTCCCTCTCCAGTCCACAAACAGCCCCAAACAGAGGCAGCAACACCTGCTGCCCCTGTCCAATCCCCTCCACCTGAGCAGACGAACAGCAGAATACTCTCTTTGCTAACTTCTTGATGAAGTATATACCTCTGGCACCATTGAGTAGTGTTGACACTCAGCAACCTGTAACAGCCATGTATTAATAGCACAGGCAGGGAAAAACAATGTATATCTGGAACTCGAAGTTCTAATATATTGTCTGATTAATATTTGATTTTTCTTTTAAGTTTGTACTATCCAAACATGTGACATATGGTCCCTACATCTGTATGCTGGCCATTAGCAGTTCTTGTTTCATGGGAGCACTATGCCAAAAATTTGACAAGTGATTAAAGTCATTATTCAAATTGTACATTCCAAAGTCCTATTTGTCTGGGGCTACTAACGGAGAGTAGGATTCACCTTGTCTTTGTGACGGCCTTTGTGGCATTGGTGAATCCGAACTTCGGGAAACAAATCATCGTGTCTCTCTATTGGTTTGCCTCACAAGTTCAATTCTAGCATTTATATTTGCTTCCGCTTCGATCTACTTGGTTGTGCTCTACTTGTGTGCAGGGACTTTGTGAACCTGCTAGAAATCACCTACAGGAGCTGCAAAACAAGTTTGGTTTGTGCTAGAACTCGTAGAGAGGGTCATATACATAGTTGTGTGTTTCTGCAGGAAATCGGTCTGACCGCTTTTGTACTGTGCTGAGTTCCTGACCCCAAACCGCAAACCGGTCTGACCGGTTTGGCCTCTGACAGCCCTAACGGCTAGTTTCCTTTGAAAACCGGTCTGACCGGTTTGGGAAACCGGTCTGACCGGTTTGGCCTCTGACAGCCCTAACGGCTAGTTTCCTTTGAAAACCGGTCTGACCGGTTTGGGAAACCGGTCTGACCGGTTTGGCCTCTGACAGCCCTAACGGCTAGTTTCCTTTGAAAACCGGTCTGACCGGTTTGGGAAACCGGTCTGACCGGTTTGGCCTCTGACAGCCCTAACGGCTAGTTTCCTTTGAAAACCGGTCTGACCGGTTTGGGAAACCGGTCTGACCGGTTTGGCCTCTGACAGCCCTAACGGCTAGTTTCCTTTGAAAACCGGTCTGACCGGTTTGGGAAACCGGTCTGACCGGTTTCCAACGGCTATAACGGCTAGTTTGGGAGTTTGGGGTATTTATACCCCTTGGCCCTCTCCTTTGAGGGCTGCTGGTTCCCTTGCCTTCCTTGCACGCCTAGAGCCTTCCCAAGCACCAGCAAGCTCTCCCCAAACCTCTCTTTGTGAGAGTTGATTGATTCTATCAATATCTTTGGATTTGGGTTGAGTGAGATCTTGTGAGTGAGCTAGAGAAAGCTTGCTAGAGCTAATTGCAACAGCAAAGAGTGAATCCATAGCTTGAGCACTTGCGGTGAAGTCTAGCAACCTTTGAAGCATTTGTTACTCTTGGAGGTGAAGCCTCCTAGACGGCTAGGCGTCGCCGGTGAGCTACCGTGTTTGTGGTAAGCCGCGGATCGTTTGTATAGGCCGGCCTTGCCTCCTTCGTGGAAAAGGGCCACAAGCTAGTGGAACCGAGGAAAGTGGCTTGGAGTGGATAAGCCCGCCTTTCGTAGGCCCTCAACGGAGAGTAGGATTCACCTTGTCTTTGTGACGGCCTTTGTGGCATTGGTGAATCCGAGCTTCGGGAAACAAATCATCGTGTCTCTTTATTGGTTTGCCTCATAAGTTCAATTCTAGCATTTATATTTGCTTCCGCTTCGATCTACTTGGTTGTGCTCTACTTGTGTGCAGGGACTTTGTGAACCTGCTAGAAATCACCTACAGGAGCTGCAAAACAAGTTTGGTTTGTGCTAGAACTCGTAGAGAGGGGCATATACATATTTGTGTGTTTCTGCAGGAAACCGGTCTGACCGGTTTGGGAAACCGGTCTGACCGCTTTTGTACTGTGCTGAGTTCCTGACCCCAAACCGGTCTGACCGGTTTTGGTACTGACAGTGTGAAAAAGTTTGTAAATTGCAGATTCACCTATTCACCCCCCCTCTAGGTGACATCAAGGTCCTTTCACACGTGTGTGCTGACGAAGCAGCGGCGACTCCCCTTCCCGCACCAGGCCCGCTACCGCGCCGAGGAGAAGCTGGAGCTGGTGCACGGTGACCTGTGCGGTCCCGTTACACCGGCTACTCCTGGAGGCCGGCGCTACTTCCTTCTACTCGTCGACGACGTCTCCCGCTACATGTGGGTGGTCCTCCTCGACACCAAGGCGGCTGCTGCAGACGCTATCAAGCGTCATCAAGCCGCTGCGGAGAAGGAGTGTGGCCGCAAGCTCCGTGTGCTGCGCACGGACAACGGCGGCGAGTTCACGGCGGCCGAGTTTGCCGCATACTGCGCCGACGACGGCATTCAGCGCCACTATTCCGCGCCGTACAGCCCGCAGCAGAACGACGTCGTTGAGCGGCGCAACCAGACGGCTGTGGGGATGGCTCGGGCCCTCCTCAAGCAGAGGGGGATGCCGGTTGTCTTCTGGGGAGAGGCCGTGGTGACGGCTGTCTACATCCTCAACCGCTCGCCGACCAAGGCGCTCGACGGCAGGACGCCGTACGAGGCTTGGCATGAGCGCAAGCCGGCGGTCTCCCACTTGCGGGTCTTCGGCTGCCTCGCCTTCGCCAAGGAGCTTGACCACGTCGGCAAGCTCGACGACAGGAGCACTCCGGGAGTGTTCATCAGCTACGCGGAGGGCTCGAAGGCCTACCGCATTCTCGACCCGACGACACAGCGTGTGCGCACCTCGCGCGACGTTGTGTTCGACGAGGGCCGGGGATGGGCGTGGGATAAGGTGGTGGACGACGGCTCGACTCCGACGTACGACGACTTCATCATCGAGTACGTCCACTTCGAGGGAGCTGGGGGAGTAGGCAGCTCTTATTCGCCGAGCGTGCCTACCCCAGTCCCCGAGCCTCCACCGACTCCGACAGCACCACGCTCCTCGGCCACGACTCCAGTTGCGGCGAGTTCTTCGCCGCCTTCACCGACTCCGACTTCTGCCATCCCGGCAGCACCGTGTTCCCCAGCCTCGACTCCGGCTGCGGTGAGCCCTTCGCCGGCTTCGCCACAGCCGGCGACACCGCGCACTCCAGCGTCGACAGCCACCCCGCCGGGCACGTCTACATCAGCACCAGCTCATCTCGAGCACAGCCCGGTGGAGTTCGCTACCCCGCTCTCCCGTGACGAGGAGCGCATCGACGCGTACTACGACGGCGAGCCGTTGCGGTACCGTACAATGGAGGACATTCTCGGTGACCAGCCGGTGCCGGGACTGGTGTCTCACGACTTGGAGGCGCAGTTGCACCTTGCGTGCGACGACGGCGAGCCTCGGTCTTTCGCCGAGGCCGAGGGACAGGCGGCCTGGCGTGCCGCGATGCAGTCGGAGATGGACGCGGTTAAGGAGAACTGCACTTGGGAGCTTGCTGATCTCCCTCGTGGCCACCGCGCGATCACCCTTAAGTGGGTGTTCAAGCTGAAGAGGGATGAAGCCGGCGTCGTCGTCAAGCACAAGGCTCGCTTGGTAGCACGCGGGTTCTTGCAGCAGGAGGGGGTCGACTTCGACGATGCCTTCGCCCCCGTGGCACGGATGGAGTCCGTGCGACTCCTCCTTGCGCTGGCTGCCCAGGAGGGCTGGTGTGTCCATCACATGGACGTCAAGTCGGCGTTCCTTAACGGCGACTTGAAGGAGGAGGTCTACGTACACCAGCCGCCGGGGTTTGTGATCCCCGGCAAGGAGGGCAAGGTGTTTCGTCTGCGCAAGGCCCTCTATGGCTTGCGGCAGGCGCTGAGGGCGTGAAATGCCATGTTGGATTCCACGCTCAAGAAGATGGGTTTCGAGCAAAGCCCGCACGAGGCGGCCGTCTACCGGCGGGGCAGTGGAGGACATGCCTTGCTGGTGGGCGTCTACGTCGACGACTTGGTGATCACCGGCACCAAGGATGCGGAGGTGGCGGCATTCAAGGAGGAGATGAAGGCCACCTTCCAGATGAGTGATCTTGGGCCTCTCTCCTTCTACCTGAGGATCGAGGTGCACCAGGATGCCTCTGGGATCACACTTCGACAGACCGCCTACGCCAAGCGCGTCGTTGAGCTAGCTGGGCTCACCGATTGCAACCCGGCTCTCACTCCGATGGAGGAGCGCCTAAAGTTGAGCCGTGACGGCACGGCGGAGGAGGTGGACGCTACGCAGTACCGGCGTCTTGTGGGGAGCCTTCGCTACCTCGCCCACACACGTCCGGACTTGGCGTTCTCCGTCGGCTACGTTAGTCGGTTCATGCAGCGACCGACGACGGAGCACCAGCAGGCTGTGAAGAGGATCGTCCGCTATGTTGCGGGGACCTGGTCTCTTCTACCCAAGGTGCCCTGGGGCGGCACACTTCGTCGGGTACAGCGACAGCGACCACGCCGGCGACATCGACACCAGCAAAAGCACTAGCGGGATTCTCTTCTTCCTCGGGAAGAGTCTCGTGAGCTAGCAGTCGGTCAAGCAGCAGGTGGTTGCACTGTCCAGCTGCGAGGCCGAGTACATTGCGGCCTCCACTGCTTCGACACAGGCGCTCTGGCTTGCTCGCCTGCTTGGTGATCTCCTCGGCAGAGACACTGAAGCGGTGGAGCTCATGGTGGACAGCAAGTCCGCCCTCGCCCTGGCGAAGAACCCCGTTTTCCATGAACGGAGCAAGCACATCCGGGTAAGGTACCACTTCATCCGAGGCTGCTTGGAGGAAGGGAGCATCAAGGCGAGCTACATCAACACCAAGTTGAAGAGCATGTTATAGTGCTGATTCACTCAGGAAGCTTGGAGGCAGAAAAGAAAGGCACATCAGGTTCCAAACACCATTTTGTGGGACTGAAATGATGAAAGAAAAGCTTAGATTAGTGAAAAGAATAGCAAGTCCAGTTAGTATCAAGAGTAAAATATCACCAAGCCTAATTACATATAGTAACAAATATTATCAATTCAATATGATCTAATGAATTAAAACAGTAAAACAATCAGGTAACTACGAGTTCAAGAAATTTGGCAAAGTATTGAATTTTCCTATACTTTACTTTGTCTAAAAGGAGAACATTACTTCTGCCTAATTAACAGTAATAATTTGCCTATACAAGAACATTAGTTTTGCATTCCTAATTTTCTATGAAAATGAAAAAATAGTCAGCATTAACCAGGGATAGCACTCATCATCTATTAAAAATTTTAGAAAGTGAAGCACAAAGGGAAACAAATCAACATTAAATAGTAAGCATCTTACAGGCTACATTGGCACACAAAGGCACAAAAAAAGAGGCAAACACTAAAATTAGCTTATGTAGTTTGGTACAAGCGCTGGTGTATTTAGGTAGAAAATGGAGAACCATACTAACATAGTTGTCTATTTCAGAACAATATCATTGTCTAATCAGAACCATATTGTTGTCTAATGGAGAACCATATTTTGCCTAATTTGTGTCCATACATACACTAGACAAGGTGAAGAATGAGAGAAATGACGAGCTGTCGCAGCAAGGATGTATCTTTGTGTCTATAGGTAAAAAACAGCAAGGGCATCAGCAGCGACAGTAAAAAAGGAGGACACGAACAACTACTAATGAGAGAAAACAGCGATAAGCTAAGAGAATACACCAAATAACGGATCTCATGGTGATGCTATATGATCAATAAAAATGATATACTTCTGTATCCTAGTAGCAATGATGGTGTCTTTGCATAGAAAACTGAGAAACATAGATTTGCCTATATCACAACTATATTATGGATACGGCTACGCTTATAGAGAGTTTATTTTAGTATTGCCTACTTGAGAATCATAATACCCAGACAAGTAGTAGTACATATTATTGCCTAATCAGATCTATAATATTGCCTAATAGAAACCATAGTATTGCCTATCTTTGTGTTTTTATAGGTATAAAAAGCAGTAAGGGACCTGGCTCTTATACACATCTAGATGTGTATAAGAGACAGGCCAAGGTGC
>OAMR01001046.1:107956-121552 GCA_900205405.1 Echinochloa crus-galli
TTTCCTTCCGCAGACCCCACCTTGTGTGGGAGCTTTCGCACTGGGTACGCCCCCTGGAAAAAGTTAAAATTCAGATCCTAGCCAAAAACCAGAACTTGTAATGCATACACATGCATGTGGCATATATACAGAATAAAAACTACTAGTATAAATAAACAACAGGCCACTAATTTGCCTAAAATAATGGCACTACTTTTCCTAACAAATAACATTAATTTGCCTAACTAAAAAACTACTTTGCTTATCTAAAAATAATAGCAGCTTTGCTATGTGTAAATCTCTATACACATCAAATATGCACCTACTACATTAAGAAGGTAGTGATCTGCAGCAGTATATTTATTACCCTAATCACTCCCAAGGTAGTATTAAAATGGTTCTTCAAGAAGAACAGAAACTTCATGATCCATAGCTACAGATTTCAACACTGAAAGGACAAACATTTGAAACATGTTTATTCATTGTTATTAAACTGCTTACTGGATATTATTTAATTGCCTACTGAATACAGTTAAACTACTGGTAATGAACATGCGTTTGGATTTTGCAGCTATCGAATACATATGGGTATCAATCAATCGCTGCATGGTAACAGCTCTAGATAAAATTAGTAAGACACACATAGGTGGCATATCGAAAAAAATTGGTCAATGCATTTTTAAATACATCATCATGTACTGACTGACCATGATAATGTCCAATTATTCACTCAATTTAGAAACCAGCACCAAAAACTCTTCCAAAAGCATTTAAAAGAGTAACTAGAAAATTAAATTGTTGCCTAACTGATCATAATCATCATGTGCCCTACAAATTGTTGTGCAGCGATTAAGTGCACAGTATTTCTCATCTCCAAAATTTAACTGAGCAATAACGGTAGAAATTAGAGCTGAACGGTGGAAATTACCGTGTTCTGGCCCAGAGGTGCACGGAGCGCCAACTGGCCCAATGACTTCATGTGATGCTCATCTTGAAGTTCCCGCATCCTACCACTTACAGCAACGAGAGCTTCACACAAGTAGACGAGCAGTTAATTGTATTCGGCAAATACATATTAAGTCAAGACTTCTTGCTGCAGCCATCCAAATTAGCAAAGCATTAATACTAAAGGAAATATAAGTAATAGTATGCCACGGTTTTCTATATATTCAAAGCAAACTCAATGCCATACGTACAAAAGGTTTTGCCAAACAACTAATCCCAATTGCCTAATAGCAGTGCCAACGACCCAGAACAGAAACTTGAGAAAGAATAATATCACATAAATAGAGCTAAATCATTAAATGGTTGCCGTGTGTTGAGCCGTGGGCACACGGCAAAGAGAGTATTTGCCGTGTGTTGGGCGTTGGGCACACGGCAAAGAGGATATTTGCCGTGTGCCAGAGCTTTGCCGTGTGCTTTATTTCTAGAGGTAGTTTGCGGTGTGCCCGATAAATTGCACACGGCAAAGTATCGAGCACACGGCAAACTATGAGTTTCCGGTAGTGTTGGTTGCTAGAGGAGTGCAGAAGTAGAGGACGAATCCTGAAATCTATATAACATATATAGATGCATCCACTAAGAGTAACTCTATTTCTCTCAACATGCAAACTATCTACGTTATATAGAAACCCACTATATAAGACGCCACATCACCATCCGCTAGGACAATCTATTTATGTTTTCCACTGATTTATATGACCAACGACATCCATGCATGCAATTTATTAGTCTTTGCGAGTATAATGCCACAAAATTTCCATACATGCAATTTATTAGTCTTTTGCGAGTACAATGCTATAAAATTCCAATAGTAGAAATACATAGATGATCAATCATTTAAGAGTCGTCTTCTCTCAACAAAATGAACATGTTTTCATATATAATGTTGTTTCTAAAAGAATATTGCCATGTAATCACCTCAGTGTTTCTACTTTTATTGCCATGCAATCACCTTAGTGTTTCTACTTTCAAATTTCACTTTAAAATTTTGTTTAAGAAATTCCTGCAGCATCACGCAGGATATCACCTAGTTATATACTATGTATATCTCAACTTCTAATTTTCATGTCATGTGATAAAACTACATTAGGCCATGTTCGTCTGGTTGGTGGCTAGTGCTGATTGGTTCTGAGAGAAAAGTACTGCTGGCTGGTGGCCGATAAGCCAAACGAACAAGGATGCTAGAGGAGTGCAGAGGTAGAGGACGAATCCTGAAATCTATATAAGATATATAGATGCATCTACTAATAGTCATTAACTTTATTTCTCTCAATATACAAACTATCCACGTTATATAGAAACCCACTATATCAGACGCCACATCACCATCCGTTAGGACAATCTATTTATGTTTTCCGCTGATTTAGGGACTAAAGATCTAATCTGTAGGCACTAAAACCCATTCTAGGGACTAAAATGTTTTAGTCCCAAATTGAGACTATTTGGGACTAAAACCCACTCTTTCCACAACGAGAGCTTCACACAAGTAGACGAGCAGTTAATTGTATTCGGCAAATACATATTAAGTCAAGACTTCTTGCTGCAGCCATCCAAATTAGCAAAGCATTAATACTAAAAGGAAATAGAAGTAATAGTATACCACGGTTTCCTATATATTCAAAGCATACTCAATGCTATACATACAAAGGCTTTGCCAAACAACTAATCCCAATTTATTTATGACCATTTCTTTATACCGGACAACATCATCTAAGCTCTGTGTCTACAAATTAGAAAAAAGCCTCAATAGCTAGCAGAATAGCATAACCTTTAGATGCTGAAAGTAGATGCCTTATGCCCCATTGTCAGGGATTATGTTAACTGCATCAGCATCACACTTTACCTCAAAAATTTAATATGGAGAAGTGTAGGCAGACAAATAAACAATTGGAATTACCTCAATCCCTCTCCTGTCAAAAAAAAACTATTGAAATTTACAAACAAAAAAATCCAGTTGATCAATCAACCGTGCGCTTATACAGAAAAATATGAAAAATAATGCATGTTCAATCCACGCATCCAAACAAGTGAGCAAATATCTAAACAATAGGGTTGGGATAGATTAGTGATATTACGAGCACGAATCAAATCCAAGCTAGCATAGATCTACACTGGAAGAGTACTCACTGCACGGGCTACGGCAGCGCCGCCGGCAGCAACACCACCCCAGCCCTAGAACGACGAGTACGCTGCTTGTGCCACCAGATCCGGGGCCGGCGCGGTCAGCGACGGACGGCGCTTATGGACTAATTTTAGTCCGGACAGTTTTAGTCCCAAGTATCTAAACAGGGGCTTAGACACCGGGGTCGGGATCCAATTGAAGAAGGATGGCAGCACGGCGGCCGTCCAGACGTGCATACGCACGGCCGGCCTGAAACAAGTCTTTACCATTATTTATATATTGATTGTATTAAATTATATATAAAAATATTTTTGTGGCATACTCTTTGGTAAAATGCTAGCTCCACCACTAAACGCCATCCTCGTAAAATGCATCGCTCTGTTCGAGAAAGCATTGGAGCGTCCACGGGGCGGCTCCCCTTGGGCTAAAAAACGCGGCTGCTGACTACTCCAGCCGCGACCCCCGCTGTTCTGCACAGCACGTGCATGGAGCAGGTCTCGGATGCTTGTGCAAGCTTGCTAATCAAGTATTTGGTATGTATGTGTTTTAATCTACATGAAGTTTAATAGGGAATCGTGTTCATTATATTGATCAATTTTATTCTATTCTAATTTAGTATTGATTAGGAACGCTGACCAATACTAATAACGTATTTGTTCTTTTTTTAATATGCGAGGACTCTATCACGATGATTCGACATGCATGCAGTGACGAAGCGCCCGGTGGGGCAAGATGTGGCTGCTGCCATACCTCAAATTTGCTAGGAGTACATATGCTTAACTTTGGTCTTAAGCTGGATAATTTGTGAAGAACTAATTCCCTTTATTCACTAATATAATTGCTATATATCATAGCATGTAACTTTGAAAGTCCATTTTTGCCATACCTTAAATTTGAATTGTCCTCCGCCACTGCATGCCTGGGATCATGCGTCCTTAGAATAGCACGCTGTAACACATTCGGGCACACCCTAGGGTAAGTTGCAAGTGTGTGCTCGGCCCTACTACAACTATGTCCGTGACCACCTGGTGGCCCCAGCACAACGACCTGGTGTTGCAGCAACTCGACTCCACAACGGCTTGCGGCTCTTCATCTTCATCGTCAGCCATAACATCATTCCACAACGGCTTGCGGCTCTTCATCTTCATCGTCAGCCATAACATCATGATTATCGGACCTTAAGATCGGCAATTCACCTGGAGTACTCGAGTGGTTGATTTGTAGGAGAGGGACCATTGAGCGAGTAGCTTGACGGTACACAGGAGGCACTCATTTAGACAGGTTCGGACTACCTGAAGGTATAATACCCTACGTCCTGTGTCGGTGGTGGTGTCTGTATTGCTGGTACTCGGCCGTGTTTAGGAAGCAAGGACGAGCGTATACAGAATGTCGTGTCCTCATGGGGTTACCCTAGGCCACCTTATATAGGGTGACAGGCTAGAGTTTATAAGTCGGTTTGCATCTAATCCTACTAGATTACGACAAGGACTCTTATCTGAGTCGGTTACACAACAATATCTCTGAGATATCCGGCCGAGTCACCGGTGGCCTCTTTACCAAACTTGTCCATTAAGTCGGGGATCCCTTATAGGCCACCCAGGTGTCGGCCCACAACCTTGTCAGGCATGTGCCCTTGTCGGCGCAGTCTCCTCTAACAGTGGGCCCAGTGGTACCCATATCCCACAAGCCCCCGAGCAACGTGCAGGTGCGTGTCGAACTATCGATGAAGGAATGAGACCAATGAGGTCGGCTGAAGGTACTTCAACACATAGTCGGCACAAAGGTGGGTGGTGCTCTAAAATAGAAGAGTACCCCACCACGCTGCCGAGTACCTTCGAGGCGTCATCCAGTTCTCATGAGGACTGGATACAGGGTGACGATTAGGAGCACTGTATGTACAGTAGCCCCCGAGCGTTGAGTTGATTAGCATAAGCGAGCCAAGGCTCAAGAAAGTACTCGGACAGCCTGCTGCCCAAGAGTTGGTGGAAGCATGTTGCCACCAAAAATAGAAAAGGGAGTCGGACAACATGTTGTCAGGAAAACTAAGTGGGGGCTTGCCCTTTCCTCGGGAAGGGCCAAGTCTTTAGCGTCCGTGAATCAACAGGTGCTTGACAATGATGCAGGAAAAAACGCTTTATGGGTATACTTGGTCAAAAGCGCAATCAATGACCGCACATAAAAGCACAGCGCATGCGCATCTGCACCCCAGCTGCTAGCAGGTCACGAGCGAACAGTAGCTAGTCCGTCGTGCCTATAAATAGATGCATCTGCCTAGTTTACCAAAGCAGCATAATTTAGGTCACCAACATGTGGTGCTCCAGAGTGTGTTCACCTGAAGTGTTCTTGAGTTGGAGCAAAATAGCCATCGCGATGCGCAAAAATGCGCGTCATTGATGCTAGAAGAAAACCAGTGAGCGGCGAAGCAGATGTTGGGCGAGAGCAGCAAAAAATGAAGCTCGACGCTGCTGAGATGGGGGTTGACTTCGCTAGAAAGTTAGCGAATGACACTGAGGTGGGACACCTAGACCTTTGTACTGCCAAATATAGGCAGTTTATGTCTTTGTGCTTGTAACCGGCCCATGGCCAACAGGAATTTATCTTGTAAACCCGTCTTATTTGAATATGAACATGTTCGTTTTCGAGGGGGTGTTCGGCGTTCAACCCTTCTCAAGAGAGAAAGGTTAGCGTGGTCTCGTGTACACGTCGCATCGCGTCTCAGCGCCCAGCCCCTGAGCATGCAAGAGGTCTGGCATGGCTTGTTAGGCACGCCGAGTACTTTCCCAGCGCCCAACCCTCGAGCATGCGAAGGGTATGGTGTGGCCTAGTAAACACGCTGAATCCTTTCCCAGCGCCTAGCCCCAGAGCATGCGAAGGGTATGGCATGGCCTGGTAGGCGCGCCAAGTCCTGTTCTTAGTGCCCAGCCCCCGAGAGCATGCGAAGGATCTGACGTGGCCTGGTAAGCGCGCCCAGTACTTTCTCAGCGCCCAGCCCCCCAAGCATGTGAAGGATCTGGCGTGTCCTAGTAAGCGTGCCCAGTCCTTTCCCAGCGCCCAGCTCCCGAGCATGCGAGGTGTGGCAGGGTTTCTTGAACGCGCCAACCAAAATCCAGTGCCCAGCCCTCGAGCACGCAAGGTCGCCCACGTGACATGAGGTAACGCCGAGTCGTCGCGCATGCCAGCCATTGAGCATATGAGGTCAGCTGCGCGACGAGATGAATGTCGAGTTGCCGCCCGTGCCAGCCCCTCGAGCGTGCGAGGTCGGCCCAGCAACGCGAGGTAACTCCGAGTGGCCGCGCGCGGCAGCCCCCCGAGCATGCGAGGTCGGCCGCGCGATGGAACGAACGTCGAGTCACCTCCTACGCCAGCCCCCGAGCATGAGAGGTCGGCCGAGCGTCTCGAGGTAACACCGAGACGCTGCGCGTGCCAGCCACTGAGCATGCGAGGTCGGCCGCCCGACGGGACGAATGCCGAGGCGCGGCCACGCCAGCCCCGAGAGTACGAGGTCGGCCGAGCGACGCGAGGTAACGCTGAGTGGCCGTGCGTGCCAGCACCCGAGCATACGAGGTCGGTCGCGCAACAAAACGAACGTCGAGTCGCCGCCCGCGTCAGTCCCCGAGCGTGCGAGGTCGGCCGAGCGAGGTAACGCCGAGTCGCCGCCCGCGCCAGCCCCCCGAGCGTGCGAGGTCGGCCGAGCGACACGAGGTAACACCGAGTGGCCGTGCGCGCCAGCCCCCGAGCAGGCGAGGTCGGACGAAGCGCACGAAGCGATCGACGGGCGCCAGCCCACGAGCCTAGGAGCCGGCAAGGTCGGCCGAGCGACGCGAGGTAACGCCGAGTGGATACGCGTGCCAGCACCCGAGCATGCGAGGTCGGTCGCGCAACGGAACGAACGTCGAGTCGCCGCCCGTGCTAGCCCCCGAGCGTGCGAGGTTGGCCGAGCGATGCGAGGTAACACCGAGTGGCCGCGCGCGCCAGCCCCCCGAGCATGCGAGGTCGGCCGCGCAACAGGAGACGAACGCCGAGTCGCCGCCCGTGCCTGCCCCTGAGCGTGAGAGGTCGGTCGAGCGACGCGAGGTAACGTCCAGTGGCCACGCGTGCCAGCCCCCAGCATGCGAGGTCGGACGAAGCGCACGGAGTGGTCGACGGGGGCCAGCCCCCGAGCCTAGGAGCCGGCGAGGTAGGCCGAAACACATGGAGAATGGTCGCCGAATCTTCTACTGTAAAGGACATAACAAATATTGTGTAGTATGATATAGAGTAACTCGTAGATTTAATCGGCATCAAAATTAGTTCTTTGCGCGTCCTGTTTTTGTCAAGCCGTTTAATTTCCTTGGGTAGTTCGCCTGTTACGTTTAAGCATCTAGTCTCGCTAACCACTGTTCATGAAGAGGACGGCTTACCATGACTACAATGCTCTCATGGAGGCTTAGTTGTAGGCAGTACGCAAGATCGAAGTTTTACGGATTAAGGCGTGTGCTACCCGAGTACATTTAATAACTGTCGAGAGACGACGTACATGACGTAAAGAAAACAACACGGCAGCCAGAACTGTGTAAAAAAGGCACTAACGTGCACCGAGCATGTTGGCAATTATCACATAGACATGGAGAAAAAGCTACGCACATGGTGATTTATTGAAGCCAAAATAAAAAGACAAATAAATAAATACTTAGCTTGATTCATGACCGAAGTGAAGCAGTCATCGCGCGCGATGAGGTGGTTGTCGATGAAGCCGACTAGTCTGGGCTAGTTGCCGACTCTGGTAGGACTCGCATGTGTGCATAGCAAAGTGCTGAATTAACTTGTTTGATGAGCTTTGCGTGCACGTGTAGTACACTGTTTCTAGGAAATAAATCCACGCAACTGCAGCGAATTGGCTTGTAGTCCAATGGTAGGACGGTCCAGTGGGACGCTATCCACCAGGGTTCAAATCCTGGTGCTTGCACCTTTTCTTGGGATTTTTCCAGGATTTACTTACCGGCACTATACGTTAAGTGGTAAATGACGTTCCCGTCGACAACGAGGTGCCAATGGCGACTTCGGAAATCTTCAGATCTGTCGGTTGCTCAGTTCTTCGAATGTGCTCATGCAGATGAACTAGGGACCATTGAGCGAGTAGCTTGATGGTACACATGAGGCACTGATTTAGACAGGTTCAGGCTATCCGGAGGTATAATACCCTTTGTCTTGTGTCGGTGGCGGTGTCTGTATTGCTGGTACTCGGCCGTGCTTCAGAAAGCAAGGACGAGCGTATGGGTTATAGAATGTCGTGTCCTCGTGGGGTTGCCCTAGGCCGGTTTACATGTCAGTTTGTATCTAATCCTACTAGATTACAATAAGGACTCTTATCCGAGTCGGTTACAACAATATCTCCGAGATATCTGACCGAGTCACCGGCCGCCTCTTTACATAACTTGTCTGTTATAAGTCGGGGATCCCTTGTGGGTTGCCCAGGGGTCAGCCCACGACCTTGCCAGGCGTGGGTCCTACTGACAGTAGATCTAGTAGTACCCATATCTCACAATGATGATGATGGCTCATCGATCTTTGACTCGGTCACTAATTAAGCGTATTTTTTTAACAACTTTCATGGATCGCTATATGTACCTTTTTCTTCACGTCTCATTGACAACCACCGATCTGCTTTGTGCATGCTAGTGTTTTTTTCGCACAGTTCCGGCAGCCCTGTTGGTTTCTTCATGTTTTGTACTACGTCTTCCCTTGACGATAATTAAAAGTGCTCGGGTAGCACACGCCTATTAGTTTTCATATTTAAATTAGTTTTTAAACAAGGTAAAATCAACGGTAAATATTTGAAACAGCGTAAGATACCTAGACACTTTAATAAATTAAATATTTTGTTGCAGTACCATTCCAGATTGCCCGAAGGTTTCTACGTAACAGTTTATACAGTTGAACTTCAGCCGCTGAAGCTTGATGTTGACAAGATTTGAGAACTCGGCAAAATCAGCAGAGGGAAATATCAAAACGCACGGAGTGCGTGGTAGAGAACAGGTAATCAAGCAACCACTACAAAAATGTTTTTGGTTTAAGAGCTTGTATCAATCCATAGGGTAATGAACATCTGACAACAAGCAACATACGTGCCTGTGCGGTCAAAAGCCACCATCAGCATGAAATCAAAATGACAAAAGAGCCAGCCAAGCAAGCCAGAATCTTCAGCAGAGAATATAATACACTGCATACTGATGGATTCTACCGAGGTTTCCAGCGAGCAAAATGATCTATCGCCGTTACATTTTCAGGTTCTACCCCTTACTTGAGTTTCGCCTGACAAACTTAGAAGAACAATGACGTTAAAACACAATGGTCTTCTTCATTCATGAAGGCTTCCCCAATCAGCAAACCACTGAATCCAAAAATGCTAAGATTTGGCTCTAATGTTGAACAGGTATATGAACATGTCACTGCAGCTGTATGACTTTACTTCCTCCCATTGCTTGAAAAGAGTTTCTGCCCCCCACCATTCTTCCAAGCGCCTCGAACTGGCAGTCTTACCTGTGGGCCTTGTGATTCCCTTTCAGGTCGTTCAGGGCTTGCGCTAGGACGACTTAAATCATGTGCAGCTAGTGAGTTGTCACCTAATCGAGCTCTGAGAAACTTTGATGTCTTCTTTGGTTGCTTACTGCTGCTGTTGCCTCCTCCCTTGCCAGCATTATCTTTGGCACCAGAAGCTTTTGAATTGACACTAGTATCCCTGTCCAGATTAGATGAAGATCCAGCTGATAGTTGGACCCCCTTGGAAGGACGATACCCATCCTTTGACAGAACCTCAGCCTCTAATTCCTGAGCCTGGTGGTTTGATTGAAGCCTTCTTACAGTGTCCAGAAAGTTATCTGCTAGTGCATCTTTCGCATCCTTAGCAGTAATGCTTTCTGTAACAGGAGCTTTACCCTTCCCCTTCTTTTTACGACTGCCCTCTTGTGAGCTAGTTCCACCTCCGCCATTTTCTTGGAGGCTTTTAAACCGTATATTTGTATAATATGCATCAGCAAGTTCCCTCTGCTTTTGAGGATCAGGTAATAGCCTAGCCATTTCAGGAACAAGGTGTGAGAGTCCAAACTGCTCAACATAAGAAAGATACTCTGAAGTATCAATGATACCTTGACGGTATTCACCAGCAATCTCTTTGAATGCAGAGTACCTGTCCTCATCCATTCCCAGAGCAGATCGCATTCTCTCAACCAGAGATCTGTTTGCAGCACGGACATCCTCTGCAACAGCCAAAGCTTGGCTACCGTGAAGCGGTTCTTGATTTCTATTGCTACCATAGGCTGTACTTGATGATGCTTGCCCAGAGGAGCCACCAGACACAAGATTAGGAGTAGAAACAGAGTGCTTCATCTTGCTTGGTGCAACAGGATTCCACACTGTACTGGAGGCAGCTGGCATGAACCCATTTTCTCTTGTTGGTTGAGTTCCAATTCGAGGCTGAGAAGATCCAGAGAGGAGTAGCCCCTGATCAGGTGTAGGCCATGTCTGGGTAGAACTAGGGAGCAATTCAGGATTTTCAGACGGACGAGGCCGAGCAGTATTAAGTACCTTCACAGGGCCCTTGCTACGTTGTTGAAGCCTTGATGCAAGTGTGCTCTTGACTAGACTTTGTAGCCCCTGTTGTGCTGAGGCAGGACCCCTGTTGTTACTAGACCCGGGCAAAGGAGGGAATAATGACTCATCCCCAAGCCTTGCAGTGCCCCTTGCACTCTGATTTAGAGCCAGGGCATATCTGGATTGTTGCTCTGATAATGAAGGAAATGAGGTTTCATCAGGAACAGTCTCAACTCTAGTGTCAGGAACATCTGGGTCTGAAAGAGGTGGAAATGACAATTCTTCGAGTACTGTTCCAGTCCTTGAGCCAACTTCTGCTCTCCGAGAACTAGAACCTACACTTAATGACTGTAAAGACCCTGAAACATTCTCAATACGGCCAACATGGCCATCATCGGCGGTTGCACGGCCATTCTGCACAGACGATGAGATATGACTCTCAGTTCCATCATAGTGAGCATTACGCCCCCTACCTCTGCCACGCCGTTGGTCCTGCTCATTTCTGCGATATATAAAACTGGTGGGTATCTGAAAGAGACACATTAGAAAAGTTAGCCCGAACCAAATAAATTAAACATATTGTACTGAATCTTTTACTAATATAAGACAGATATATTGGATAGGGAAACCATAAAAGAAAGAAAAATACTAGAATCAAATTCATACTTGAAGTGCAGCATTCCTCTGTGCACGAGACATCCGCCCACCGTGGTCCATTGCATTATGTCTCTGTTGAAATACAAGACCCACTTAGCAAGAACCCCCAAAAGACACTTGACACATGCAGTTAACGAGCTGATAAATGTTAGCATATCAATAACTTGTACAACTTGCCTTTAGCTCTGCTTCACTAGGGAAGACAACAAACTTCTTTGCCAAACATGCTTCATCTTCACAGAGGAAATGATCTTTCCGAAAATGCAACTGAATTGAATTGTAAGAGCACATATGAGAATGTAATTATGCTCACTTTCCTAAGGGATTGATTGACAACACAGCTAGGTGGCAAAAACTGTAATGCAATGCTCCTGAGCTGGGCAGCGGCGCAATTAGAACTAAATTTACTACATAGACAACGGGTAATATATAGATGCCTAAATAGATCTCTTCAGTACAACACACCTCAAGGTCATCATAGTTGCGAAAATAGTCATACTGTCCAGGATGCTGCCTGTAAACAATCACAACATCAACAGATCAAGTAAATGTTGCCTAAGATTAGCTAAGGACAAAGGTTGTATACCTTTGGCATATGTGGCAAGAATAGTGTTCTCTGGACATATGCGTGTAAAGCTCATTATCTCCATAAAATGAGCTTTTGCAGAACTCACACATCGGATGCCCAGCAAAACCACTACGCTCTACCTCAGAGCCATCCACTTCAGAGTCACCAGTTTTCATATGCTGAGCTAACTGCGACCTTGAATAAAGCTTCTGTTCACAAATGAACACCTACAAAACAGTGAAACACGTACCAACTCTTTCAATAAATAATCATGTCTATGAAATTTTCATTTTATATTTGAAAATGTATCAAAGATATCACAGAAAGTCCAATTTAGAGTATGAACCCAAATTTTTAAAATCTGTATGATAACAGCACAAATATTTTTAGTGAACACCCATGTGACAGGGAAGACAGCAACACAACATGTATGCAGGTGCAAGCACAGGTACACATGACAAGGCAACATAGATGTTTACAACATTATAATTTCATCATCATAAGGAAGGTAGACAAACAAAGATAACACAAGATGAAATATAGAACAATATCGTAATAAGTACAGCATTGTATAGCTTCTTGGCCAGCACAATGTCAACCATGTTAGCTGTAAAGAATAATAAGGTTTAGTGACATGAGAAATCTGAATAAAAAATAGATTCTTCATTTCGACTGCCCCCAAGTCTGAAACGAGATCCTCGAATACAGAAAGCACAGATATAAACAAAATAAGTCCATCTCATTGCACCAAGCAACAAAACTGCAAGGAACCAATATTTTCCAATTCAAAATATGTTCCTGTAGATTTCATCAAGACATAACAGGTCACTAGGTTAGTCATAGGTACCAATATCATACGCTCATAGCCAAAATATACTATACTGTACTAAACATCCAAAATGAAGATGTTAAATATGACAGCACAACCAATAAATCAACTCCGTAGGAGTTGATAACACGAGGCAATTAATGCAATTCCTAAGACACAACAATAATAAGCAAGTAAAGTTCGTCAAGTATTTCACCTTCCTCCCCTCCAAGCAAAGATTGCACATGTGTGCCCTATGCACATGGAACAAATGTCCCTTGAGTTGATCGATGCTTCTGAACTTACTTCTGCGCTTTGCTTGAGCAGCAAGAGCAACCTGATCCTCTGCATTGTCACAAACACTACAAGAAAGCCGACACATTGCCCGTATCATCTTGTAGTGGTCCGCGTCGTCAAAGTATGCCTGTGTATCCTCATGGTACCAGAAATCCCCTGCCTTGCCCTCATTTACCCCAGTGGGGAGCACAGAGAAATCATTGACCACTCTCGTGTATTCACCCAAGGCCTGTGAAATAGAAAGATAAAAGATAAGCATATGGATATTATTCATAATATGCAATCTTAGGAAAATATCAAATTTCCAAACAGCATTTGGACATTTCAAAGTGATTTTTGGAAACATGCAGTTTCTTATTGTTCACTTTGATGCGAAGTGTTGGATATTCACATAGAAGCTCACATAAGTTTCTTGTTAGTGGCATTTGATGTCCACAGATTAATACAGTACCATTAACAATGCAGAACACATGAATAAAGGGAAAAAACAAATTCCAGTAGACCAGCATGGTCAACTATGATTTTAGTCAAATTTACGAAATGAAATTAGTGAACACATCTAACAATTCACTAACAATATCCCTACAGGATCAA
>OAMR01001046.1:123408-135200 GCA_900205405.1 Echinochloa crus-galli
GTTTATTTACAGAACTAATTAAAGAGATATTAATTTTTAGCTATTTAACTAGAGATAAAAACGCGGGTGTTACACAATGAGAGCTCGGTCTATTGATTGGTCGAAACGTGCACTGCTGGGTAATTTGATCTTTATGATTGTAGTCATAGAAAACATCGATAAACTTTCGACGACTGGTTGCATCACGCCATCTTATATGCAATGTTGGAGTTGTAGACGATCTGGTCCATCAAGCTCACCCATTGATTGTTGTAATCTGCCCCATGGTGGGCGCCAATGTCGACTCTTTTACTATCGGTGTACCTGCCTAGGGGTATCCCAGAGCAGAGATTTGTGGGCATCGCTGGACCTGGAACTTGATGGTTAATGCGAGAACGCAACACACAAGGATTTAGATAGGTTCGGGCTGCTAGTGTAGCGTAATACCCTACGTCCAGTATGGGGGGTTGTATATTGTCTTCCTCTTGTTGGGTGGTCTCTACCGAACTAGGGACCCTTGCTCTCCTTTATATATACTAGGAGGTAAGGTTACATGGGTAGTCTCCTAGTCGGTTGTAATGGGGGAGTCCTAGTAGGATTACACGATTAGTTCTCTGAGTAGTTCTACTAGGACTCGGTCTTCTTTCGTGAGGGTACCTGGGGATGTATATCCCACAGTGCCCCTCTTGTCGTGTTGGCCATACTCGCGGTTATAATGCTCGCGGTGCTCTAGCTCGGCCGCGTAGCGCTCTCTATGGCAGTTGTCGAGGTCACTACTTACGTCGCAGTCCCTCGTCCGCAGGTGGTCACGGAGATCGGGCTTGGGGCGGCGCTCGCCTCGTCGCCTGCCGTAGTTGCGGGGGTTCCGGCCCTCTGACTGATCTGGGCGATAGTCACCCATGTGATCTTGATCAACTTCTTGATTTATGACTTCCAAGACTAGGGCCCGTGGCCTGCGATAGTCAGGATCAGATCTGCTATGAGTAGACCTTCGTGAGACGGATCTGCCAGAGCTTGCCATTTCAGATCTTGACCTGGATTATCGGTTACGCTCATCTTGCTCCTGGGCCACGACAAGGCATGCCTTGATGCGTGCCACCTCAGGGGTTTCCGACAAATGGTCCAGCTCAACAAGAGCCGCAGTGATGTTGGCTTGGGGCGTACGGAATGCCACGTGAGCTCGATCAAACTCCATGTCCAGAATGCATGGACGTAGGGGATCGGCCGGGTCCGGTGGGTTGTTGGCCTGCATATTGCCACCTCCTAGAGAGAGATTCCTATCTTCTGTTGCACGACGCCTAGCCCTGTCCTGGTTATGCTAAACGCGTCGTGCCTCCATTGTCGGACCTTAGGACCGACAATCCACCTAGGGGTACCCGAGTGGTTGATTTGTATGCAAGGGATCGTCGAGTGAGTAGCTTGATGGTGGCACATTAGGCATCGATTTAGATAGGTTCGGGCTACCCCTGTCTCTTATACACATCTCCGTAGGAGTTGATAACACGAGGCAATTAATGCAATTCCTAAGACACAACAATAATAAGCAAGTAAAGTTCGTCAAGTATTTCACCTTCCTCCCCTCCAAGCAAAGATTGCACATGTGTGCCCTATGCACATGGAACAAATGTCCCTTGAGTTGATCGATGCTTCTGAACTTACTTCTGCGTTTTGCTTGAGCAGCAAGAGCAACCTGATCCTCTGCATTGTCACAAACACTACAAGAAAGCCGACACATTGCCCGTATCATCTTGTAGTGGTCCGCGTCGTCAAAGTATGCCTGTGTATCCTCATGGTACCAGAAATCCCCTGCCTTGCCCTCATTTACCCCAGTGGGGAGCACAGAGAAATCATTGACCACTCTCGTGTATTCACCCAAGGCCTGTGAAATATAAAGATAAAAGATAAGCATATGGATATTATTCATAATATGCAATCTTAGGAAAATATCAAATTTCCAAACAGCATTTGGACATTTCAAAGTGATTTTTGGAAACATGCAGTTTCTTATTGTTCACATTGGGCAAAGTGTTGATATTCACATAGAAGCTCACATAAATTTCTTGTTGGTGGCATTTGATGTCCACAACTTAATACAGTAGCATTAACAATGCAGAATACATGAATAACGGGAAAAAAACAAATTCCAGTAGACCAGCATGGTCAACTATGATTCTAGTCAAATTTACAAAATGAAATTAGTGAACACATCTAACAATTCACTAACAATATCCCTACAGGATCAATAAATTCATCAAATAACAAAAACATGTCATCTATTCATTAACTGAACAAGTATATATATGGCTCAGGAATATCTGAGGTCAACTTGCCAAAACTGCTCTGATTCATGAAATACACCACAGATTTAGTTTCTTGTGTAACTCATATATAGTATTATAAACCCTAAGCAGTCATTATGCTCATACAATTGTCAGAAAGAAAAATATATAATTCAGCATTGGCACCGTTAAAACCAAACACCTTTAGGCAAAGTCTCAAACAATTCAATTGATTGGCATACTAATCATCTGATGAACAAAAATCACAATGCTAAACTGATGATGCTTGCATTTTTCCCAGTGAGCACTGACACTAAGACCGGTTGAAATCCCCAAATATCCAGGCACTAAATCATACGAAAGCTTAAGTTGACCACATCAGGCTAGAAGACACCTAACGCCTCGTAAATTTTGAGCTATTGAACCATTCAATGATCTCAATAGCGGAACAAGACTCCTATACAAATCCAATTCCACTAGCAAGGACGAATCAGGCAAACCAACCGAAACCCTAGAAGACCCCAAGATCCAGCGGCGCACCCACACCCCGGATCAGAAACTGGTCCGGCCTGGGGAGGGCAAACCCTAGAGGGACGAACCTTGGTGACGAAGACGTAGGGGCAGACGGTCTTGCAGATGCAGCACTTCTTGTCGTCCATCACGAAGCGGAGGCGGACGACGCAGGTGGAACACACATCGCGGTGCCCGCACGGACCGTAGGCCACCCACTCCAGCGTTTCAGCGCACACCGCGCAGGTGTCGTCCATGATCGGCGGGCGACGGAGATCGGTTCCGGCGGCGGAGGCGGAGGCGGCGGCGGGGAAGAGGAGGGGGAGCGTTAGGGCGCGGAGGGAGGGCAGGCGAGAAGGTTCGAGAGGGCGAGGGAGGTGGTTTGGTTTCTTTTTACTATTTTTTTTTCCTTTCCCTCGCTCGCGACGTTTGGAGGTCCGGCTTTGCGCACGGCAGGGGACTCGCCGACTTAGCCCCTTCCCCCGTTTGCATTTTATCGTGCAAAAAATTGGAAGCCACGAAGACCAAATGGGGGATGCTTCTTGGACTCTTCGAATACCTAGAGACCAAGTCTTAGTCAGGCTCATTTACGAAAATAGTCCAAATCCGCGCTCCCAAATTTTTTTCCACTACGGGTAAACCCGAATTTCATTGCCAAAATGTAACGAAATTACAAAATTCATCTCACCCACCAGTCCACCCAGCACCTTGAGGCTTCGTTTGGGTGACCCAATCCACACGTGGATCCCACGGGTGAAGCAAAGCCCGTGAGTTTGCTCCCCTCTCTCACCCGCGTGACAATTTGGATACCCTACGGCCGAAATAACCCCGTGCCTTTTCAGCCCAAATCCCGTCAATCCACGGGGCAAATAAAAAACACCTCTCCACTCGTGATTTTCTTTCTCCGTCGGTGTCGCGCTCTCTCTTGTGACTCCTCGTCGCCGCCACCGCTCGGCTCGCAATCAACCAGGACCTCCTCGCCGGCCACCAGTAGCGACCTCGCCGGCCTTGGGACATCCTTGCAGGTGAACTCCATCCCCTCGCCGCCTCTTGCTTCCTGCCCCCATCCCATCCTCTTTTTCTAGGGTTCTTGTTATCCTGCTCATCTAATCTAGAGGAAGGAGAGAATAAGCAGATCTTGTGGTTTGCTTTGGTTCGTTAATCATCTCCAGTTCTGTAGTTTTGAGTAATTTCCGTTGCTTCCACTTCTGATTTGTTCTTTTCTTTTCTCCTCATTTTTTAACAGATATGTGATGCTTCAGTGCAACTGATTTGATGTAATTAGGATACTAGTTCTTGGTGAGGTGAGAAGGCTTTGTGTTATCTCCCTTCTTTGATTTCCCCCTTGCGTCATGTTTGATCTAATTTCTTTATTATTGGTCTCTAGTGCCCAGGGCAATCAGTCAAAGTATAGGTGTTGTGCTCAGGGCAATTAGTCAAAAGTATATGTGTAGCAATTTTTTCATGATCTTATCAAACTTTTAATCATGCAAAATTGTTGGCTTGTGTCTCAGCAGTGGGCACTATCCTTCTGCCAATCATGCCTGCAGAGTTGTCTATCTTAATATAGTCTCCACTAAGAACATGTTTCTTCTACAAGTTGTCACCTAGAAATTGATGGCTTACTCCATTGGCATATTCTTTGCTTGTATTGCCTTGCAGCATTAATTAATTTAGATTAAAGCCTACTTTATCGGTAAAGCCAAGACTTACTGCAATATTTTGTTATTATATCAAGATGTATGGTTCCTAATACTTGACTGCAGGTACCTTGTTCGTGCCTACCTCACAGGGATAGTTCGTCTATGCTGTACAAAAGCAGATCAAGCTCAGCACTGAGAAGGTGTCTTCATCCCCGGTATATATAAGAATTCCTTTGTTTAATGAGCTTGTTGTGTTCATAAACGGTCAAATCCTTAGAAAATTTCCTTCGTCCATTCTTCATTTTTCTCGGTTAATTGATAATTGTTGGCTACTACATGCGTAACCATTTCTGGACCAGTAGTGCATTGATGCTAAATGAAAGTTTTTTTGCTATTTGTAAATGCTAGATAATGGGCTCTATGAACAAGAGTATGGAATATAGGAAAGAAAATTAGGAAATTCATGCAGATGGAAGAAGAGGAAGATGATGAATTGTTTTTTGTACTTCTTCCTGCTTTACTTCAAGGTCTTAATGATGAAAAGAGGCCAATACATACTTCAGAATTAACTGGTGCTAAAAAGATGAAGGAAATCCTTGAGGGACATGAGAGTTGGTGTAAGTCTGAGTTTCGTATGGAGCCTCAGATATTTCAGGCGGTATCAAATTATCTTAGGCAGGAGGGTCTACTATATGACACACGGGGCGTTGATGTTGAGCAGCAATTGGGCATATTTATGTTCATGCTATCACACAATGCTAGCACTGAAAGACTGAATAAAGCATTTCAGCATAGCGGTGAAACAATTCACAGGCACGTAAAAGCGGTTTTTGATATAATTCCAACTCTTACTAACAAATTCGTGAAGCTTCCTAGTTCCAATGAAACTCACCCCAAGATAGCATCAGACCCTAAATTTTGGCCCTTTTTTAAGGTGAGGCATACCTACCAGATCCATCAGTCAACCAGAACCTTTGCTTTTCCTTAAGTTTCATTTACTTTGTGTGCAGAACTGCATTGGTGCTATTGATGGCACACATGTCCCCATCACAATTGCAGAAGAGAAACAACCCCCATATAGGAATAGGAAAGGCACGCTATCACAGAATGTGATGGTAGCATGCGACTTCGATTTGAACTTTACATTTATCTCATGTGGGTGGGAAGGTTCTGCTGCAGATGCTGGAGTCCTTCGATCAGCTATTAACAAGGGTTTCCATGTTCCAGAGGGAAAGTTTTATCTTGTTGGATGGGGGGTATGCGAATACACCATCATTCCTTGCAGTCAGCTCTCTGAAATATGCGTTGTTTCCATAGATGTACGCTTCTGAATGTTTTATGGTTCTTAGCATGTTCATTTGTTGCCAAATTGGATGATTGGGTTTTCTCCTAGATCACAGTAGATCAGCTTGGTTACCCTTTGATGAGCTGCAGAATTGTTGTGGCATGCTTTTCATATATATATTTGAAATTAGTTTATGACCAAAAGATGTCATACATGTATGAGTACCGGTAAAAGTTGATCTGTGATGCTAATTTTGCTCATCGCCAAGACATTTTTAAATTCTTCATTTTTTCTGATTTTTTTGAATTTTTTTTTGTCTGCTCGGGATTTCTGTCCCTATGTTCCCAAATGAACACCGGGATATGCCCAAGGGGGGTTTCTGTCACCCGGCGGGGGAGGGGATGCCATGTGCAGGGAGAAATCCCCTGCGGGGTTCGTACCCACGCGTCGTTTTCCACCATCACATCCAAACTAGCCCTGAGACTACTCGCTAACCAAGGCACTAAACCAAGGATAGAAACCTTGTTAGTGCTACCTAGCCAGGCTAGAACCACTTCTGATTACATGAAGAGATTCGATGTTACAGAATGGATCACCAACTATGAGATTGCAAACAAAAGACACTCCCCGTCATGATCCTCCCTAATGAAGAAGCACCATCCCAGTACCATCATGACCTGCTTCTTGGGGATGAAAGTGCAGCGCTCCAACCTTCAAAGCTTCTACTCCTGCCTCCATCTCCTCTCTGTCAGTACCCTGTTGCAGCCCTGCCTAGTATAAAAGAAAAGAACAAGACACACACACAATTTCAGTTGGAGATCGGATCATTGTTTTCTCAAAGATTATCTTATTCCTAGATAACCAAATGACCCAAACAATAGCAGCTAAACCTGCCATATGTATTTTCTTTCCCCAACCTGTTTCACCCAAACCCAGCACTGAAGGAAAGAATTTGGTCTGCAGTAAGCCCCCATCACATAAGCAACTAGACTCCATATATATTTTGACATAGAACATTCAAAGACCAGATGGCCAACATGACCCAGATTTTTTTTCACTAGCAGATATGTTGTGTGCTTTGCTAACATATTTATATTATCATACTACTAGCAAATATCCCTCGCTCCGATGAAAACCATATGCACATACTATCACACTTTAATAATAAATATGTAAAAGTGTGAGGTATTATAAAATGTGTATGCTTGTTTTACACAACTATAAAAGAGTAATAACTATAATCTACTACTACGATTGCATCATATGTAGAATTATCTAAAAGAATCTGCAAAATATATGACCTTACAAAGTTCACAAGGGTCTTAAACATATATTAAAACTAAGTTTTAGGAGTTAAAGAAAGAAGATTTGTATAAAGAAGAGATTGTGAGATATCACTCATAAACTTGGAGCGGCATGTTAGTCAACCCATATTTGATCGGTTCGCGCCACTTGTTTCCCATGTAGGATACAATCTTTTCATGATTCGCCCATGTTTACTATGCGGGATACCGTCAACCTCTATGGTATCATCGTTCACCATGTACCCTATCTCTCTGTGCCTTCTGTTACATGCATCTTGATTTTACTTACACACTATCTATGTGTTGCTACGGTAAATATTAAATGCATTGAGTTCAAAAGTTCACTAGGTGATACCCCGCGCATTGCTGCGGGATCCTTTGGTGAAATTTAAAAATAAAAATAATAAAGTGAAATTTGGAAGAAGAAACACTAAAATGATTTTTTTGTATTATTGTATGTTGAGAGAAATAGAAATCAATATTATATAGTGGGGTGCTCATATATATTTTTAATATAGATATATATTTTTTTAGATTGGACGGTGCAAACAATTAAGATGATGTGGCTACACCGCATGCGAGAAGTATATAGTTTAATATAGATATAGAATTGGACAGTGCAAACAATTAAGATGATGTGGCTGCACCTCATGCAAGAAGTATATAGTTTAATATAGATATAGAATTAGCAATCGCCGCATCTTGGTGGGGTGCTTAGTGGAGGATGACATGGCGCGCTATAAGAATCAGCAATCAATGCATCTCGGTGGGGTGCTTAGTGGAGGATGACGTGACGCGTTGAGGATTGAGAGAATTCCTTCCTAGATAACCAAATGACCCAAACAATAGCAGCTAAACCTGCCATATGTATTTTCTTTCCCCAACCTGTTTCACCCAAACCCAGTACTGAAGGAAAGAATTTGGTCTGCAGTAAGCCCCCATCACATAAGCAACTAGACTCCATATATATTTTGACATAGAACATTCAAAGACCAGATGGCCAACATGACCCGGATCACTAGCAGATATGTTGTGTGCTTTGCTAACATATTTATATTATCATACTACTAGCAAATATCCCTCGCTCCGATGAAAACCATATGCACATACTATCACACTTTAATAATAAATATGTAAAAGTGTGAGGTATTATAAAATGTGTATGCTTGTTTTACACAACTATAAAAGAGTAATAACTATAATCTACTACTACGATTGCATCATATGTAGAATTATCTAAAAGAATCTGCAAAATATATGACCTTACAAAGTTCACAAGGGTCTTAAACATATATTAAAACTAAGTTTTAGGAGTTAAAGAAAGAAGATTTGTATAAAGAAGAGATTGTGAGATATCACTCATAAACTTGGAGCGGCATGTTAGTCAACCCATATTTGATTGGTTCGCGCCACTTGTTTCCCATGTAGGATACAATCTTTTCATGATTCGCCCATGTTTACTATGAGGGATACCGTCAACCTCTATGGTATCATCGTTCACTATGTACCCTATCTCTCTGTGCCTTCTGTTACATGCATCTTGATTTTACATACACACTATCTATGTATTGCTACGGTAAATATTAAATGCATTGAGTTCAAAAGTTCACTAGGTGATACCCCGCGCATTGCTGCGGGATCCTTTGGTGAAATTTAAAAATAAAAATAATAAAGTGAAATTTGGAAGCAGAAACACTAAGATGATTTTTTCGTATTATTGTATGCTGAGAGAAATAGAAATCAATATTTTATAGTGGGGTGCTCGTATATATTTTAATATAGATATATAGAATTTTTTTAGATTGGACAGTGCAAACAATTAAGATGATGTGGCTACACCGCATGCGAGAAGTATATAGTTTAATATAGATATAGAATTGGACAGTGCAAACAATTAAGATGATGTGGCTGCACCTCATGCAAGAAGTATATAGTTTAGTATGGATATAGAATTAGCAATCACCGCATCTTGGTGGGCTGCTTAGTGGAGGATGACATGGCGCGCTGCAAGAATCAGCAATCAATGCATCTCGGTGGGGTGCTTAGTGGAGGATGACGTGGTGCGTTGAGGATCAAGAGAATTCCTTAGTGGGGAGCGCTAATATAGTTTTGTATATAGATATAGAATTAGCAATCAACGCATCTTGGTGGGGGTGCTTAGTGGAGGATGACATGGCGCGCTGCAAGAATCAGCAATCAATGCATCTCGGTGAGGTGCTTAGTGGAGAATGACGTGGCGCGTTAAGGATTGAGAGAATTCCTTAGTAGGAGCGCTAATATAGTTTTTTGTATGATTAAGCATAGAACCACATACTTGTATGCTTGTGTGCATGCAAATTGATCATCCAGCTCAATTACGCTGAAACAAATTTCCTCAGCGAAATAGTCGTTAACATGTGGTTGTCCTATAGTAGTATTGCTTAATGTACATCAACTGCATGTGAGACGTATTTCATATGGCACGAACTTAGTTAATAACTTGATTTATGATCCACACACCAATAATTCCCGAAATAGACTTTAAATTTGTGGGCAACCTAGCCTTATTAACTTGCCGATGTCACGATACCTGGACGGTGTCAACAACCACTACTCTGATGCGTGTGGCAGAGCTAAAGATCTATGCATGGCCCGAGCGATGACGTCCGGAGAAGAAACATGTAATTCCATTGTCTTTGCTTTTGGATTTAGAACTAGGTAAGTGTCCGTGCATTGCTACGGGTATGATACACAAAACAAAGATAAATCGGACGTACAAAAATTTAATTTTTGAAGGCTTTAGGGTCTCACCGAAGTTCATAAAAAATTAGTACTTTTTTTTCGTAAAAGCAAAGGTGTGACATTATGACATTTGTTTTACATGCATAGATGCGATCCTAGCAGTCAATCATCTCCCACGGTTCTCAACTGCACCAGAACAGAAATTGAGCCCAACGCCTCAGCCTCTCCCAGCCTCTCCTAGAGTCCCAGGTGATCATCACCGGTGTGGCAATGTCTCTGTTGACAAAACAAAGATGGTCGACGTCTGCAACGGGAGAGGCACCTGCGGCCGCGCTCACATCTGCGCTTCGACCGCACCTGGACATACTGCAGAACAGCAGAGGGGTAAATTATAAAGATCAAAACGAAAAGTGTGAAACATAAAACATAAGAGAATATGCAAACAACACCTAAATTTAGATCATTTCTCTGTATCCAGGAGTCCTCCACTTTTGTCTCATCACATTATCGACAATTCTGAACTAACATAGATCACGCATGGTGGAAAGGCAGGAGATAATAACTGAGGAAAGAGAACTGCGAACAGGGAGAGGAAGGTGAAGACCTTGAGAAGGATTCATGCACAAACAGAGTTCAGATCCAATACTTGCAATAATAGAGTAGTATCATTGATGTTTTACATGGGAGAGAAATCGAAGGAACACTATATGATAAATGTTTAGCATTCTAAGCAGGCAGCCAAGCAGGAATGTAGCTGCTAGCATGGACGACAGGGTTTGTTGAATCAAGGTCAGTAACTCAATATGCCTGTCATGCTAGGAAACTCACTGCACCACGGCCATGGAAGCACACACCTCGGCATGGTGTGTGGTCAAATCTGACGAAGGCTGTATAAATCTAAATCTTCTAGAGCATAGTGGTTTTTGATATCTCTCACTCTCTTGGCTATGTTATTTTTTCTTCTCCTTTTCAAAATCCTTCACAAAGCAAAGGGAAAAACAACCAGATCCAAAGGATAGCAGGATGCCACTGCATCACAAAGATTACAAGTAATGTAAAATGAGCTACACTTGTAAACCATGTAACTAAACATTCTTTATTTATGCAAGATCAGTCATCCTACATTAACACTTTGCGCACTGAATTGACCAGTTCCCATCCAAAACATCCATAGCGTAGCGTGGCATGACCCTGTCCACCTCCACCCCATTGATGTCAACAGTTAATTGGGCCATTCTTGCCTTAATCCAAAATTGTAGCATAGTGAGGCACAAATTGCTAATCTTAGGTAAGGACAAAATTAAACAAATGTTATAAGCCAAATTTTCTACTGCAAATATTGGATGCCCATGCTGACAAGCCAAAAGTACCAGATAAGATTCAGAGACACTTGAACTGCACAGAAAAAAAATCACAGCCAATTGAACTGTCAGGAACAATTCCAATGCTACCCATGCCAACAAAACCAAAGTAAAATCCACATGTACTTACTTCAGCACTAAAACATACATCACTGCAGAGCTGCTAAAAAAAGTACTAACCGGTAAAACATATGTCATCACAGTAAACAAATGAGATGGGAAAACTGTGTGAGGGTTATGCCCTACTACTGGAATCTTATCAAAACATCTCAAATTCTCAATGATCTAAGAATCTGAGCTACCTTTGAATCAAACCATGATAGTTATCAAGATTTTATTCGCCACAAACCTGTATCTATGCCTCCTGAGCATGGTGTAGGCGAGCTTGACCTTGTTGCCGATGCCGCCGAGCGACTTGAATTCGGCGGCGGCCTTGCGCACGGCGAGGGAGGTAGGCATTGGGTCATGAAATAACCCTGCTCAAAATTGATGAATGTCAGGCAAACAGTTTGCAAGTATACATCGTATCATATCTGACAAGAATACAAGAAAGTTGAAATGGAGAAGCTCACCATGCCCAAACTTCATGCCGATAAGCAACTCCACTATGCATATAGCCAGAGAGAGCCAACAAAACGCTCCAACCTTCTTCACTGGTTTGCTGTGATAATCAAGACCATAACCAAATATTAGTAAATCCATCAAGAAAC
>OAMR01001046.1:168789-180471 GCA_900205405.1 Echinochloa crus-galli
AGCACTTTTAAAAATACTTTATATTCACTCTCTCATGTATAGAGAGCTTTAGATATATCCTCAAAACTCATGATAGTTGGCATTTATTTATATGGAGAAAAACTCTCTAATTTATTGTCTTTTAGCAATACGGGATAATTGTGTATAGACGTGGGTACAAACGTGGGTATATTTAGGTGGGTCCTTTTTTGGGTGAATTTTTTTGGGTTTAGAGGGGGAAATCAACACAGGAATGTCCCTCCCCCTCTTTTTTGACCATTCATCAACCAATTTTCCCGACAGATGGGTCCTATGTGAGGTGGGTGTGGGTTTTTTGTTGGTGAGAAGTGTTTTCAAATCTAATTATCTTTATAGTATAGATAAGATATGCAAAATCTCACAACAATCTTTCATAGTACGTAATATTGAAAAAGAATTATAATTAGGAGCTTGCTAGAGGCGACCTAGTGCTGAGCAGCGCCAACCGTGGCCTGGCCAGTGCTAGCCACGGTCACCAGGCTGCCGCGGCAGCACAGCCTGGCTGGGCAATAAAAACTCAATCTATACTAAAAGAATTCAGTAGAATTGAAATCGTTTTTTCACCTAAAAAATTGTACCCACGCCTCGTAAAGGACCCACCTGTCACATCTAGTGGGGGAGAAATAGGCGAAAGTTTTTGGTATGTCAAGTATAACCGTATTTTCTAGAGGGTTTTTGCTCTTTTGGATTTCATTTTCTCATCACCGCAATTCATGTTACTCATCCCTGTGCCCACCTATTTTTTAGAAAGGAAACAACTTTTTTTTAGGGTTATTTGGATCGGTACCATTGCAATTTTCAAAAGTTGGAGATATAACATTACAATTCACCTATTTGGAAGCATACCATTACAACTCTTAGATACTTTGAACCGTACCATTATATACGTCTTCGATTCCATTAAACCTGTCTTTGATTCCTTTGGACCCACCATATACCTCCGTATTTTCGTATGGCCCAAAATACCCCTGCTACCTCTCCTCCCCCACTCGCTGACGTGTGGGACCCGAACATCAGGTTCATCTTCCTCTTCTGGACGGAGACCGGTGCTGCTCCTCGTCGCACGCCTTCCTCACCCTCCGTTCGCTCCCTATCGCCGCCGCAGGACGGCCATCGCCCGAGGCCAGCCATATCCAAGCGCCGCCCGGTGCTCGGTCTCCAAGCCCGCCCCGGCGCCTCCTCGCTCACTGCCGCTCCGCCGCCCACCATTTCCGCCGCCGCCACGGTCTCCACCGTGGGCAGCTGCGCACAAGCCGTCTCGACCCAATCCAACACCACCCTCGGTTTCCCCTCGACCACGTGCATCTCCACGACCAGCCCAATACCACCCCCGGCCACCGGAGCTGCCCCGCGCCACTCACCGTGCCGCCGTCCGCCGCCGCACCGTGGGCCGGCCACCACGAGCTCCGTCGACCCAAACCAAGCACACCTACGCACTCCTCGTGACCCAGCGGTACTCCCCGTCCTCCTCCCCGCCTCGTTTGCTGCCCCCAGCGGCCCGCGCTCGCCAGCTGTCGCACGGCGGAGCTCGCCGCCGCGGCTGCGCGTGCAGCGAAGCTCGCTCGCGGCGGCTGCGCGGGCGGCGGAGCGGTGGCTGCGCGCACGGCAGAGCTCGCCCTACCCCCCCGGCACACGTGCGAGGGCGGAGCTCGCCGCCGCGGTGGAGGAGACCACTGCCAGCGCGAGAGGGATGGACCGGCCAGTTGGGGGAAGAAAGAAGGAAGAAGATGATAAGTGGGTCCCGCATGTCAGTGCTACGGAGAGTAGATGCAATAAAGGATACATATCTGTATACGTCTGCAGCTGGGCCCAAGACGTCTCCATACGTATTTAATGGTATTTTTGTGGGAAACGAAGAATTGCAATGGTATGTTTCTAAATAGATGAATTGTAGTGTTATTTCTCCAACTTCTGAGAATTGTAATGGTACATATCCAAATAACCCTTTTTTTAAAAGTAAACAAGCCTTTTTTCCACGTTGAGCCGTGACCTTGGACGAGGCCACCTCGCGGACGGGGGCATGTGTTTTTTTATTCTTCTATTTTTAATAATATAAATAGAAAATCAAAATTGATAGTATAGATATGTGTCTATTATTCGGTATTTCTAACAGATAGTAGATTGGAGAGGTTTTCTTTATATAAATAAAGACCAACTATCTCGAAAATGATGTACCTCTGAATTTAAGAATATCCAAAGCTCTCTATACATGAGACATGAGAGAGAGAGAGAGAGAATATACTCCCTCCGGTTTGGTAAAGGAAGTCGTTTTGGACAAGGTTTGAGTCAAACATTGGGAATATAAATCTTGAATAACATTTAACTCGTTGAGTTTGAATGTGTGAAAATTATATAAATAGATTGGTCTTGCAAATTACTTTCATAAAAGTATACATATATAACTTTTCAAGAAATATTTTTGTAGAAAAGAAGTCAAAGTTGTATTTTGGTGACCGTGTCGCTTTCCTAAACGACTTCTTTTACCAAACCGGAGGGAGTAAGGTATTTTTAAAAGCGTTCGCACCACTGGTCTGTTTACCATGGTCCACTCAAGTGACATTGTTTTAGTAGCTACGTGTCATCAATAAATATGCGGCAGCAGCACGGGAGTTCTTGCTAGTAATATAAAATTTAAAGAAATAGCCTATGTACATAGATTCAATCTTATCTTTTACCATGCTAGATAGATAAATTATATCAGCAAAATTAGTTATGTAGGACATAATCTTTTTTCCTTATTTATTGAGATCAAAATAAAAATGCTATACAGATAAGACAATGTGTTATCTATTACTACTTTTTATCATTCATCATATTATGGGTTGCATATGTAATGATCCAAATTTGCCTTCAAGAAGCAAATGACAAGTAATTAAGATCCAAGGTACTCGATAACTGGTGGATATGAACCAGATCCGATGACAGTGATGCGTCCAGAAGTCCGTATGTGGGATACCCGATGACGGAAGAACTTGCAGCTTGTCGGAGGTCTCTGTAGATGCAGCCCAGCTTAATTATATCCTGCTCCTAATGCGGATGAAAAGTAGATGCAAAAAGGTAAATGTATTTTGATTGATCGAGTGATGATAAAAAAACGTTACAATGACCATATCCCTTTATCTATCTATCTATACTATAAAGAGAATTAGATTTGAGAACACTTTTTACCAAAAAAAAATCCACACCCACATCACATAGGACCCATCTGTCGGGAAGATTGGTTGAAGGATGATCGACAAAGGGGGGAGGGACATTCCTGTGTTTATTTCCCACTCTAATCCAAAAACCTTTTTCACCAGCCTTCCCCACCTGTACCCACGTACCCGCGATTCAAAACCCTTAAACAGCCGCCGCCCCGTATCGCGAAACAGTCGCCGCCCCGTCCCTCGCGAAAACACCGCCGCTAGGTCCCTCGCGACAGCCGCCGCCCCGTCCCTCGCGAAAACACCGCCGCTAGGTCCCTCGCGACAGCCGCCGCCCCGTCCCTCGCGAAAACACCGCCGCTAGGTCCCTCGCGACAGCCGCCGCCCCGTCCCTCGCGAAAACACCGCCGCTAGGTCCCTCGCGACAGCCGCCGCCCCGTCCCTCGCGAAAACACCGCCGCTAGGTCCCTCGCGACAGCCGCCGCCCCGTCCCTCGCGAAAACACCGCCGCTAGGTCCCTCGCGACAGCCGCCGCCCCGTCCCTCGCGAAAACACCGCCGCTAGGTCCCTCGCGACAGCCGCCGCCCCGTCCCTCGCGAAAACACCGCCGCTAGGTCCCTCGCGACAGCCGCCGCCCCGTCCCTCGCGAAAACACCGCCGCTAGGTCCCTCGCGACAGCCGCCGCCCCGTCCCTCGCGAAAACACCGCCGCTAGGTCCCTCGCGACAGCCGCCGCCCCGTCCCTCGCGAAAACACCGCCGCTAGGTCCCTCGCGACAGCCGCCGCCCCGTCCCTCGCGAAAACACCGCCGCTAGGTCCCTCGCGACAGCCGCCGCCCCGTCCCTCGCGAAAACACCGCCGCTAGGTCCCTCGCGACAGCCGCCGCCCCGTCCCTCGCGAAAACACCGCCGCTAGGTCCCTCGCGACAGCCGCCGCCCCGTCCCTCGCGAAAACACCGCCGCTAGGTCCCTCGCGACAGCCGCCGCCCCGTCCCTCGCGAAAACACCGCCGCTAGGTCCCTCGCGACAGCCGCCGCCCCGTCCCTCGCGAAAACACCGCCGCTAGGTCCCTCGCGACAGCCGCCGCCCCGTCCCTCGCGAAAACACCGCCGCTAGGTCCCTCGCGACAGCCGCCGCCCCGTCCCTCGCGAAAACACCGCCGCTAGGTCCCTCGCGACAGCCGCCGCCCCGTCCCTCGCGAAAACACCGCCGCTAGGTCCCTCGCGACAGCCGCCGCCCCGTCCCTCGCGAAAACACCGCCGCTAGGTCCCTCGCGACAGCCGCCGCCCCGTCCCTCGCGAAAACACCGCCGCTAGGTCCCTCGCGACAGCCGCCGCCCCGTCCCTCGCGAAAACACCGCCGCTAGGTCCCTCGCGACAGCCGCCGCCCCGTCCCTCGCGAAAACACCGCCGCTAGGTCCCTCGCGACAGCCGCCGCCCCGTCCCTCGCGAAAACACCGCCGCTAGGTCCCTCGCGACAGCCGCCGCCCCGTCCCTCGCGAAAACACCGCCGCTAGGTCCCTCGCGACAGCCGCCGCCCCGTCCCTCGCGAAAACACCGCCGCTAGGTCCCTCGCGACAGCCGCCGCCCCGTCCCTCGCGAAAACACCGCCGCTAGGTCCCTCGCGACAGCCGCCGCCCCGTCCCTCGCGAAAACACCGCCGCTAGGTCCCTCGCGACAGCCGCCGCCCCGTCCCTCGCGAAAACAGACGCCGCCCGCGATCTTCCCCGGCCCGCCGCCGTCATCCGGCAGCGATCTTCCCCGCCTACGACGCGGGATCGTCCCCGCCGCTGCATACCACGGTCGTCGCGGCCTTTTTTTCGTCGTCTTCTTCCCCCGCAAAGCACGGGCGCCGCTGCCGCGCCGATCCAATGTCACGTGTCCTCCTCTTCCACCGCCGCCTCCTCTTCCCCGGGGCTCGTAGTGGCGCCAACCACCCCCTCGCTGCCGCCTTCTCCTCCAGGGCCGCCTCCCCCCACTCCCCCGACGCCGCCCGGTCCGGCTCTCCCTCCGCCACCGCAGACGCCCCAGCTGAGCCGGCGGCGGCAGCTACAGCGGGCAGCGGCGGCATCTAAGTCCTCCACCGGAGCGGGCGAGCAGCCCTCGCCGCCGCCTACCCCAGCGGCGCGCGGGTGGTGGGGCCTGTTCAAGTTCAGCGCCTTCGCGGCGGTCGCTGGAGCGCCATCGGCGGCGTCGGATACGCCACCTACGGTGCGATCCCCTGGTCCCTCGTTGCGATCTGGCCTACTATTGCGATTTGTTTTCGTGCAGATTCCATTTGGGGGTTTTGGGTTGGCCTGCTCCGCGTCTGACTTCTGCTGCATGTTCCTGTTTGCTTGCGCGTAGCGTATTTGGTGCCGGAGGTTGTGGAGAATGTCGGACCTTAGGACCGGCAATCCACCTGGGGGTACCCGAGTGGTTGATTTGTAGGCGGGCGATTGATGAACTTGTGGCTTGATGGTACACAGGAGGCACTGATTTAGATAGGTTCGGGCTACCCGGAGGTATAATATCCTATGTCCTGTGTCGGTGGCGTCGTTTGTATTGCTTGGTACTCGGCCGAGTTTCAGGAAGCTTGGACGAGCATATGGATTACAATGCGAGGCAATGTCGAGTACTGTGTGTCTTGCCCTCATGGGGGTGCCCTAGGCCGCCTTATATAGGCTTGACGGGCTAGGGTTTTGTCGACGAATTATGTCAAGCACGTCTGCCTAGAGGTACCCCAGAGAGTAGATTCGTGGGTCTCATCGAGTTCTAGGAGCGACAGTACACGAGCGACACAAAGAATTAGACAGGTTCGGTCCGCGAATCGCGTAATACCCTACGCCCTATGTGGTTGATTGTATTGCACGTGTGATGTTATGTTTTGAGGGCATCCCTGCCCTGCCTTATATAGTCCGGGAGGCAGGGTTACAAGTCGGTTTGTACAATCCTAGTCGTATACTACATGGAGAGCTACAACAGAGTACTTTAGGGAGTCTCCTATCTGTTCACGACTAGTTACATTAATCAACTACGCCGTTTTGTACCGTAGTCGACTAGTTTGAGTAGATGGATTGAACTCTCTCTGTCGAGTAGTTTAATCCTCTGGATAAGTGGCCCTAGGGATCCTGGTCCCACAAGCCCCCGAGCATCTTGGGCCTTTGCTTCAAGTCTTGAATATGCCTTTAACATCTTCGAGTAAGTGGAACCAAGCTCAAGACGCTCATGCCTTCTTGTGTAGTGTAGTTTTCATTGGAGTGCATCTGTTGGTGCATCCAATGGGTGTAGCCCCTGAGCCTCCGGATGCTTAATAAGCACTCCGAAAGTAGCCTTCTGTCTTCATCTTGAGTAGTTCAATGGTGTGCACCGAATAGGTGCACCCATTGGGTGTAGCCCCTAAGCTTCGAGTAGTTTGCCTGAAAAACCAGTCGAAGGTCTTCGAGTAGTTGCAGCATAAATTTCGGGAAATCAAATCCTGGATTATCCGCTAGCAGCCCCCGAGCTTTAAAGAAAATATATTTGGTTTAAAAATCAGGATAAACCTCCCATATTCTGTTGTAATCCGAAATCACCGAAAATCTCGCCAGCGCCAATCTTGGAATGTTATCCCAAAAAAATAGGCGGGAAGGTAGAATGCGATGCGCCGCCGCACTGTAGTGCACAGTAACCCTAGATGTATATTATAAAGTTTGACCACCACGGCTCCAGCGCACTCATTCTTTTGCTATCTGAGCACAAAGCCGCCCTCATTCACAAGCTCCCAAACCCTAGATCCGGACTGCTGGTGCAGCCCTTGGTCCACCTGTGCAAGTGAATGCGAGAGAAAGCGAAGGTCACAACACGCTCCAAGATGTCAAGGGCTAATCTTGGATCGCGAAGGGGTGGAAAGAAGAGGAGTCCAATTCCAGAGCCATCTACGAAGCCTGTCTTCAACAATCCACCCGCTCCCGGCCTCGCCTGGAAGAAGTGTACAGCGCACACTGATGAGCTGACCAGCATGGTGGAACAAGGTTTGCTCCTAGATCAGGTGTCTCTTGAGTGGAAATCGTGCTTTGGTCAAGAATTCCCTACTGAGGATAGCAAAGAAATTCCACTGGATTGTCTATTTCCGCTTTTTTGAAAGAATTCCTTGCGTTCTATAGCCTGCAACTTCACCACCATAATCCCAACGGAATCCTATATCTATCCATCTTTGTCCATGCTTGTGAAGCTTTCTTGGTATAAAACCCAGTCTTGTCTTGTTTCGCACTTTGTATCACATCAAGCCACAGCCCACTCACATGAGGACAGAAGTAGTCGGTTGAGCTGGTATCCAGTTCCACCAAAACATGAGGGCTAAGTGGTTTGAAATGCCCATCATAGATTCCTGTGGCAATTGGAAATTAAGATGGTTTACCATCAGTAAGTGTATTCGAATATCTTGTTTATTCGAATAAACTAGTCTTGTAATGTGTAATATGTTGGTAATCGCCTTCCTGTTTGCTTGAAATACAGCAGGAAACCATGCGTCAAGCTGTCCAGAGAAGGATGGGTGGTACCCAAGGAATCAAACCAACTGGAATTTACACCCAACAGCCGAGGAAGCCAAGGATGTACCCGCATTGTTGAAGCGGATACAAATTCTGAAGGAAAAATGGCTCACTGGAGTAGGCATTGCTTTTAGCTTCATGAAGAGAAGAGTTCCACCACTCCAAGAGCGTGTGCACCTGGGTTTTAGTACGAGGGGAGCTCAGATCCCTCACGCACCGCCCCTGAAGGAATCTCTGATGAGACAGTGCTGATGCGGCTAAAGCGCATGTTTACTGGTGTTACTGAAAAACCAGTCATGATAGGCGAGTTGTCAAAAGAAAATCCTCCAGTAGCAGTAAGTACTCGTGTACCCATGCACTGTATGTGAAATGTATAACATTAAATCGCCTTGTTGTGTTTTGAAGCAGGTTGAGCCAAAAGATCTCCTGACAGCAGAAGAATGGGATGATCTCGTGAAGAGTTCATCTGAAAAGACCATCAGCGAACGACTAGTCGAGGGAGGTGGCGGCGGAGACGTTGAGATTGTGGAGGATTCAGAGACCAGTGCACCGCCAGAAATTGAAGTCCCAGGTAAGTGATTGTATATATCCATCTTTGAAATCCAGCTCTTATTCATTAGAAGCAACGGAATACGCCTTGCATATCTGTAGCTGCTCCCGAATTACCCGCATCCTCTAGAAAGAAACGGTCTTCCAGAAGCTAGTCTAAGAAATTGGATGACACTGTGCCGAGTGACAACCCTTCCAAACGCTTCAAGCTATCACACCTTATCATAACGCCGCAAGGGTCATCATCTTCAAGTGCTCTGGGAAGCACTCTGATTGGAAGTACAACCAGCTCGAAGCGGTCAAAGCCGATCCTGAAGTTTCAATTCCAGCCCCTGAAAGCACCTGAGCCGCCAAAGGAGTAAGTCACTCTGTTTTTGATCATCCTCCTAGTAGTGAAATATGTAATTCATGAATACAAGCATGTTTTGTAACATAACACCAGAACAAGTCTTTGTGAGGACTGTGCAACAACAAGAAACTGAGCAGCCTGATGCCGAGGGAAATGTTGCCGAATCGCCAGAAGATAACCAACCAATTACCAAACCCACCGAGGATGTTGTCAAGGATGCCGAAGAAACTGCCCAACAGATGGTGGTCATTGGGGCGGAAACACAAGTTGAAATTCCGGACAATACCACCGAAGTTCATGCACTGGAAGCTCCCGCGCCTCCGGAGACCACTGATGTAGTCAGCCCAGCGCATGCGAGTGATATGGCGGCAAAGAAGACTACTGAAGTAGTCGAATCAACAATAGAACAAGTATGTGTCACCAATCTTGTAATATGACCATTAGTTTTGAAGCCAAATACTCTTGACTTGAATTTTTCTGTTGTTGATAATGCGTAGACTAGACCACAACCAGAAACAACAACTCGGTGTTGATGTACGGGAAGAAGAACCAGCTAATGCAGAGGAAAGGCTGAAAAATGTAAGTGTAATACAGACATATATATATTAATATAAATGTGATGTTGTTTTACTAATGATAAACCATGTGCAGGTTGAAGTAAAGGGCAAGACTCCAATGGACGAAGCCTGCGAGCTACGTGAACACCTTCAGCTTGCACTGGTAAGATTCAGTGATATAAACTCAAAATTTTAAGAGCATAAGCATTATTGCAATAATAGGTGAATGTGCAGGCCTTGATTGAAGTGGTGCAAAAGCCTGGAGATGTCAAGCTTTCAGCTCGCATCCGCAAATTAGAAACAGACTTCACTGATGTCTGTGAACGACTCGCGAAGGAGCAGACAGAGCACCAGAAAGAGATTGAATTCCATCAGAAGCAATATGAGGCCCTACTGGAGGTGAAGGATAGGCTTGAAGGCTGGGTCACCACATTAACCAAGGAGAATAGCGGTAAGCAATCCTGCATCTTGCTAAGTGCTTAGATATTGTAATAATATTATGAAATAACTCATGCAGACTTGAAAAAGCAAGTGAAAGCAGAAGAGAGCAATGCTACCGAATGGTATAACCTGTCGCGGCGTCGAACTGAAGTAATTGCTCAGCTGAAAGAAGTCATCAACAAGAAAGATGAAGAATTCACCCAAGAGCATAGGATCCGGAAAGACATGGAAAAAGAACTCGCGGATGCATTGAAGATGACTCAGCTGAAACAAGCAGAAGTAAACAACATGCTCACTGAAAAGGCGGAGCTACGAGAAGCCATGGGGCCAATCTTCAAGCTGTTAACTCCTGATGATGCTGAAAGCAACGATATCTCGATTCTGGAGCGCTTGCGGCAGGTTCCAAAACAAGTCGGAGACTTCTGCAAAAGCACACTGAAAGACTGCATCAATAAAGTGATGGCCCTTTTCAAGGCGCATAACCCAGAGGCAAGGATGGAATTGAAATATTTGCCCCCTGGAACAACTGACGAGCAGTATGAAGCACTTGTTGCAGAAACAGAGCCTATGACAGAAGAGTTTGTAAACTCTCTGGTGCAATGATTGAATGTAATGTATGTTTGACTGAAAACTTATGATCATCAGGATGAAACAATATGCCATGTAATATGATACTTTTATGTGGTAACTTGATGGCCTGTGTTTATGATGTATATATTGAGTTGTGTGGCTGTTGAAATCTAGTCATGTGTAGACTTGATAAGCCAAACAATATCATGTAGAAGTACAATATGTGCCTAGACCCAAGGTCAAAATATGATAGGACGAGTATCTGTATGAGCAGATCATCGCCCAAACAAGTCTTTTGAAAAGACTTGAGTGGTTGCTGGTGCAAATCCATAATACTACTGAAGGTAGTCTGTACTATTTAATTGCATGAAAATATGAGAGCAAGTTGTATGCTATGCAAGACATAAGAAAGTCTGTCGATTTCCTTATTATACATGAATAAGGAGTCTGATGTAGTCGGCACAAGACACAGAGCAGAACTGTCATGAAGTATTAAAAGATTCGATGCTAACAACAGCAACCATGTATAGGCAGATGTAGCTCAACTAGGACTTCTGAGGTTTGGCGCCGCTTATGAAAAAGCAGTCATGGCATCTTTTGACTAGGTGTTTAAAAACTATCCCTGGTTATTTTGAGTGATATAAAACAAAAACTGTACACAGGGTTCTCTGCTGAGAAAAAATGAACAAGTGAAATATCTTTATTGATCTCTTGATAATACAAAAAGTACACGAATTTTTTCTGGAACCCATTGCTATGGGTAGAACTTTCTTAGATGTTCGACATTCCATATATTTGGTAAATCTTCGCCTTCTTCAGTTTGCAGGCGATATGTATAATTGAAAGGATCAACACTAGGCCTAGAGGGGGGGTGAATAGGCCTGCAATAAAATTCTGGAAATTTTCTCCAAGAAACTGTCAGTTGTCGGATGATCCGACGCAGTCTCGGATCTTCCGGACCCCAGAAGATCCGACACTGTGTAGGATCTTCCGACGGGTTGAAAAGAACTACTTCGAGATTTGAATTCTGCAGACCTTTTGATGATTATTGCCCCCCTAAACCGAATCCACCCCGGTTTTCAGCCATGTCACCCGTCCACATAGGGCTAGTGGCCACATCAGCTACCCTCTCCTATCTCTTTCTCTCATAGCCAGGTGTGCACATCTCCCCTATCTCCTCGAGGCAGCAGCAGCGGTCATGCACGAGGCGGCAGCCCCGGCGACGCATGGCTGCCGGGCCTCCATCGAGCTCCACGCCCATGGCGAAGCGAGGCCGGGTGCGGCGCCGGTGAGTGCAGGCGGAGCGCCGGCCGCTGGAGGGGGGAGCTGGCGCCCCCCTGCTCTCCTGGTGCAGGGCCATGGTGGACGGCTCCCCGGCGGTCCTCCTCCCTCCTCGGTGGCTTCGCGCGGCAGCGGCGGACCCTCCCTGCTCCGGGCGGCGGGGAGGACCTCCAGCTCTGGAGCGAGGCCGCGCCACTCCCCTGCTCCGGTGGAGGAGCTCCAGCTTGGGCCTCGGGGACGGGCGCTCCGGAGCTCCGGCTCGGGCC
>OAMR01001046.1:188403-199920 GCA_900205405.1 Echinochloa crus-galli
TTGTCGGATCTTCCGGGCGACCCCGGAACATCCGGATGACTTTGATCAACTTTTGGATTTGAGCATCTTTTGCCTTGACCGTCTCTTCTAGCTTAGAGAGATTAGTAGCACAAGCATGTATATCAACTTTGTAGCATCTTGAGCAACCTTCACTAGTAGAGGCATTGGATATAGATTTTGTTTTGGATTCAACCTTGGTGCTTTCCCAAAGTTTGCTAAAATTAGCTTCTAGATCTTTGTGCTTGATCTCAAGGCTTGAATGCCCTTGTTGAAGCTCATTATTGGCATTCTTTAGGTTAGCTAGAGAGTCATTAGCTAAGGATAAATCCTTTGACATCCTCTCACATGAATCATTGGCTCGTGACAAATCACGAGTCAACTCCTCAACCTTGATTTTCTCTTCAACTAGAGCTTCTTCAAGGACAAGGTTTCTCTCCTTTTCAAGGATGAGCAATTCTTCTTGTCTATCAAGAGACTCTTCTCTTTCATCCAATGTCTCTATAAGCTTTTTGATGTATTTATAGCCTTCTTTTCCAAACTTATTTATCATGTTTCTTTCATGTTTGGCTTCTTCCTTTTCTAGATCAACATTTGCATCATTAGATGACAAGAAGGTGGATGAGAGAGACGGTGTGCTGTCCAATACCTTAGTCCCTTGAGCCATGAAGCACATGTGAGCTTCATCGTCACTTTCATCAAGGTTGTTGAAGAGTCGATGAGTTGGTGTAGGAGCTTGAATGGCAAGAGTGGCCATTCCTTCATTTTCGGAGTCACTTGATGAATCCCAACCCTCACCAACATGAGCACTACCAAATTTCTTCTTGTACTCTTGACTCTTTGCCTTGTACCTCTTCTCATTGTCAAAGCTTTTGTCCTTTGACTTCTTGCCGTCCTTGTCATTCTTCTTGCGGGGACAATCGGCAATGAAGTGCCCTTTCTCCCCACATTCATAGCATCTTCGTTGAGAGAACCCCCTCTTGTCATTCTTGGACTTCATGAACCTCTTGAAGTTTCTAACCACCATTGCCGTCTCATCATCGGTGCTATCATTGTCACTTGAGTCATCCTTCTTCTTGTGTATTGAGGTCTTTTCATTTGACTCACTTTTCTTGCTCGGTTCGGCCTTGAGAGCAATGGTCTTGCCTTCGGTTGGTTGCATTGATCTTGTCACATCTAAGCTATTCATTTCATGATATTGCAACTTGTTGAATAGCTCCATAGGTACCATAGTCTTGAACTTGTCACTTTCTCTAATCATTGTGGCAAGCATTGGATTCTTGGGTGCATATGCTCTAAGCAACTTCTTTGTCACTTTGTTCTCACCCCAATCATTGCTTCCAAGCATTCTAATCTCGGTGACAAGAAGCTTCAACCGATCATACATCTCTTGTAGAGATTCGTCCTTCTTCATGACAAAAGCTTCAAGCTCTCCTTGTAGGAGATCAACTTTACCTTCCTTGACTTCATCCGATCCTTCATGTGCCATTTGAAGAGTGTCCCATAGCTCCTTGGCACTATCAATGCCTCTAATCTTGTTGTACTCGTAGGAACTTAGAGCACTTCTAAGCACGGTCACGGCTTGAGAGTTGCGGAAGATGTCGTATTCTTGTTCTCTACTTGGCGCCGCGGTCTTGTCCACACCTATAGTCACAATAGTCCATAGAGAGGGGTGAAGACCATGCAAATAAACTTTCATGTCATCGCTCCAACGAGCATAGTCCTCTCCATTGAACTTAGGAACTTTGCCCATTGGAACCGATGAGAAACTAAGATTAGAAGGGTCAAGAGATTTGTTAGATGTTGATGTCTCATATCGATGAGACACGGAATGTTGTCCGTCTAGTATGTCTCTTTCTCTAAGCTTCTTCTTGAGCATCTTTTGAGCCTTTCTTTCGGCCTTCTCCTTAATCTTCTTCTTCATCTTCTCCTTTCTTTGTCGCTTCTTTTCTTCTTCATCCAAACTCTCATCAATGTCACTAAGGATGAGATCATCATCACTTGAGCTTGAATCAACAAGTGTCGAACGCTCGTTCTTGTTGCCGGAACCAACTTCGGACTTCTCTCCCTTCTCGGCCATAGTGTGTTTCCCTTAGCGGTTAAGCCTAAACAAGGGATTAGGCTCTGATACCAATTGAAAGGACCAACACTAGGCCTAGAGGGGGGTGAATAGGCCTGCAATAAAATTCTGCAAATTTTCTCCAAGAAACTGTCAGTTGTCGGATGATCCGACGCAGTCTCGGATCTTCCGGACCCCAGAAGATCCGACACTGTGTAGGATCTTCCGACGGGTTGAAAAGAACTAGTTCAAGATTTTATTGCCTGCCATTAAAATAAAAGTAACCATTCAACTTGAGCGGAAGGAGGCAAGCTAAGCCGCTAAGGTAGGCACAACACTCGCGCATGCCAATTTATTTATAAGGATGGACGCATGAAGGAGAGACAGCCTCTAGAAAATGGGTCTTGATTCTTGGCTTGGTTGGCGGCAGGCTGGGTGTTCAGTCAGTCTCTTGGTTGGTTAATCTCACACTGTTACAACAACAAAAAAAGAAAAAGGAAAAAAAAGGAAAAATGGAAGTGGTAAAAAACGTGGTCGGCAGGATTCGAACCTGCGCGGGCAAAGCCCACATGATTTCTAGTCATGCCCGATAACCACTCCGGCACGACCACTTGGATGTTAGTTGCAGCGAACACAATTTACTTATTTTGAAGCAAGCATACTTTACTTAGTCAAATGAAATAAAAACTTAAAAAAACCTGTTGTTGAGAGTGGGATTTGAACCCGCGCCCTTTCGGACCAGAACCTTAATCTGGCGCCTTAGACCAACTCGGCCATCTCAATCCCTCTTGATTTTATTAGTGTGTTCCCTCTAGTAGATGTGGGACTGTGGAAGGGCATCAGTGATTCAGTAAAGAGCAAGCATGTGAATCGATCTCGATCCGTTCTGAGAGGTTTGCTAGCATAGGCTGCTGCTACTCTGATAGAAGGCCGACGGGTGGTGTCAGGTGACTCAGCTCTTTTGTTTGGCCTGCCGACCATCCCGTGGCCCTTTTTGGCCTCCAGCAGCCAAAGCTCCTCCCTTCGATCATTGCCGCGCCCTGCACATGGTGCCCAAACCAACAGTGTGCGTCGTCCCCGTCGCTTCAGCCTTCAGCCTGAACCGCCGTCCTTGTCAGTTGTCACGGATGAAGAAGAAGACGACGACGAGGAGCGCCACTGACCAGCTCCTGAATAAGACCATCTGAAATAGCAAGTTCTTTGCCCTCTTGGATCTCACAAAGGGCTCTTGTCTCACACCTCAAATTCTCTCTCACACTCAAACCGTAGGTGAATCCTTGCAAGAATTAAGCTTGGGAGAGAGTAGAGGAGTGGAATGAATGCTCAAGGTGTGTGTTTGGTCGAGTAGGTCAGCAGCAAATGAATGAGGGGGGTGAAGGGGTATTTATACCAACCCCCCACAATATGACCGTTGTGTTCACTGCGAAGGGGTACCGGATCTTCCGACCCAAGGTCGGATCTTTCGGAGAGTAACAGGTTAGTGTAAAACAACCTCAGAAAAATTCTAGGGGCCGGATCTTCCGGCCGGGCCCGGAACATCCGGCCGGGGAAATCACCGAGACAGAGCCGGTCGGAACTTCCGGCCGGATCTTCCGGCCCATGGCCGGAACTTGTTCCCGGATGGCCCAAGACAGTGAAAACAGCTAAGTGTTGGAAGTTCCGGTGCAACAGCCGGAACTTCCGGTCCGGAAAAACTCAAGACCGAGCCGCTCGGAACTTCCTGGCCGGATCTTCCGGCCTAAGTTCCGGCCCGGCAGAAAACAGTGAAAGTGAGTTTTTTGTGTCTCTCAAGTGGATTTTCATCTCAAGCATAGCATTTTAAAGAACTAGGATTTATCGAACACGTCCCCCTTGATAGTACGGTGGTCCTATACTCAAATTTAAACCGAAAAACAAATTTAAATCTTCAATTGGATCCACCATCTTGAAACTACGAATTGGGGCCTTCCTTTCACATTCATCATTCTTTCTTTTCATTTTATTCCTGCACACTTTACACAAAGCATCATATCCAAACTTACATTGTCATTAATCACCAAAATTGATTAAATGCCTAGATACACTTTCAATCAGCCCCAATGACTTGGTTTACAAGGAACGGGTCTTCCCATCGAGACATGAGCTTATGCAGGTCGTCAGTCTTCTGTATGCGCCGTAGCCCCAAGTCTCCTATAACAAAGGAACAAGGCTGGACAGAGCGTTGATGATAACATCGTAGGCCTTGAAGGTAGCGGGTGTTCTGAATGAGAGCCGCCACTCTAGCTTCTTCGACACCATTGACATCTTGAAAACGTTCTTGCTGAGCGACTTGTTCGTCATAATTTTCTAGTTGAGGGGCATTCCATAGGAGGTCAGCAGGTAAGACTGCTTCAGACCCATAGACTAGAAAATAGGGTGTTTGCCCAGTTGCACGACTTGGTTGTGTGCGGAGCCCCAAGAGTACTGCTAGCAGTTCTTGAACCCACTTGCCACCATACTTTTTGAGAGGTTCGTAGAGTCTGGCTTTAAACCTTGCAATAACAAACCATGGTGGGCGCCAAGTGTCGACGAATTATGTCGAGCACGTCTGCCTGGGAGTACCCTAGAGAGTAGATTCGTGGGTCTCGTCGAGTTCTAGGAGCGACAGTACATGAGCGACACAAAGAATTAGACAGGTGCGGGCCGCGAATCGCGTAATACCCTACGTTCTGTATGGTTGATTGTATTGCATGTTGTTGGCACTCCTTACGGCCTACAGATAGATCCGCAAGCGGATGGATACCGATGTAGCTTTCACCCGGGAGTATTCCAAGGTATCGATTTCCACGGGGAACGAGAAGTGGACTGATCCTAAACTAAATTGTCCAAGGTAGATGGAATGGAATGAATGGTATGAATGAGGTGGATGACAACAACAAAGAGAGAAGAGGATTGAAAGGAGGGTAGAGAGGGTACGAGTCTGGTAAAGGTACTCTACTGTTGATCGAGAAGATCAGAAGATACAGATAGATACTTGCTTCGGGACAACGGAACCTATGACACGCAGAAAGGGATGAGAAGGGGTGTCACCAACTCCGCACTGGGGGATCCTACGGACCGGAACTAACGTGGTGGGCTACAAAGACCGGAAGGGCTGTCACCACCTTACGGCTACCACCTCCGTTGCGACGGGAATAAACTAAGGTAGCCTCAAGTATAGGCACCACGCCTACACTAGTCAACTAATACTTATCTCCTAAAGAAAGACAAGCACCCAAGTAAAGCAACCAGTATACAATTATACCAATCAACTAAGCATTGAACAAAGAACCAGCAAGCATATAAGAGTAAGAACTGAATGCTCAATTAATCAGAGAGAGATACAAGAGTTACCAGACACGACCCGGATGTTACTCGAAGTGAAGCGGCATCCATAGAGGTACAGCGGGAAGAGGGGCCGACACTCCGGCTCCTCTCCGGGACGCTCACCTCTCCTCTCTCCCTATTCTACTGATACAAGTGGAGAACGAACAGTGCTTCACCTGCACTCTACTTCTTGTGTTGTGTGTCTTGCAGGTGTCCAGGAGCTCCTATTTATAGCAGGGAAGGGCGGTGGAGGTAGAACACTAGCCAAGGCAGCTCAAGGCGGTGCAGGGCCGGTTCGGCCGAATCTCCTGGTGCTGAGGAGTTCGGTCGAACTGCCATGTGGCACCGCCTTGGTGCTGAGGCGGTGCAGAGGCGGTTTGGCTCCTGGGGGCGGTTCGGCCGAAGTGGGCCCTTCGGCCGAACGGGCCTTGTGGCCCGGCGACGCTCCCCCGTGCAACCTCTGCCTTGTGGGCCCTCCTAATTAGCTCCTGGAACTTGGCTTCGGGTTGTACCGGCCTAGGATGAAGTGGCATGGCCCTGGTTGAGTTGGCGGTCGTCCTGCGTGGTTTGCTGTTGGCACTTCTTACGATCCAATATCAGAATTGAGAATCCTGGTACTGGGGTAAGGAGTGTTTCAGTGGTTTTCCTTATCGATTAGTAAAATATAGAAATATTCTGCAAGCGCACAGAAACCCGCTATAGCACTTCACCTGGGAGTATCCCGAGGTATCGTAATTTATATGGTGACAAAGTAGGGTAGCATAATTTCTTAAATAATACCTTAGACATGATGTTGACGCTTGCCCCCCTGAACCTTGGGTCCTAGGACACCGGAACTAACGTGATGGGCTACGAAGACCGAGAGGCTGTCACCACCTCACGGCTACCACCTCCGTTGCGACGGGCAGAAACTAAGGTTACTGACAAGTCTAGGAACCACTCCTACACAGATCAATACTACTTACTTCGCTAGCAGAAGCAAGCAACTCGAACTCACACCCCAATGACAAGTCAATGCTAGTGTGAGCAGAATCGAAGAACCAATTAAGGCAGAGACTTAAGCAAGAACTAAGAGCACTAGGAACTAGAGTCAACTATAGTCTAAACACAATATAGTTTGCCCTGTACTGTTGAATTTCGTTCACCGTAGGTGAAGTTAGAGATGCATTAGTAGGTTTTAGCACTCGAGCATGGATGCGTGCATGGCTTCATGTCCTGTGTACTCATGCATGAGAGCTGAAGGTAGAAGAGAGAGTGATGGCCGTTAGGCTATCGGCACTCATCATACTTCAAACATATCCTCTAAACGGAATATTCTCGCCTGGTCATCAAGATTTTACAGTACAGTATCAGTTTTTCCGCACTCGTCGTACTCTACTGACATCTCCCTATACTAACTACCAACATGTGGGACCCACATTATATAAATTTTTTAACCATCCCCTCTCTCTCTCCCCACTTCCCCTCCCCCCTCGAATCCCACTCCCTCTCTCGAACTCTCCCCGCGGCTCGCTCGGCAGACACGGCGCCGCCGCCGCCTCTCTTTTCTCTCGCTCGACACGCACGGCGCCGCCGCCGTCCGTCCGTCCGCTGGCCGGCTTCCTCGAGCTCCGCCGCCTGCCCTCACCATCTCCGGGCCAAACCCCGCCCGCGGCCGCCGCAGCCCGAGCCCCGTGCCTCCTCTCCCTCTCTCGCTTCGCCGCCTCTGGCCTCCCGCGATCCGCCGGCTCTGCCTCTCCTCGCCTAGCGCAATCCATCGCCGGGCAGCTGCGTGCTCCGTGTGGTTGCCGGGCGGGCGGCCGGCGTGCGGTGCCCCGCGGTGGCGGCGACCACGAGCTCCGGGAGCTCACCGACGCCGTGTTCGCGCCCAGCGCCGCCGCGGACCTCGTGTATATCGACGCGGGGAGCGAGAACAATGCCGTGGCGGCCGCGCCGAGGTCGAGGCCGCCGCGGCGGACGGGCCCTCCCCGGGCTCTTCGCGGCGGGGCTCCCCGAGTCACCCGTCGCGACGGCGAGGCTCTGCGCGGTGGCGAGGCTCCTCGCGGCGGCGGGGCTCCTCATGGCGGTGGTGGCAAGGCCATCGCCGGCGGCCGCGGGCGAGCAGCAGCCCGACTATCGCGAAGGATCCGGCCGCGAAGGGGTCGAGCGTCCAGCAGCGGGGCCGACGGCCAGCCTGGCGATCAGCAGAACCAGCTCCAGCGGCGGCTGACGGCCACGCGGTGGCAGGGCAGCGTGGTCCGAGCGGCGGCGTCTCCATCCCCTTCTCTCCCTCCACGGCGACCGAGACGGCTGCAGGCGGCGCGTCGACAAGGTCCGCGCCGCTGGACTCCTCCCCCTCCTGGCCCGCGCGACGACGGTGCGGCGGCGGCCATGGGGGGCGGCGGCTCACCTCTCCTTCTCCCTCTCCGCCGGCGCCCTCCCTCTCCCTCGCGCACGCAGCCGTTGCCGCTGGCGGGCCCCGCGCCACCGTGGCGGGGTAGCGCACGTCCGTGGATGCGCTCGATTTGGCGTTCGCGCTCGCCTCGGCAGGCGTGCCGCACGCGGTAGCGCTTCCCGCTGCAGGCATTTTTGGGCTTGCGGATACGGTACAGCGTATTGTGTTCCCCTTTCGAGTACACCACTGCGAATAGCCTCAGGAGCAATCCTTCTGCTCGTCCGACCTCGGCAGGATTCATTAGTTACGCTCAGTGGCGGAGGTAGGATTGCCCCCTAGGGGTTTGGGGGTCTTCATCTCCATGCGTTATAGTTGGGTAGGGGGGCTAGAGCCCCCTAGCTCCGCCGCTGGTTACGCTTCTCTTACTTGGGCAGTCAGATGTGTGATACCATTGCGTTCTGTGCATAACAAGAGATATTATGGAGAACAGAAACAACGAAGAACATGTTTCGAATCTTCTTCAACATTACACTCGTGATTGAATAACGTTAATTAAAATGTTAAAAGATCATGAAATCAACAGCGAGTCGGTAAAGTGAACGTACTCCTTTTTATTGCACGTCATCAAGCTAGTCCAAGGAACATTTTTCATTCAAGGGAGAAACAGAGCCTAGTACACAGAAATAGAACATCCCTTTTTCACGCTCTTGTGTTCATCGATCTGCTTTGAAGACCGTGTCGCTGTCCTAAACATCAAACTCAAGCATAGTCAAGCAGCTAGTTGCAACAAAAAGCAACTAGACTAAAGTAGAAGCAACTATATAAGGCACGAGTAGAATAAAGTAGATACTATATTGATAACTTGAATGTCATACAAAAGATAAAGTAAAAGATATAAGAGCTATTACCAGAGCTTCTGAAGACGACTCCGGAACCTCCGAGGCACAGCTCGACTCGACTCTAACTCCCAACTAAACTATCCTAACTCTACTAAAGAGAAAAGTGGAAAATGGAGCTCTTGGCTTGTGGTGTGTGTGTTCAACCGGGGCTTGGGCCCTTGCTTTTATAGCTAGAGAAGGCGGTGGAGCTTGAGTAGCAGCCACGGGAGTGCAGAGGCGGTGCCCGGCCCGTTCGGCCGAACCGTGGGATGCACCGTCCTCTGCTCCCATGGCTCAGATGCTCGGCTGGGAGGCGGTGCTTGCTTGGGGGTGGTTCGGCCGAACCGCCTCTGTTCGGCCGAACTGGGCTTTTGGCCCAGCAGCGCTCCCCTGCACTGCCTCTAGCTCCTGGACCCCTTGGGCTATCTCCTGCTGATGTGGAACATGTTCTGCGGGCCCAGAAGTGATGTGGCGTGGGTCCGGTTGAGTTGGCAGTCGTCCACTTGGCGGATGATGTGTTCATTTGGTTGTTGCTGACGTGGACGGCTCCCGGCGGCCCGTACGGCTAAGGGGGATAACCGGCCGAACATGTCGTTCGGCCGTTTCTGTCATTTCCGACCCCTATAGCACGTGTTTCGTGATATTGTACCTGCAAACATGACACTCACCAAAACTCGTGGAACTTTATTAGAAATAAAACCTAAGTACATGGAATGTTGCATATAACCTCATTTATTCCCGAGTATTGGTGGTAGAATTTGAGACCACCAACAAGCTCCCCCAAGCTAGCCTCTTTGCTTGTCCTCGAGCAAAGATTAAACTCAGGCTCGGTGGATCAGGAGTTGCTACAATGTCATTTTTTTTGTAGGTAACTTTATGACAACAAGTACTCAAACAAATACTTGAATGACTTAGCAAGGTATTAAATCACCATTTTACCTGTGGGGCTTATAGCAATCTCCTTATCTTGGGCGGTTGAAGGAATGAACAGATTAACTCAGTTTTATTCCACTCTACTCTTTTCAGGATCCTATCTCGGAGTTTTCACCCTTTTATGAAAGATAAGTAGTTCCTCATTGGCTCACTGAATCGCTCAAGTGTATTTGAATCCTCACCAAAGGATTTGCCTTCTTTTCATCCTGACATCTAATTTGGCTTTTGTGCGGTTCAGGGACAAAGGATGAAGGCATACAAGCATCTTATATTTTGCTAAGTCAAAGACTGGATCTTAGAAGAATCAAATCACACTCTAGATCGAGAAGTGCAAGTGTGTGAAATTTATGGAGTGGAGTATGTGGAGTGAAATTTTGGCGGAATTTCATGGATTGATTCTTCCTCTCCTTGATTCATTTTTCGAGAGCATGGGCTATCTTTTATTCATATTTTTGCCATGCCTTTTTGGCATGCTTTTCTTTTGATCATATTTTTGCCATGTCTTTTGACATGCTTTTCTTTTTCTCATATTTTTGCCATGCCACTTGGCATGCTTTTCTTTTTCTTTTGCATAGCCCATGCCTCTACTTCACAGATTTTGAGAGAGGGAATCAAAGAACATGAAACTTTGCTTATGGAATGGATGATGGCATGGTTTTTACTAACTCCCAAAGTAGGAATTGCAAGTGAGAGGTGGAGTGTATGTGAATCTCGATCTTAGAAGCATGAAAGACTCCTCACTAAGGTCACAACAATTTGACAAAGCTCACTAAGATGACAAGCAGCATATGGTAGAAAGTTTTGAGACTAATCCTATCATATGGCTTGGTAGGTATTATGACCAATGAGGAACTTTGTTTTATTTTTTTAAAGCATAATCATCCGAGATATTCACCATACTAGGAGCAGAAGTAGAATTCAACCAAAGTCTCACTACATCAATTCCCACAACAACCTAGACTTGGAATAAAGCATGTGCTCCCACAAAGTTTCAGGTTCATTTATTGCTCATGCCAAATAACTCAAGCATATCAAGCAACAAAGTACTTGCAAGATTAATGACAGAGCAACTATTCATCATTTCCAAGGTGAGAGACATATGGTTCATTCCATGCATAGTTGGGAGTTAATTTTATTCAAAGGAAATATATTTTTTTTATATGCAACCTAAGGAAAGGGAAAATGCGAATGCATGAACAAAGTGCTGGGTGGTTCAGACATACCTGGTGGGGGTCCTCCCCCAAGCTAGAACGCTTCACTAGTAGGGATTGAGTCTTGCGAGGTACGCGGCCAGCTGCTCGGACAGCTCCCGGACATCATGCTGGATGGATGACACCATCCCGTCATTCTCTTGGAGGTACTGCGAATGACGGGCTAATGTGTCTTGAATGCCCCGTGTCCGATCGTCGATGACGTCGACCCGGTCGGAGATGTATGACAACTCCCGACCGTAGTCGAAACGGGCGGACTGTGAGTATCCGGGGTAGTATGGCTGGGGGCTACAAAGACCGAGAGGGCTGTCACCACCTCACGGCTACCACCTCCGTTGCGACGGGCAGAAACTAAGGTTACTGACAAGTCTAGGAACCACTCCTACACAGATCAATAACTACTTACTCCGCTAGCAGAAGCAAGCACCCTCGTTACTACCCTTCCATTTCATCCATTCCATCTACCTAGGACAACGTAGTTTAGGATTAGTACACTTCTCGTTCCCCGTGGAAATCGATACCTTGGAATACTCCCGGGTGAAAGCTACATCGGTATCCGTCCGCTTGCGGATTTATCTGTAGGCCGTTATCAAATTGTTGTGACCTTTGAGTGAATCTTTCATATTCTTAGAGATCGAGATCCACGTACACACACCACCTCTCACTTGCAATTCCTACACTGGGAGTTAGCAAACATTTTCCATCATCCATCCACAAAAATAAATACTCCATGTTCTATGA
>OAMR01001046.1:240398-256400 GCA_900205405.1 Echinochloa crus-galli
TGCGAGAAACTGAGGACCTATACGTAATTACGCTTAAAAACTCGAGGGCTAACGCGCTAACAGACAGGGGCTGGACCGCAGGTTCTTGTCGGTGTCCACGTCCTCGGGAGCGTAACGGGCCAACTCGATGAACTTGTCACGGTAAGCGTTGACACTCATCCCTTCCTGCCTCAGTGCCAGGAACTCCTTCTTCTTCAGGACCATCAGAGCCTCCGGCACATGGTGAGAGCGGAAGCTGTCACGAAACTCCTGCCAGGTGATCTGAGCACGGTTGGGGTGGGCATACTGGTATGAATCCCACCAATCCAATGCTGGTCCCTGAAGCTGTCCTCCCGCGTACAACACCTTCTCCCGGTCGTTGCACTGCGCGATGTCGAGCTGTCTCTCCACCGCTTTGAGCCAATCATCTGCCTGCAGAGGATCACTGGCCTTGGTGAAGGTAGGAGGGCGTCCCTTTAGAAATTCGCCCCTCTTGTCTCTTGGCGGCACGTGAGGCTGGTGAGGAGGGTTCTGCTATTGCTGTTGCATCAACGCTATGGTCTGGGCCATCTGCTACGTCAGCTGGAGCTGCATCTGCATCATCTGCTCCATGGAGGGTGGCGGTGGTGGAGGCGGTGGGTTCGGGTTCGGGTTCTGGCCACTCCCACCGGCACCAGCGTTCCTCCTTGTGTTCACCATCTATCATCAGCAAATATTTCTCATCAGAACTCCATTGATCATAACCATGTGGCTTGGTGGTTTGGATAGATAAAGAGAAATAAACACCCCCTCTATGTATACACTAATATCCTTAAACCTTAGTCCTATATCTAGATGAAGATAGACTCATGTCTATGCCCATCACAATTATTACAAAAATCCAAATCAAACATAAGCATAATAACAACAAAATCAAGCACCTAGAGACATAATTCACACAAGACTCGACAGCAGATTGATTTTTCTTTTTGAAAAAAACTACACGATCATTGAATCATGGTGGTCTCCTAAGATTTCTTCAACCGTTCTAGCTAAGCTGCGTTCCTACAGTCAACACGGCTCTGATACCAATCTGTCACACCCAGATTTACACAGAAACTCGAATGCTACTATATGTGTGCCCAGGAAGTCCTTAGAACACATAGGGCGCATGGCGCGTGTGGCCCGGGTAGGGCATACGGCATGGACTATGGCGCCGGCACTGGACGTACGGGCGTGCACTAAGGGGGAACGTTCCTGGACATTTGCCCGTGTGGGTGAGTTGCGCCGACGAGGACGTCGGGTTCTTTGAGGGAGGGTGTATATCACACCCGGCCCAGTTTGTATGGCCCAGTAGTGGCCATGAGTGCGGGATGCACGTGTTTAGTGCCACATTGCTAGTTTAGCAAGGGTGGAGGCAACTTATAAGCCTTTGTCTTCCAGCCATAGCACCTTCGGGTTAACCCTTTTACACGAAGCGAGGACGAAAGTGTAAGCAGGGTGCTATGTGTACGCGTGCACGCCCCTCGGGAGGGCTGTGTGAGGCGGCTTTGGAGGGCAGGGTGTTACAATAATTCTCATCAGAACTCCATTGATCATAACCATGTGGCTTGGTGGTCTGGATAGATAAAGAGAAATAAACACCCCCTCTACGTAAACACTAATATCCTTAAACCTTAGTCCTATATCTAGATGGAGATAGACTCATGTCTATGACCATCACAATCGTTACAAAAATCCAAATCAAGCATAAGCATAATAACAACAAAATCAAGCACCTAGAGACATAATTCACACAGGACTCGACAACAGATTGATTTTTCTTTCTTTTTCTTTTTGAAAAACTACACGATCATTGAATCATGGTGGTCTCCTAAGATCTCTTCAACCGTTCTAGTTAAGCTGCGTTCCTACAGTCAGCACGGCTCTGATACCAATCTGTCACACCCGGATTTACACAGAAACCCGAATGCTACTATATGTGTTAGCCCGATCGAAGATCGATCTTGGAGAACACACAGTGCGGGGCGTGGCTTTTATAGCCCGGGGGATGGCCACCTTGGCATGCGAGCCACGCAGAGGCGGGGCAGCGGCGGCGGTGATCGCCTAATATGCGCGGGAGCATCTTTCCATGCGGGGGAGCGCGCGAAGAAAGGGGACTCTTACTGGGAGAACACACTCAGAAGAACGGCAGTTCTTCGGGAAACTCAGCAGCAGACTCACGCACAACCCAATCTGTTACCCATCCGGGATTTTGCAGCAAAATGACAGAAATATAGCAAGTGTAAGTAACAGAGTTACTTAGCAAGTATAGCACGGGGTATGAGGCCAAAAAGGTTTGACTCGGTTTGACTGCATTAGCATTTTTAGTTGATTCATTTTAACTGCATCCAATTTACTACAAGTGAAAAGGACTCCCAGTTGTAACCCAATTATATAGTGTCCGCCGCTTCTCCAAGCGCTGCACCGAGCTCCCGACAAGGACAAGGGTAATAAATTCTAGGTACAACCTTAATGGTAAGCATTATTAGACACATGCAAATGTAATGGCAATGTAATTAAGGGTGTGATGGGTAGCAAGGATTGTCCGTGCTATGTACTTGCCTTCCTCGGAGCACGGCTGTTGTTATGCTGCTGCAAGTCTAGCTCCTGAAGTCCTCCTCGTGCTTGAACTCCACACGGATACGGCTCACCGTCTGGACTCCGAATCACCACACAAGCAATATACAAGCCAATACATGCAAACAAAAGTATTCTATTAAAACAGTACACCAACAGTAAAAACAGTACAAAACAGGAGCTAGAATATTCTACGCGTCGCTACGAACACATGAGCGCAAGAATCACGCTAATCGGAGCTAAAACGCGAAAACTACAGCGTTTCTAAGGTTCAGGGACTTGCTGGCAAGTTTCTGAAACTTCCAGGGGCTTATTTGAAATAAACCAGGGACCTATACGTAATTATGCGTATAAACTCAGGGGTTAACGCGTAAAACTACGCGAGCTGGACCGCGGGTTACATTTTTAAAAAGCTCAGGGGCCTAAACGAAGAAAACAAGACCTAGATGTGATTGTTTTTGAACTGCAGAGGACGGCGGGTTGATTTTAGGAAAGTCAGGGGGCTCTTTAGCAAAAGGCCACGGCTGACTGGTTGACTTGGGCGGGCGTGGATCGTGTGCCGTTGGATCTGGAAGGGAGGGCTCAGATTTAAATACCGAAGGGGTATCGGGGTCTTCTAATCTGGGCGGCTGGACTGGATCTCGACGGCTGGGATGAAAAGGGAGAGGAGGTCGCCGGCGGGGGGGGAGAGGACGCGGCGGCGCTGCTGGCCGCGCGGCGGCGCTTCGCCGGAGCTAGCTCGATCTCGAGCTACCGAGCTCGGTTTGCGACGCGGGGAGGCTCTATGGACTCAGGGCGAGACGGCGAGTAAAGTGGGGGGTTCTTCACCGGTGTTTGCATGGCGGCGGGGGTCAACGACGGCGAGGCGCGTCGGGCGGACTTCGGCGAGGCGGGGCGCGCTCGTTGGGGCTCGGGGTGGGGCGTGGTTTGGCGCTAAGAGATCAACTGAGCACGACGAAACTACCTGTGGAGATCTCGTTGATGAAGAAGCGGCGGAGGCGGCGGTCGACGGCGGCCGGCGGACAGCAGTGCTCGGACCTCGTGGACGGAGGTGCTCCGGGACGCGGGGGAAGTCGAGGGTCGGCGGGGCGCGCTCCTGGAAGTCCCGTGGTGCGGCTTCGGGGGTCGTTCAGGGTGGAGGGCCACGGGAGTGGCGTAACGACGGTGACCGGCGGTGCTCCAATGGCGGCGGTGGTGCTGCGAGAGAGAGGGGGAAGGGGCGTAGGGGCCCGGGAACTCGAGGCGAGGTGTGGTAGAGCTCAGGGGGGGTGCGGAGAGGCTTTTATGGTGGTCAGGAGGGGCCTAGGGCGCAGGGGGGGGCGTGCATGGCGCGCACGCCGAGGGGAATTGGCGGCGGCGATCGCCTTCCAAAGAGGGGGAGGCACTTTCCTTCGGGGGAGCTCGGCGAGGATGGAAGGGGAGGGACGAGGAAGCTTCGGGGAAGCTTCGGAGAGCCCACAGCTGCGCGCGGGGAGGGCGGCTCGGGTCTGGCGCGGTGGCGCGGCGCGCAGAGGGCAGCCGGGGATCGCGGCGGGAGGAAGGGGATGACCCCGACAGGTGGGGTTGGCCTGTCGGTGTGAGAGAGGGGGGGAGACGCCACGTTGGGCCGGTCGCTGGGCCGAATGCGGGAGTTCCTGGGCCGCGGGCGGGGAAAAACGGAGCGGCTGGTGCGGGGAAAAAGGAGAAGGGAGAGGGAGCTGGGCCTGGGCCAAAAGCGGAGCGGGGAGCGGGCTGGGCCGAGCTGAGAAGAAAAAATAGAGGGGGCGGGGACGGACCAGGGAGAAAGTTTAGGGGGCCGAAATGAACTCGGGCTCAAACAACTTTTCTGTCGCTCCAAACAACGTGCTTCAAATTCGAATTTAAATAAATTTAAATTCTTGTTTGAACCACAAGCAATACAAAAATAAATGCAGCAGCATGAATGCAACAATAAATGTTTCTATCACTTATATTTGATTTTAAATTTTTAAAAAATTATTATTTAGCCTATAAGAAATATTAGCCACTAGGCAACGACTACTTACTCTGCTAGCAAGAGCGAGCAACCTTGTCAATACTCTTGGTGACAATTCACCTCCAGTATTAAGCAAGATCGAAGAACCAGCCAAGACAAAGACTTAAACAAGACTACAAGCACTAGAACTATAACTAACTATCTAGAGTCTATGCTTTCCAGTGTTTTATCATTAGCAGCAAGCTTTTTATTGATGTTTTCAGTTATTTTCATCTGGCCAAACACAAGATCTCTAAGAGACGGCTGATTATTGAAATTGCTGGAATTGAAATTGTTACCTTGTTGAGGCCTCTCAAAAGGGAGGTTTGGGCGCGGATTCCAGCCTTGGTTGCCGTAGTTGTTCGGTCGGTACCCGTTGTTGTTGGAGTTGTTGACGTAGTGGGCATCTTCTCGCGTTTCGGGGCAGTCATTCCCCGAATGGCCAGTGTTGCCACAGACTTCGCAGGTCATGCGAGCGTCCATGGCTTGCACCGTTTCTTGAGCAGGGGCCTCCAGTTTCTTCATCAGGAGGTCCATCTTGGCAGCGAGCATGTCCAGAGCTTCGATCTGGTGAACTCCTCGGGTCTTCGGCTAGGTCCGGTCATCGGACCAACCTTGGTTCTCGACCATCTTCTCTATGAGGGCCTTCGCACGACTCTCCTCAAGAGAGAAGAACGAGCCTCTAGCAGCAGCATCCAGGTACTCACGGGCAGAGTTTCTCAGCCTGTGATAGAAAGTTTGGATTATGAACCAACTCTGCATACCATGGTGAGGACAAGCAGAAATATAGTCCTGGAGGCGATCCCATGCCTCCACAATGTCGTTCTCGCTCAGGAGCTGCCTGGCTTGGGGTACAGCAGAGCCTCCACCCAAGCTAGCTGCTCCAGCCTCATCCTCGTCCGTCCGGCTCGAGCCACGGGACTGGGCTGGGGAACTCCCAGCATCGTCCGAGCGGCGGTTAAGCCGGGTGGAACGACGGAGTGCGGCGATGAGCTTCGACATGGCTCCTGCAAAATTTTAGCACAGAAACGACTACCCGAAGGACTGAGTATAGATGGTTAGAACAGAAATCAAGTCAGTCGTTCGAGAAAGTTAGTCGTTCTTGCGGGGATCAAAACCACCACAAATGGTTAGTCGTTCTTGTGGGTGTCGGAGACCACCACAAAATCGTCCAACAAAATTTCAGCACAAGGATCACACAAAGCAAATATTTTTGGATTTTCTAAATGCAAGTGAACCAAAACTTGAGCTAGAACTTTGGGAAGAACTTGAGCACAAGCTAGAGCAAGAAATGAGAGAGAGAGAGCTCCTAACAAAATATTTTTCAGAGTGTATGAGTGTGTGATGAAGCTTGCAAGAACCCCCCATCATTTATAGGCCGAGGGGAGGGCCTTGGCCAGTTCGCCCGAAGGCTCTGGTTCGCCCGAACCAGGCCTGGTGGCCAGGGCACTCCCATGTGAGTGCAGCACTCACATGCCTTTGTTTCCACTCCAACATTGTATGGGCAAAAATTTCTATGGTCATGCAAGTGGATTTTTGTGGTAGGTAAGATGGGGTAATCATGCTGGATGGATGACACCATCCCGTCACCACCAAATTTTTAGGTCATGTGAGTGGAGTTTAGTGGTAGGTTAGATGGAAATGTGACATGACCAAAGTGGAACTTAGTGGAGTCACCCCCATGCTGCATGTTTGTGATAATTGGTGAGTGTGTAGCCATTTTTAGTGGGGTAGACATGTTTGTTGCTGGTTGGTGGTGATGGTAAATAATTGGAGATGTTCTAGAAGGGATGAAAAAGATAAAAGTTACCAATTACATTCACCCTAGGTAAAATTTCAGCATGTGACCATTTATTTAAACCAAGCTTGCAAAATTTTCTACTCTCTCTCAATTTATCTACTCAGGTGGTTCGATTATTTTGGAAAGGTGCGTGACGGTGTCCTCCCCCGCGGTTTCTCTTCCATCATGTCGACATCAGAGATCCGGAAGGCTTGTTCTTGAGCGAGATTGCCGTTCCGGCCAGCGTGGCTTGAGCCTTGGGCTGAGGATGCGCTCTTGGCTGAGGAAGAGGCCATGGTGGCTGTGTATGGGCTAGAGAGTTTGTAGATGGGAAAGACGACAGAGAGACTTCGGGTTTTATCGGGGATTTCTAATCGGAAAAACTACGTTCCCGACGTTTTCCTCGCACAACTCGGGATAAAATCTTTTTCTGTTGCATCTGGGCGTGCTCATCTGCAAGGGGGGGGCAGGGACGCCAGTTCGGCCGAACCCTAGCATTCAGCCAAACTGGTCTGTTCGCCCGAACCAGCCAGGTTCGCCCGAACAGGCCCCTAGGGACCCAGGTGTGCGGCCCATCTGAGGTTTCGGTGTTTTGGTCGTGGGAAAAAGATGTCAAGGTCGTTTTGGCCCGGAAAGTTTGGAGATGAAGGATTGGGCCAGAAGTCTGTGGACAGATTTTAGAGTTCTACAAACTCGACAACGTCTAAGTCATCGAGTGGCGGGGGGTCGGGCACTAGGAAGATCTTCAGCCGTTGGCCGTTAACTTTGAAAGCATTCCCATCCCCGTCTTGCAATGTGACGGCCCCGTGAGGTGCAGCATTAATCACTGTGAACAGGCCGTCCCATTTGCTTCTTAACGTCCCGTGACCAAAAAGCTTGACCCGGAAGTTGAAGACGAGGACCTTGTCTCCCGGCTTGAACGTTTTGATCTTGATCCTTTTATCATGCCATCTCTTGGTCCATTCTTTATATAGCCTGGAGCTGTGGTACGCTTTCTCTCTTATCTCATCTAACTCAGCCAACTGGATTCTCCATTTGAGGCAGCTGGAAGGTCCATACCCCACTTCCTAATGGCCCAGTGAGCCTTAAACTCCATTTCCACACGTAAATGGCAGGACTTGCCATAGACTAGTTGATATGGGGTCATGCCTATGGGCGTCTTATAGGCCGTGCGGTAAGCCCAGAGTGCGTCTGGAAGTTTGTCCTTCCACTGCTTGCCCATCTCATTTACGGTTTTCTGCAGAATATTTTTGATTTGCTTATTGGAAGTTTCTGCTTGACCGCTAGTTTGGGGGTGATAGGGTGTGGCTACGTTATGCTGCACCCCCAAACTTGAGAGATACTTACGGAAGGCTGAATTTATGAAGTGGGAGCCGCCATCACTAATGACTATTCTAGGGACGCCAAAACGAGGAAAGATAACTTCATGAAACATTCGTCTCGCGCTCCTAGAGTCAGCAGCTACACAAGGCAAGGCTTCTACCTACTTAGAGACGTAGTCCACTGTCACTAAGATGAATTGACAACCCTTGGAGTTGGGAAAAGGACCCATGAAGTCCACTCCCCAGACATCGAAGATTTCTACTTGAAGATTGCTAGTGAGTGGCATTGCGTCTCTAGTGTTGATGTTCCCATGTTTCTGGCAGCGGGGGCACCGCATGACTGTTGGCGGTCGTTACAACCCAAATCCGACCACCAATACTCGGGATAAAATGAGAGACTATGCAACATTCCATTACTTAGGTTTATTTCTAATAAAGTTCCACGAGTTTTGGTGAGTGTCATGTTTGTAGGTACAACATTGTAAAACACACGCTATAGGGGTCGGAAATGACAAAAACGGCCGAACGACATGTTACGGCCAAACGACATGTTCGGCCGGATACCCCCCTTAGCCGTACAGGACCAGTGGGAGCCGTCCACGTCATCCAATGACTATGCAAGACACGTAGGACGACCGCCAACTCAACTTGGGCCACCGCCATGTCACTCTGGGCCAGAACAAGTCGAATCCAAACAACCAAAAGCAAGCCCAGCAGGTCCAGAGGGGAGAGGCGGTGCAGAGGGGTGCCTGCTGGGCCTCCAGGCCCGTTCGGCCGAACTAGGCGGTTCAGCCGAACCACCCCCAAGCCAGCACCGCCTCCAGGGGTTGCATCCTGGCCGTGGGAGCCAGAGGCGGCAGATCCCACGGTTCGGCCGAACTGGCCAGTTCGCCGAACCGGGAGTTCGGCCGAAGGCCCGGCACCGCCTCCCTGGCTGCCTTGGTGGTTACCCAACTGCCAAACCGACCTGTGGAGCTATAAATAGAGGCCTACACTTCACTTGTAACACACCACTCAAGCCAAGGAGCTTCCACTTCATTTCTAGTAGAGTAGGTTAGTTTAGTTGGGAGTTAGAGTCGAGTCGAGCTGTGCCTCGGAGGTTCCGGAGTCGTCTTCAGAAGCTCTGGTATTAACTCTTATATCTTTTACCTTTTCCTTTTGTAAGACATTCGAGTTATCAATATAGTCATCTACTTTGCTCTGCTTCTGTCTTATATAGTTGCATCTACTTTAGTCTAGTTGCTTCTATATTGTGCTTAGACTATAGTTGGCTCTAGTTCCTAGTGCTCTTAGTTCTTGCTTAAGTCTCTGCCTTAATTGGTTCTTCGATTCTGCTCACACTAGCGGTGACTTGTCATTGGGGTGTGAGTTCGAGTTGCTTGCTTCTGCTAGCGAAGTAAGTAGTTATTGGCCTGTGTAGGAGTGGTTCCTAGACTTGTCCGTAGCCTTAGTTTCTGCCCGTCGCAACAGAGGTGGTAGCCGGGAGGTGGAGACAGCCCTTCCGGTCTTTGTAGCCCATCACGTTAGTTCCGGTGTCCTAGGACCCAAGGTTTAGGGTAACCGGCACCCCTTCTCATCCCTTTCTGTGTGTCGGAGGCTCTATAGTCCCAAAGAAAGACAGTAGACTTATTCCAGACCTTTTAGTGCTGGCTCTTTAGCCGCTGTATCTCTAACCACTTGACTTAAGTAGACGAAGCCACAGGAATTCTTTATCTCTTCTCGTTGTCGTCCCAACTAGCTATACCTTCTCTCATCTATCCGAGTATCCCTTGAGCTGTGTGTTCGGTATATCCACTCCTATCCAATACCGTTTATCCCCTGTCTTGTAAACACTCCTTACCCCAGTACCAGGATTCTCAATTCTGATATTGGATCGTAAGAAGTGCCAACAAGCATTTCTGGCGCCGTTGCCGGGGAAGTCTTTGGCTAGATTACTTTTGAATTTTTATCTTGAGCTATCTTAGTTGAGTACCGCTACTCAAGCGGGTTTATCCTTGCTCTGTTCGTTGGTCTTTGTGGAACAGAGCAGTGCATGACTGGTTTCCAACTACCGTCAAACTTCCAAGAAAATCCGGAGTCACTTGTGAGGAAAGTACGACCCCGTGTTGTACCTCCTCAGAAGCAACTCCTTTCGACGAACCCAGTCCTTCCCGTCGTTGACCAGGCTACATCGAGGATGGCAACCAAGACGATCCGTGAGTTCTCCGCTCCATCAAGCGAGAACGTACGTGTCGGACCAGCTCCGCCAGTCGGAGATGGTAGTTTCGAGCTGAAGCCAGCCCTCATCAACATGGTGCATGCTAGCCCATTCTGCGGCAAGCCACACGAAGATGCCAATGCTCATCTCCAGCATTTCCTGGAGATTTGCAACACCTTCACCATCCGCGGAGTAAGTATCGATGCCATTCGCCTTCGTTTATTCCCATTCTCATTATTAGGCAAGGCGAAGCAATGGTTTTATGCTAACCACGAAGCTATAGACTCTTGGGATAAATGCACTAGCACTTTCTTGCTAAAATTCTTTCCGGTTGGGAAAACCAACGCCCTCCGGAACAAAATAGCTAGTTTCCAGCAGCTAAAAGATGAAACAGTCCCAGAGGCATGGGATCGCCTCCAGGACTATATTTCTCCTTGTCCTCACCATGGTATGCAGAGTTGGTTCATAATCCAAACCTTCTATCACGGGCTAAGAACCTCTGCCCGTGAGTACCTGGATGCTGCTGCTGGAGGCTCGTTCTTCTCTCTTGAGGAGAGTCGTGCGAAGGCCCTCATAGAGAAGATGGTCGAGAACCAAGGTTGGTCCGACGACCGGACTCAACCAAAGACCCGAGGAGTTCACCAAGCTGAAGCTATGGACATGCTCGCTGCCAAGATGGACCTCTTGATGAAGAAGTTGGAGGCCCCTGCTCAAGAAACGGTGCAAGCCATGGACGCTCGCATGACCTGCAAAGTCTGTGGTAACACTGGCCATTCGGGGAACCCAGAAAATCCCAAAAAAAATATTTGCTTTGTGTGATCCTTGTGCTGAAATTTTGTTGGACGATTTTGTGGTGGTCTCCGACACCCACAAGAACGACTAACCATTTGTGGTGGTTTTGATCCCTGCAAGAACGACTAACCTTCTCGAATGACTGACTTGATTTCTTGCGCTAACCTTTGATACTTTAGAGATCTTGTGTTTAACCAGATGAAAATCACTGAAAATACTGACAAGAAGCTTTCTGCTAATGATAAAACTCTGGAAAATATAGACTCTAGGATGGAATCATTCGCTTCTGCCATGAAAAATCAACTGAGCTTTAACAAAATGATAGAAACTCAAGTCGCTCAGTTAGCTGCTGCTGTTCCTGTCACTGAATCGGGGAAGATTCCGGGGCAACTCGAACCTCCCCTCGAAACAGTGAATGCTATCACTATGAGACAGAGTAAGATGTCTCATAGTATGCTCCGTACTAACCATGCAGGGAAAGTCTCAAATATCCAAGTGTTAACACCAAGATGGACTTACCTGCCGAGACCTGCAAAGAAGGCGATCATCAAAACCTCTCCGGACAGGAAGAAAGATCCCGGAGTACCCGTCATCATTCAGTGCACGATCTGGAATCGTCGCATTGATGATGCGCTCTGCGATCTGGGGGCCAGCGTCAACATCATGTCGAAGGTATTATTTAAAAAGTTACGCTACCCTACTCTATCTCCTACTACTGCCAGGTTCAGCTTGCGGATTCAACCATCCGCTACCCCGAGGGGGTGATCGAGAATGTACCGGTCCGCATCTTGGGACGTTACGTTCCTGTGGACTTCGTTGTCCTCGACACGGGAAACGACCACTCGTTTTCCCTTGTCCTGGGCCGACCATTCTTGAACACCACCCGGGCTAGAATCGATATGGATGCGAGAGAACCAAAACCATCTACCCCCCGTCTTGTTTAGTCGTGTCCAACCACGGGAAGAGAAGAAGGTAGAACTACTCACACCGGAGCAGAGGAGCGCCGAGTGTTTCCTCAAGGCTCTCATCAGTGGAGAGCTGGAGATACTCGGTGGAGAGCAGTCTGAGTGGTACGGGCCGACGGAACAAGTAAGCGCAGAAGAAATGGACCGCCTCGTAAAGAAATACGAGGAAGAGCAAGCCCTCTGGAATTCTCTAGAGACGCCGATCCCACCGCCACCGACAAAGAAGAAAAGCAAGAAAATGTGGCGGAAGAAGGTCGCATCGTCCGAGTCATCCACTCCGGGACCGGACGATGACAAGAACAACTGAAGACAGGAGAAGTCCCGCTCGCGGACTTAAAAGCTGAGCGCTAGCCGCGAGGATAACCGGTATGTATCTCATATTTCCCTTCCAAATTTTAAATTTCCAATTGCATTTGCATGTTTCCCTTTCCAAAATAAATAAACTACTTGAATAAAAATTTGAGAGAGAGTAGAAAATTTTGCAAGCTTGGTTTAAATAAATGGTCACATGCTGAAATTTTACCTAGGGTGGATGTAATTGGTAATTTCTATCATTTTCATCCCTTCTAGAGCATCTCCATTTATGTACCATCATCACCAACCAGCACCAAACATGTCTACCCCACTAAAATGGTTGCACTCACACCAATAATCACACAACATGGCAGCATGGGGGTGACTCCACTAAAAACCACTTTGGTCATGTCAATTTTGCATCTCACTGTCACACCCGGATTTATATAAAATCCCAAGTGTGGCTATATATGTGCCCAGCATGTCACATACATATATAGCATAACAAATATGGTAAAACAGAGAACGCAATGCTTTATTGAATCATAAATGAAGAGTTTTACATCAGAGTGCAATAAAAATAAACTAACCAATACAGCGGAAGACTATAACTCTCAAACTAATGAAGCCGTGATCCCACGGGGACTCTGACCGGGAGAACACACTCAGTAGAACGGCAGATCCTCCGGAAACTCAGCAGCAGACTCACGCTCAACCCAACCTGTTACCCATCCGGGATTTTGTTGAATTTAAGCAAGTGTAAGTAACAGGATTACTTAGCAAGTATAGCACGGGGTATGAGGCCAAAAAGGTTTGACTCGGTTTGACTACATTAGCATTTTTAGTTGGTTCATTTTAACTTCATCCAATTTACTACAAGTGAAAGGACTCCCAGTTGTAACCCAATTATATAGTGTAAGTCATTAAACAACAATAATAACCATCAAGTTCTATTCGAAAAGGAACGCCAGGCCTCTCATGACCTTGAGCAAGACTATCATGATAGATTGTACACTCTGCAGAGGTTTCACCCTTTACCCACCAGTCGCGTAAAAGTTCAAAGGAACTTTGCACCCAACCACGCACATCAACACTACCGAGGTGTGACGGCATAGGGACGCTACGAGGCCTTTCACAAGACACCCTAACAAGACAGTGGCCGCTTATGGTACAGCACAGGCAGCATGGCCCAGGCACCGAGAATGACGTACGCCTATGGAGTCTCACCATAGGGGGGTCAATGGCATCCAATGCGCAACAAAACATACCAACAACTTGACGGGGCCGGTGCGCTGAGCAGGACTTGGCTGCGCCGGGTTGCGTTGAGCTGGTACATTCTGCAACTGATTCTGGAAACGCTGCTGCTGTGGCGCCTGGAGGTACTGAGGGCGCTGCTGGTACTGGGGGCGCTGCTGAAACTGATTGCCAGTAGCTGCGCCTAGCTGCGCCTAGCAAAAGTATACTCATAATGCAATAACCCAAGGTAATCAAGGGAACAGGATAAACAAGACTGGGTACAACCTTAGGGTACATCAAATTAAATGCATGAATGTAAATAATGTAATACATAGTGGATAGGTAGCAAGGATTGTCCGTGCTATAACTTGCCTTCCTCAAAGTGCTGCTGCTGCTGCTGTGAGTCCGGCTCCTGAAAGTCCTCAACGTACTCGAACTCCAACGGCAACGGCTCACCGACTGGACTCGAATCAACACACAAGCATCCATACAAGACAATACATGCAAGCAAAAGTATTCTATCAGAAACAGTACATCAAACAGTGAGAACAGTACAAAATAAGGTTTGAAATCTATTCTACGCTCAGATCAATTCTACGCTTCGCTACGAACACATGAGCGCGAAAATCACACTAATCGGAGCCAAAACGAGAAAGTTACGGGGTTTTGAAGTTTCAGGGACTAATCTGTGAGAAACCGAGGACCTATACGTAATTACGCGTTAAAACAGAAGGGCTAACGCGCTAAAAGACAGGGGCTGGACGCGGGTTCTATTATTTGAAAACTCAGGGGCTAAAACGAAGAAAACAGGACCTAAAGGTAAATACTTTTGAACTGTCTTGGATGGCGGGTTGATTTCGGGAAAAGTGGGGGTCTCTTTAGCAAATAGGCCATTGCTGACCAGCGCTGACTGGTATTGACTCTAGTCAGACCAGATCTGGGCCGTTGGATGTAGATCAGATGGCTCAGAAGGGTTGGGGGATCCTGGGTCGGCGGCGGCGACGAGCTGGCGGCGGCGCCGCTCGTCCGAGGGTGAGAGTTCGTCAGAGTAGGGTATTACCCGAGATAGAGGACGCCATTTCCTACGAGGTTTGGTCCTATGGCTTCGGGAGAGAATGGCGAGTCTAACTGGGGTGTTCTCGTCGTTGATTGCGCCACGGTGGCGGCTGACGACGGGGAGTGGCGGAGGCGGAGCTCCGATGAGTGGTGGCGAAGGCGCTACGGAGCTCGGGTTGGCACAGGTTCTGGTTCTACGGGTTCAGGGAGAGACGGCGAGCACAAGGGTGGTGATAGAGCCGAGGTTTGGGCGACGAGGGTGGCGGACTGTGGCGGACCGAGGCCGCGGTGCTCCGGTGAGCGGTGGCGGAGGTCTGGTGGACGTGCTAGAGGTCGAAAGGGAGAGGGAGAAGGGGCTCGGGAGGTTCCTCACCGCAATGCGAAGCTGTAGGAGCTCCCGGATGTGGCGGAGTCGCACCAGAGTTGCGGATCGATGGCGGCGGTGCGAGCTCAGTTAGAGCAGTGCTTATGGCGGCGGTGCAAGGGTGGAGTGCTCGTGGAGTCTTGAGGCTCTGGGACTTGGTGTGGATCGAGGGGCACGGGGGCTGCTTTTATAGCCTCAGGGAGGCCTCGGCGTGCGGATCAAGCCGGATCTGAGGCGGCCGGCGGCGGCGCTGACCTTCCATGCCGGGAGGATTAGTTTCCAAGCGGGGAGCGCGGTAGGGAAGGAAGGAGGCGGCCGAGGAAGCTTCGGCGAAGCTTCGGGTGGGTCCACGCGGGCGCGGGATGGGGGCGGAGGTGCTGGGCCATGGTGCCGAGTCGAGCTCGGGCTCGGCCTGCGCTGGCCCGAGGTAGGGGATGATGGCGGGGGCCCGCACGTCAGTGGCTGGAGGCGGGCGAGCACCAAGTCCGGGCCTGGGTGGACCGAATTGGTGAGCCGGCTGGGCTGGCGCTGTGAGCTAGGTGGGCTGAGTGGAGGATGCGGGGGCTTGGGCCGAGCCGGTGGTTGCGGCCCAAGCGGGGAAGACCGGCGCTGGGTCGGGCCGGGTGTGGCTGGACCAGTGGGAAAGTTGAGGGGTGGAGGACAGACTTAATGCTGCTGTTGCTGCTGGGCTGGGTCGAGCGGAGCGGTTTGCTGGGCCGGCGTGCGAGAGTGGACTGGGCCGCGCGGTGTAAGAGAGGGAGGAGGCGAGCTTGGCCGATTTAGGGAAAGAAGAGGAGAGGGAGCAAAGGCGAGCTCGGAATTTTTGATCAGGGGGAAAAAGCGGACTCGGGCGTAACAACTTTTCTAGAGCTCAAAACAAAGCGGTTCAAAAGAGAATTTAAATTAGATTTAAATTCTTGTGTGAACCACAAGCAATACAAAAACAAATGCAGCAGCATGAATGCAACAAAAATGTCTCTATGCCTTATATTTGATTTTAATTTCCAGAAAATTTTTATTTAACCTATATTAAACATGAACATGATAATAAATAATCAATTAATTACTAAAAATTTTAAATAGGCTATTTTTGGGTGTTACACTCACCTAACACAACCCACCAAATTTTCATGGTCTAGTGCTGCACCTATCGTAGATTTTTGTGCTGGTGGGAGGCAGGCTGCGCATGAGGCACATGGGCTAGTTCGGCCGAATGCACTGGTTCGGCCGAACCAGGCACTTCGGCCGAACCAGCCTGAGCTGCCCCCTCTGCCTATAAATGCAGCCCCTCGCCTCCTTGCTTGCTGCACCATCTCACACACTTCTCCACTCTGAAATTTCTGTTAGGAGTTCTCTCTCTCTCTCTCTCATTTCTTTGTTCAAGTGCTTGCTCAAGTTCTTCCCAAGTTCTTGCTCAAGTTTTGGT
>OAMR01001045.1:0-21440 GCA_900205405.1 Echinochloa crus-galli
AACCGGTCAGACCGGATTCCAAACCGGTCAGACCGGTTTACGAACTATACTAGCCGTTATACATGTCAGAGCCCCAAACCGGTCAGACCGGTTTCCCAAACTGGTCAGACCGGTTTGGGTCGGCTCAGCCACCCAAGCCCCAAAAGCGGTCAGACCGCTTTCCCAAACCGGTCAGTCCGGTTTGGGTCGGCTCAGCCACCCAAGCCCCAAAAGCGGTCAGACCGCTTTCCCAAACCGGTCAGACCGGTTTGGGTCCACTCAGCACCACAAACCCAAAAGCGGTCAGACCGCTTTCCCAAACCGGTCAGACCGGTTTGGGGTCTTTCAGCACACCAAATTTCCAAGTGTATTTCTCTCAAGGATATCTCACATGGGTTGATCTAATGAGCACTTTTTGGTGTATGCCAAGACAACTAATGTTGCATCCCTCTTGATAGTACGGCATTCCTAAACTCAAGATTAAAACAATAAATAGAATCTACCACTTGAGCTTGTAAATCTTCATTGATGCCATACTTGATCATTCTCAACTTTGAGGGCTTCAACACTTCATGTCTTGATGAGCAAATCCAATGTTGAGCTAATGACTTAGAATTTCCATTGCATGGATCAATTCATAAGCCATTCCAATATATATGATCAAAACAAAGATAAGATGCTTCGCATTGCTTCACTTGATATGACTTGATTGATGTATAGAAACCCAAACTATAATGCTAGACCTTTCCACCAAACAAGGTACCTCGGCTACAAAACCAATTTGCCCTTCACCTTGCTAGGAACGTCACTCGCATCTAGCTTGATCCCTTCCATCCTCTCTTGCCAAATTAAGCTTTGCTTTGCATTGCATCATCATGAAATCCACATTGAAATCCATGTCTTGAATGTTGTTCTTTGGTAGATAACTTGTCCATAAACATCAATGCACTTGAGACCATATACTATCCATAGAATCATGTCTCATTTTGAATGTATCCATTGCTATGGAACAAGCCCAAAGAAACTTCAAATTTCTTCACATGTTCTATCCCAAAACCTTTGACAAGTATCTTATTTATGAGACCAACCAATTTACTTATGTCCATGTCTCATTTGTCACTATCACACACTTGTCATTTGTATTGCTTACATGGGATGATTAACACTTGTTTGCTTTCTTCATTATTTCCTGCTCATATACTTAAGCAAACAAGTTAAATGACTAATCATGTTGTCATCCAAAATCACCAAAACATATAAGTGCCTAGATGCACTTTCAATCTCCCCCTTTTTGGTGATTGATGACAACATGATTAAAGCTTACAAAAAGATATGAAATTTAAGCTCTAGATGACTAAGATATATGATGAGCTCCCCCTCAATATGTGCATTGAATAGAATTTCAAAAATTCGGCCTCAAATGCCAAATTCACATATAATCAACAAAATTGAGAGCTCCCCCTATATCTTAGCATCCAACATGAGCAACAGGTGTGTGTGACAATATAAAACAATGTGTGATGCATATGACAAGTATAGCACTCAATAAAACAAGAGAATCACATGCTTGCTGTCACGGGCCAAACCGGTCAGACCGGTTTGGGAAACCGGTCAGACCGGTTTCACCCCGCTGCCATGGGCCAAACCGGTCAGACCGGTTTGGGAAACCGGTCAGACCGGTTTCACCCCGCTGCCATGGGCCAAACCGGTCAGACCGGTTTGGGAAACCGGTCAGACCGGTTTCACCCCGCTGCCATGGGCCAAACCGGTCAGACCGGTTTGGGAAACCGGTCAGACCGGTTTCACCCCGCTGCCATGGGCCAAACCGGTCAGACCGGTTTGGGAAACCGGTCAGACCGGTTTCACCCCGCTGCCATGGGCCAAACCGGTCAGACCGGTTTGGGAAACCGGTCAGACCGGTTTCACCCAGACAGAAGCATATGTGAAACAACATTGCATCAAACAACACATGAATATCACACTAGCAAATGGTCACTTAGAATATAAAACAAGGTTCAACACACAGTAGCACACATTACAAGTTCTCAAGTCCACAAAGAGATAAAGATCGAATTTATTACAATCCAAAGTGACATGACTACAATATCAACTAGAAATAAGCTTTAATCCATTCTTCTCCCCCTTTGTCATCAATCATCCATAAAGGGCCTGGAGAAGCTTGTAGTCACGCTCCCATCATGCATCCAATCCTTGCCGCTAGAAAGTCGGGCTATGATCATCTGACGAAGAAGTGGTAGTCCAATGAAAACCTTCACTCAAGATAATGTGTATGTGTGATAAAAATGGAGTGATTCGGATGAGCTAGCCATGGAAGAAAGATAAAGATGTGCTAGACATACCATGACTAGGAGCAGAAGTAGGTCCAAAAAGAGAAGCCGCTGCCTGAGATGCAAAATCTCCAGGAGATGGAGATGGTGCACTAGAAAACTGTACTCCCGCCATAGAAGAACCGGTGCCACCATATGCATATGACGAAGAAGGAAGTGAAGCTGCTGCATAAGATGGTCCAGGCGGTGCAAATCCAAATGAGGAACCAAATAAGTCACCCTCTGAAGTAGGCATGTATGGCATGGTCCCTGGAGCACCAACTGACTGTGGCGGAGGCTGCGAGCTCGATCCAACATGTCCATAACCAAAAATATCACCGTACTCCTCAAAGTATCCCGCACTCATATGATCTGTCATAATGTCTCTAAGTGGAGGAATCTCAGGTAACTCAAGAGGTGGTGAAATGGGAGATGGAGGATCATTTGGACTCAAAGCGGCACGCAATTTCTTGAACTCATCACGCCAATGATATGATCAAAATCAATCAACTCTCACAAAGAGAGGCTTGGGGAGAGCTTGCTGGTGCTTGGAACTGCCCTAGGCGAGTTAGAATGGAATGGCAACCAGCCCCCCTCAAAGGAGAGGGGTATGGGGTATAAATACCCCACACAACCAAAACTAGCCGTTATAGCCGTTGGAAACCGGTCAGACCGGATTCCCAAACCGGTCAGACCGGTTTACGAACTATACTAGCCGTTACACCTGTCAGAGCCAAAACCGGTCAGACCGGTTTCCCAAACCGGTCAGACCGGTTTGGGGTCTTTCAGCACACTAAATTCCCAAGAGTATATCTCTCAAGGCTATCTCACATGGGTTGATCTAATGAGCACTTTTTGGTGTATGCCAAGACAACTAATGTTGCATCCCTCTTGATAGTACGGCATTCCTAAACTCAAGATTAAAACAATAAATAGAATCTACCACTTGAGCTTGTAAATCTTCATTGATGCCATACTTGATCATTCTCAACTTTGAGGGCTTCAACACTTCATGTCTTGATGAGCAAATCCAATGTTGAGCTAATGACTTAGAATTTCCATTGCATGGATCAATTCATAAGCCATTCCAATATATATGATCAAACAAAGATAAGATGCTTCGCATTGCTTCACTTGATATGACTTGATTGACGTATAGAACCCAAACTATAATGCTAGACCTTTCCACCAAACAAGGTACCTCGGCTACAAAACCAATTTGCCCTTCACCTTGCTAGGAACGTCACTCGCATCTAGCTTGATCCCTTCCATCCTCTCTTGCCAAATTAAGCTTTGCTTTGCATTGCATCATCATGAAATCCACATTGAAATCCATGTCTTGAATGTTGTTCTTTGGTAGATAACTTGTCCATAAACATCAATGCACTTGAGACCATATACTATCCATAGAATCATGTCTCATTTTGAATGTAACCATTGCTATGGAACAAGCCCAAAGAAACTTCAAATTTCTTCACATGTTCTATCCCAAAACCTTTGACAAGTATCTTATTAGGTGAGACCAACTAAACATGCTTGAGCCCTTGTCTCACTTGTCATTTCCAATCACTTGTCATTTTATGACTTAGTTGCATGGGATGATTACCACCTATTTGCTTTCTTGTCTTTTATATCAATAATGAGCTTTTATTCTTCAACAATCATATTCCTTGAATATCCATAAGAATAGATACCTGCTCATATGCTTAAGCAAACAAGTTAAATGACTAATCATGTTGTCATCCAAAATCACCAAAACATATAAGTGCCTAGATGCACTTTCAATCTCCCCCTTTTTGGTGATTGATGACAACATGATTAAAGCTTACAAAAAGATATGAAATTTAAGCTCTAGATGACTAAGATATATGATGAGCTCCCCCTCAATATGTGCATTGAATAGAATTTCAAAAATTCGGCCTCAAATGCCAAATTCACATATAATCAACAAAATTGAGAGCTCCCCCTATATCTTAGCATCCATCATGTGCAAAAAGTGTGTGTGATATCATAAATCAATATGTGATGCATATGACATGTATAGCACTCAATAAAACAAGAGAATCACATGCTTGCTGTCACGGGCCAAACCGGTCAGACCGGTTTGGGAAACCGGTCAGACCGGTTTCACCCCGCTGCCATGGGCCAAACCGGTCAGACCGGTTTGGGAAACCGGTCAGACCGGTTTCACCCCGCTGCCATGGGCCAAACCGGTCAGACCGGTTTGGGAAACCGGTCAGACCGGTTTCACCCCGCTGCCATGGGCCAAACCGGTCAGACCGGTTTGGGAAACCGGTCAGACCGGTTTCACCCCGCTGCCATGGGCCAAACCGGTCAGACCGGTTTGGGAAACCGGTCAGACCGGTTTCACCCCGCTGCCATGGGCCAAACCGGTCAGACCGGTTTGGGAAACCGGTCAGACCGGTTTCACCCCGCCAGAAACATATGTGAAACAACATTGCATCAAACAACACATGAATATCACACTAGCAAATGGTCACTTAGAATATAAAACAAGGTTCAACACACAGTAGCACACATTACAAGTTCTCAAGTCCACAAAGAGATAAAGATCGAATTTATTACAATTCAAATGACTACAAGATCAACTAGATAAGCTTTAATCCATTCTTCTCCCCCTTTGTCATCAATCATCCATAAAGGGCCTGGAGAAGCTTGTAGTCACGCTCCCACCATGCATCCAATCTCCTCCGCCGCTAGAAGGTCGGGCTATGATCATCTGACGAAGAAGTGGTAGTCCAATGAAAACCTTCACTCAAGATAATGTGTATGTGTGATAAAAATGGAGTGATTCGGATGAGCTAGCCATGGAAGAAAGATAAAGATGTGCTAGACATACCATGACTAGGAGCAGAAGTAGGTCCAAAAAGAGAAGCCGCTGCCTGAGATGCAAAATCTCCAGGAGATGGAGATGGTGCACTAGAAAACTGTACTCCCGCCATAGAAGAACCGGTGCCACCATATGCATATGACGAAGAAGGAAGTGAAGCTGCTGCATAAGATGGTCCAGGCGGTGCAAATCCAAAAGAAGAACCAAACAAATCACCCTCTGAAGTGGGCATGTAAGGCATGGTTCCTGGAGCACCAACTGACTGTGAAGGTGGTGGCGGAGGCTGCGAGCTTGATCCAACATGTCCATATCCAAATATATCACCGTACTCCTCAAAGTATCCCGCACTCATATGATCTGTCATAATGTCTCTAAGTGGAGGAATCTCTGGTAACTCAAGCGGTGGTGAAATAGGAGATGGAGGATCATTTGGACTCAAAGCGGCACGCAATTTCTTGAACTCATCACGCCAATGATATGATCAAAATCAATCAACTCTCACAAAGAGAGGCTTGGGGAGAGCTTGCTGGTGCTTGGAACTGCCCTAGGCGAGTTAGAATGGAATGGCAACCAGCACCCCTCAAAGGAGAGGGGTATGGGGTATAAATACCCCACACAACCAAAACTAGCCGTTATAGCCGTTGGAAACCGGTCAGACCGGATTCCCAAACCGGTCAGACCGGTTTACGAACTATACTAGCCGTTACACCTGTCAGAGCCCAAACCGGTCAGACCGGTTTCCCAAACCGGTCAGACCGGTTTGGGGTCTTTCAGCACACTAAATTTCCAAGTGTATTTCTCTCAAGGCTATCTCACATGGGTTGATCTAATGAGCACTTTTTGGTGTATGCCAAGACAACTAATGTTGCATCCCTCTTGATAGTACGGCATTCCTAAACTCAAGATTAAAACAATAAATGGAGTCTACCACTTGAGCTTGTAGATCTTCATTGATGCCATACTTGATCATTCTCAACTTTGAGGGCTTCAACATCTTCATATTGATGAGCACATCCATCTTGAGCCAATGACTTAGAATTCCCATTGTATGAAAGAATTCATAAGCCATTCCACTATATGATCAAATAAAGATTAGATGCTTCACATTGCTTCACTTGATATGGCTTGATCGACGTATAGAACCCAAACTAAGATGCTAGACCTTTCCACCAACAAAGTCCCTCGGCTACAAGACCAACTTGCCCTTCACCTTGTTAGGAACGTCACTACCATCTAGCTTGATCCCTTCCGTCCTCTCTTGCCAAATTAAGCTTTGCTTTGCATTGCATCATCATGAAATCCACATTGAAATCCAATTCTTCAATTGATTTGAATGTCTTCTTTGGTAATTGACTTGTCCATAAGCTTCAATGCACTTGAGACCATATACTATCCATAGAATCATGTCTCATTTTGAATGTAACCATTGCTATGGAACAAGCCCAAAGAAATCTCAATTTCTTCAAATGATTTATCCCAAAACTATTGACAAGTATCTTATCAAGTGAGACCAACTAATGTACTTAAGTCCTTGTCTCACTTGTCATTTCCAATCACTTGTCATTGTATGACTTAGTTGCATGGGATGATTACCACTTGTTTGCTTTCTTGTCTTTTATACAAATAATGAGCTTTCATTCTTCAACAATCATATTCTTTGAATATCCAGAAGAATAGAAACCTTCTCATATGCTTAAGCAAACAAGTTAAATGACTAATCATGTTGTCATCCAAAATCACCATGGTATGAGTAGGCCAAGTTATTCTGTTTATCAACGACAACTAGCATAAATTTGTTTTGGTGCTGTCTGTACAGAAAAAACTTTGTACCTCATTTCTGTACAATAAATCTGCAGATCAAATTCTTTGCTTCCTGTTAGTGATCTCAGCATCAATGTAAAGCAGCTGTCAGCCATGGTCCGTTTCAAGTTAATAAATGCAAGCACATGGGAGGCTCAATCAGTAGACTCAGGAAAGAAGGCAGCCCATGGCAAACTAGATCTCACCAGAAATTAAGCAAAACCAAACAGCAATTATTGATAATTGCGACGAATCTCATCAACAAGCAGCACTTGCTTTCCTGCAGATCTACCAAATCAAGCGGAAATGTCGCGACGAACAGCCATCCCCCCTATTTGCAGTAACTGGACCATGGGTGTCAACCATTGATGACTAAAATGGGTATCTACCTTTTTGTGTTTCTTTTGTATTTTGGCCCTTATAGTAGTAATATATTATGATTTTTTGTGTCTGTATTTGTTGGGGGCATGCAGGGAGCTTTTTCTTTCTACAATTGGAGAGACAAAGGAAGGTGGGCTCTCGGTCCCCAAGCTACATCTTGTATAGTTTTTTTTTTAAAAAAAATCTCCTTCGCAAAGTGATGCAACTTTGTATTGCATTTGCCTTCCAACTTAGATCATCAGACCCAATGAACCGTGAACGACTGATAAGTTTTCGTAGTGCGTAGTTGACAGTTGATGAAACTAGAAGCTTACGTGCGGCCGTTTGCCACAAGACAAAGGTACGCTGTTTGTATTTGGTGATGCTGCCATTGAGCCATAGCTAGTTGCCAGCCCGCAGCATTACGCAATATGTTACCATCATCTCCCTTCTAAGCGTTGGGCAGACTAAGATGTTGCACACTTGCACTAGCCCTACCTTCTACGAGTAAGAAATATCAGCCTTCCAGGCGGCAAAATGAAAGAAACCACATTCATTTGAAATCAGTTATCACCTTCTGTTTCATGCATTTGGATTTCTCACGCTGAGGCTGACTCAGAGAAAAACGTTTCGGTTGAAACATCACCTCGAGGCCAAAAAGGAAAAAAGATAATTGGTAACGAACAAAGCTCAGTGGCCGGGCCACAAATCTCCCGGTGGTTGGGGGTGTGCTGACAACGAAGGGCGACAAGCGCGTCAGGAAACAAATGGTAATTTGAGAGGCGACGCCGAGAGATTTGCGATTTGCTTTTGTCCCAGTGCAGACCCCACGCTTGTTTTGATTATCCCTGACGTCCTCTTGCACGCCAAACCCACATGGCCGGGTGCGGCATCACTGTTGCTGCACCGGACATTCTTCATTGCCTTCTGCCACGCTTGCAGTTGCAGGCTTGCAGCCAACATGCTTGCCGTGGGTAAACATGACTGCATATAAGACCGGGACAAGCTGTTGATAGAATGTGAAAACTCACACAAAAAAAATATTTGCATGGTTTCTCTGTATGTCAAAATTGCTGTATTTTTGTTTGGAGCAAGCACGAGAGGGACAGCAACCAGAAGATTGTTAGGAATATGTCTAGGATCACGAGAGACTCGCAAGCATAACGACATGCAACAGTTATTAGTTTATTTTGTATATAAGTTCAGCATATGTCAACGATTCTATACTATAGTGGGCCATGAAGGAGTCTGGCAGTATGAATCCGTAAATAAATAGCCATAGGATCACACAGACCATGCCTTGTATAGTTGTAGAAAGAAAGAAAAAATAATTATTAATATGATGTTTGGTTGGAGGGATCACCTCCTCTATATATAATAGAATGGTTCCTAGGTCACTAAATTTTGGTGGGATGAAACAATTCTTTTTAAAGGACGAATGACACAATTCTTTATAATTTAGTTAATCATGTCAACGATTCTACACTATAGTGGGCCATAAATGAGTCTGGCAAGTATGAATCCGCAAATAAACAGCCATAGCATCACACAGACCACGCCTTGTATAGTTATATATAGAAAGAAAGAAATAACAATTATTAAATTACTAATAGAGATCTTTTACGGTGCCCAATACCACTGGTTAAAAAGGAGTAGTATATAAACTTCTGATTAGTTGAGAAAAATTATATACCATTATAACGTGGATCAGTGGTATAGATAGTATATGGGGAGTGATATATGTAGTATAAGGGTATTATTGGAAGAAATATAAATGGCAATATTGTAGTAATTTTGTCATTCGATCATTCAAATTTATTATGGTCTGCCGTTTCATTTCCCTCTGTTCCTCATTTTTCCGACGTCTATCTCTTGTCTCTGTACGGCGACTGGCGACGGGTAGTCGCAATTACTAAATTACCCATATCTATACCATATATCACCCAAGAATGGTATTGGGTACTGTAAAAGAGCTCTAATAGTATCAGGGGCGAAGCCAGGAATAATTTTGGGGGGGGGGTGAGGGGGGCTCAAACTTCAGATGAATTGGCCCAACTAATAAAAACAGGGTTATATTCTTTCTCAAAACTCATATTTCTCTGTTTATAGTGGCTAAAAATTGAGGGGGAGAGGGGGAGGGGGGCTCCCTCCTTATAGCTCCGCAACTGATTAATATGATGTTTGGTTGGAGGGATCATATAGAATGGTTCATAGGTCACTTATGAATTTTTGGTGGGATGAAACAATTCTTTTTAAAAGACGGATGACATAATTCTTCATAATTTAGTTAATCATGTGCATATGAGAGAGGTGAGACGTTGATAGATATGAAGAGTGAGAAGACGATGAATACACCATTGTTTCTCAAAGCATGCAACCACAAGTCCACAACTGGCCTCTTGCACTTGCACACATCACCGCCCAGCGTTCTAGAATATCATAAAGTTTCATAAATAATTTATTTTAAAAACTTTCTTAACTATCATATCTCCTCTCGACAATTTTATTCTTTTTCCCTCCTGAAATCTAAAAGCCGCTCCTACATGGTGGCGTGCCATCAATACTTGCACCCTCCATCCATCCATTTCTCCCTATCAAAGCACCTGCCATTTTGCGAGCTAGCCTACTACAACCAGTGACCCTGGAAGATAATAAGATAAGATACTGGCGATCTCATCCCTTCATCCGTGCAAGAGCAAGCTTATGTTCAATCTTTTGCTCCCACTTTCACCACTTGGGTGGTTGCCCGACAAAAGGTAAGATGCAGAACAAAAGTGAATCCCCAAAATCTAAATATATTAAAGTTGCCTAAGGGTTCAAATCATAAATATTTTAGGCGAAAAAATATTTCACTCGGGTTTTGGATTGAATCTTCTGGGATGCTTAAAAAAATTTGCTGCGGTTGAAGCATCACCTCGAGGTTGAAAACTAAACAACGGCAAGCCGCGAGGGCCAACCCGGCACGGCGGCACGTGCCATTCGCTTTGTCCGGACTTCTCACCCCATTTGTTTACTCCCGTGCACTGCAGGTTGGCAGGTTGCCTTTCCCTGCCAAACCACATGGCGAGTGGGCACTGGGGGCAGTGGCGGCACCATTGTCTAATGAAAGCTGCGCTCTGGTCGTAACCACGCGTTGCTTTTTGCTTGGGTGAAAAAGCTAAACAACTTGCTCCAAAGTCCAAACTATTTCATAGTAATATGATTAGGGATGTCCGGCAAAAGTACGATTAGGGTTCACCATCATATCTTGAACAATCAACAGTTACAACATTAAACCCGACAGGTAGAAGCTGGAAATAGACAATATATGAAAGGAACATCAATCGAGACAAATATTCGGTTAGGAATAGCCTAAATATGCCCATGGTAAAGTATATGAGTTCATCATATCTTGAACAATCATCAACAGCTACATCGTCATTAAACGAACGTTGTAGGTGGCGGTTGTGACTGCACAGAACGTAAATACTCGTCAGCATCAGCTGTAGTTACTCATAGTTACAACAGACGAATACTGGTAAGAAACAATTTAACAACAGTCCAGTAATCATGAAACAACCTTTTATTAGCAACCCTAATGCCCATACATGAACAAATCATATTCCTCAGCTTCAAATTACATCACTGAAGAATCACTGAATTATTTGCAATAGAATGTTCAGAAAGTAAGGTTTCTGTCAAAGCTTCAGCTGCATGAACTGATAGTATGATCAAGCCATACCCCATGTTTCTTCACAGTTGGCCAACCATACTTTGCTTCTTGTGCCAAAGCACAACGTCTTTGTAGGGCAAATCTCCTCCAAATATATCCAGAGCACTCCCAACAGTAACATCTACTCGACTTTTGCCTGCTTTCTTTATCCTCTCTAGGTCATGCATGGTTGACACACCCCCAGCATAAGTTACTGGGATCTACAGAATCAAAGATACAACTGTGAGATCATAAACAGTAAAAGAAACTCTAAAGCATGTATGTTAAAATTTAATTTGTTGGTAATCTTCATGAGTTATCACTCGTGATAGTTTGAGGTCAAGAGAAATAAGCATGGAAAGGTTGCTAATTAAATAGCCCTTGATCCGATTTGGAACCTCTAACTCAAGATACTTTTAAATTATGACCACAATCAATTTACTGCATTGCTTTTGAAATAATGTCACCGTCACAAATAATTGTTATCGCTTTACCTTATTTTGATATTTAATTTGCTAAAAGCATATTACAATGGCAAAATTAGATGAAAGTTCTCATGTGCAGTACAAAGAGAAAAGTTATAAATAATGAAAAGAAAGAAACTGGAAGTCCGAATTTAATGTATGTACATACTGGTGAATGACGCCCCAATAGTTCCACAAGTTCCTCATCAATTCCCAACCTGTAATTCACATCCTAGCTTCAATTAGAAAAGGGTAATTGTGCAATACAAATCTTACACTGCTTGAGCAGGCCTATCAACAAGATTTCCAACAAGATTTCAGCAGATAAGAAATCTAGATTTGGCAAGTTTTTAAGTATTTAACATGGATGAAATAAACTATATAAAGCAAAATGATAATATATCCAAGCAGAGAATTAGATAAAACTTTCGAGTACATTACACTTAAAACAAAGATAGATCCACACTAACAATACCTTCACTAAGGACTTCTTATAGTTGATACAAGTTTTTGCATTTTGTTGGTGGCTCATGTTGGGTTTCATCTCTAGCCTACCCCAACTTGACTGGGACTAAAAGGCTCTGTTATTGTTATTGACACTAAACAAAAGAGCTAATGTACTAGGGATTTCTCTTGGGAGTGGCAGATTAATTTCAGAATTTCAATGGTAGAACAAAATTTACATCTTTACTAATAATAAATCAGCATATGAAGACTGGTACATCATATAAATGATAGACTAATATGATGCAATAACTTAAAACGATTATATCCCATATGATCTGTTTCAAGAGGCGGTCATATGTGACAGTTAGGCACTAAGCGGAGCAGCACCGCCATCGCAACCCTAATTTCTATCAGTAAAAGATGGACTAGATAACAAGGAACATAGTTGCACCTTTTTCCCTCCACATCAACACCATGAACCAAAAACTCATCTGCATAGACAGCGAGATATTCTAATGTCGGTTCATCCACAAAGACATCACTGAACTTCTGCCACCTGTCAGTTACAATTGCATATCTGCCATCCTAACCAGGAACATTATGGTTAGAAGATAACCAAATATTAAAATAGTAAATAAGATGATAAAAGTGTCCTACAAGGAATATGCAACGAAGGGTAGCATTTCGTTCAAGACTACATAAAAGATTTTTCAGCGCTTCAAGATAGGACTTGTATGCAGCCCTCTTGCTTATGCATTGTGACCACAACAGAGTGCACACGTAAGAATGCATCTGGCACAGTTCAAAGGAAATAGTTTGAAGTGCTTACTTCACTTCACTCTATCTATTTCATTAGGCCTGGTATATATTACTAGCTTAATTCAGCAAACAACAACCTCGCATTGAAATAATTGTGTTTTCAACGGAGATTCACCGAGTTTGCAAATAGTTTTTAGCATTGCTGCCTTGCTGGGGATGAGGCTCACCTATGGGGTATGGCCAGGGCTAAGGATTTTCTGCAACTAGCTGTGGCTTGGTCTTAGTTCCTTGGTTAGTCGCATTTTGTCGCTATACTGTTCATGCGGCGCCTATGCAGCAAGCAAAAGATGTAAGGGTGTGTTGGATGTGCTGTACTTCAAATTTCTCTTCCTAATGCATGATACACAGCTCTCTTGTGTATTCGAGGAAAAAAATAGCATAATTCAGCAAACCACAACCTCACATTGTTCACTTGCTTAATGATAATTTCAGTATCAACAGATGAAAAGAACCAAAATATGAATATAGCATCATAAAATGAATTTCAATATTGTTGTCCCATGTACTTGGTACCTTTTTTCGACAGCTAAGATCCAACACAAGCCTCTGTTTCCCAACCAGCTCAACAAGTTTCATTAGCCTTTCAATGTTCATCTTGCCATCGCTAAACACGTACTACATAAAAGACTTGAATTCATGAGTTACAGATATTCAAATAATACACAAGGCAAACTGCAGCAAAAGAAAATTTCAGGTATGCTTGTGCAATTTTTAACATAAAAAAGAGCAACAAGGCATAATAAGGGGAAAAAATTTTCAACTCCAGACTGTCATCAAAGATTGCTTGAGCAGAAGATAAAGGTGCTATTAGCAAAGAATCAACAATGCTACCAGCAGAGAAGGCTTACAACAAGGATGAGTATATTGAACAAACCACGACTAGACTATTGAAAAGCCCAATCTGGAAGAGGCATGACAAGAAGCATATCACAAGGGTTGACCAAGAATGGTGATAAAGTATCCCTTGATGGCAGCATTGTGAGTTTGTGACTACAAACTAGCATGTCCATTGAGATGAAAACGAGGCAGACAACAAGCAAATAACATTGGCATTGAAGGATTCACTAAAATGTGGTGATGGAATTATTATCATAGCCCATGTTTATTATAGTTTGTCGTAATGGCATCTCATGGCTTACAGAAGAAGCAAACAATACTAACAGAACAATCACCAGAAGATGTACAAAATTCTCCATACACAGAAGTTGACGCTATGACCCTAGAGAATTAAACGAGGACAACAGGCTGTAGCACTGAGATCATTCTTTACCCCGGGATCTCACAGAAATTAGGGGTTCAACAAAGATAGGTATAGCTTTAGTACATATCGTATCAGCCACTGGACAGCCTCCAAGCAGCCTTGAATAAAGCCTTCTATGGGGTGTCAGGCTCATAAGTTCATGTGTTAATCCTCACCAGGTTAGTTATACGGTTATACCTATTTTTTTATTATTATTGTGGAGACCTATCAGAATGGCACTTTAAGACAATGAAATTAATTGATGTGCAAGAAGTACCACATCTCTGTTTAGAAAATTCAAAATTTAATGATTACAAAGGTGGGATTGTGATGCACACATATTTGACAAAATAAGTTACCTAGTACATAACCATAGCTTCTTCTTAAATGGGCATACATGATACATTAGTACGCATAGGCAGAATCATCAAGTTGTTATTCAACAAATTATAAGCTCATCATAAACATTTATGATATTAATGATCCATGTTTAATAGACTTCACACTTAATTTATTGTGTTGATCGTAAAATTGGATGATAAAATGAAATAAATATAATTTTCCAAATAGCATCAGCAGCATTTCACTATGTATTATCCATGCTACAAGCAATTGTGAATAAAAGGGATAAGTAATGCAGCTCCTGGTGCTTTGCCAAAAGCAAATACTTCTAAAATTCAACAGGATACTCTCTATACCAAAATTCTGCTTGATATTTTGACCAGCTATTGTTTAGAATAATGCTAAAAAAAGCTATTCTTTAGAATAGACACTGTGCCTTCCACGAATATAATTGCATGTAACATCCAGATTGCACAATAGGAGATAAAGGGAAAACGACAAGTCCTACAACAAATAATACTAATAAGAGCAAACAACCAAAAAGGTATGGAAAGTTGTATGCAAGAGACTAATCCAATGAACAATAGCAGTTCTTGCATCAACAAGATAACATATTCTCACCAGGATATGCATGTAGCGCCTCCAGTGAAGAAGCTTGACTTGCAGGATCCGCGCCAAGCATTATAACATGTCCGCCAACAAGTTCATCTTCTTTATAAAGTTTTGCAAATTCTGCAGCAGATTTGTCCGATTCAAAGTTTGTCACAAGTGCCGTGCCATCATTTGATGAATCCCGAAGAGTAGATCCAACAATCTGTTTAACTTTCCCCTGAAAATTGAAAGACATATCTCATGAGATAAACGGTTATCAAGCACTTAGCTGACGGAATTGATGGATAATGACCCCAGTTCAGTAATTTTAGCACCATTAGTCCACAAACTTGTAACACAAAATAAGAAAACAAGGAACATACTACTCCAAACTGGCTATTGGAAGACACAGCCAGGGCACTAATTTTCAATCATGTAGAAGTTCAGATGACAAACTGACTACAGTACCTTTTGATTTCGCAAACATAAGCATCAGCAGAACAAACAAAAGGCACCATTCTTACACACCTTGTGTATGTCGATGCACGGCCTGAAGCTAACAGCAGCGCACATGACCGAACGCCCTCCTGCCAGAACGCACGGCCAATCAATCTCAAGCTATAGATGAAGAGAAGCAAAGGGGGATACACAGTTACATACCCGATGCGTCACATTTTGATGGGCGGGCCGATACCAACGAGCCCGCCCAGCCGTGCCGCGGCGCGCACCGCAGAGACGGTACCTTCGCCGGGCATCTCGACGCCATCCTCCGGCACTGGGGTAGGCAGCGAACAGACAACAGCAGGAAAGCAAGTGAGAAGCGCGAGCAAGTACGAGCCTCTCGGCCACCGATATGCAGGCGGGGGTAGACGGATGATAGCCGGCGTGTACCAGTACGGTGCCGCGGAGGCCGGCGGCAAACTGGTCCGGCGGGATGGGGAAGAGCGGCGGCCCGGCGGTGGTGGTGGCGGCGGCGGCGGCGCTTCGGGGTATTTGCTTCGAGTGGTGTGACAGACAGAGACAAGGGCGACTCCTAATTGTGGGATGATGCGTTAATTGAACGGTCCAGATACACCAGAAGGTGGATCCGACGTCTGAGACGGCGCTTCACGGGTTTATTTCTCTTGTGTCGCGGGGAGAGGAGAGAGGACAGAGAAGCTTTAGCACTAGGCATTCAGAAAAGTCTCGCCGCCCTCTCAACTCGCCTCGCCGCCGGCCGCCGCCAAGGGGAGCGGAGCAAGATGTTCTTCCACATCGTGCTGGAGCGGAACATGCAGCTGCACCCGCGGCACTTCGGGCCGCACCTCCGCGACAAGCTCGTCTCCAAGCTAATCAAGGACGTGGAGGGCACCTGCAGGTAGGGTTTCCCCCTTCCCCCTTCTAAACCTAGCTATCTAGGGCTACGAGGAGGGCGGCGCTGAGACGGCTAGCGTGTTGCTCTTGCTGTTGTCTTGCAGCGGGCGGCACGGGTTCGTGGTGGCGATCACGGGGGTAGAGGATGTCGGCAAGGGGCTCATCCGGGAGGGCACCGGCTTCGTCACCTTCCCCGTCAAGTACCAGTGCGTCGTCTTCAGGCCCTTCAAGGGTGAGATCCTCGAGGCCGTCGTCACCATGGTCAATAAGGTGGGTTGTCTACCTGCATCCTTCCCTCCGGCAGGCGAGGCTGTGCTTGCTTTGCTTGAATTTTGGTGTGAATTGGTGTGATAGTGGCTGGGTGGTGTCAGAGGAGGTGACTGCAGGGCTGATTTAGTGGCTAAACTCTTTTTGTTATTGGCTATGCAGATGGGCTTCTTTGCGGAGGCTGGGCCGGTGCAGATTTTCGTGTCGAACCATGTGAGTTATCTGCTTTGATTGGTGGTGCTTTGTAGTTAAATGAGGCCAAACAAGCTTGAGAACTTCTCAGCCTGATCATACGAGACTTTGCATCCTGCTTGGTTACCTTGCAGGATTGAATTTCATAGGAAGTTACAGATACTTCATTAAAAACTAATATTACTATATCTGTTTGATAAATACATGGCTGCCTTTTGTAGCCACAGGATACTAGCATAGGCATCTTGTTAAATTTTACTGTCACTGAGTATTGTTCTGCTGAGTAATGCTCTGTTCCTGTGTGCTATTCAACCGCGACGCAGTTGATTCCTGACGATATGGAGTTCCAATCGGGTGATGTGCCAAACTATACGACTTCTGATGGATCGGTATGCTTCTGTCTTATAAGTAGTAGTTATGAGTCTTCATATCATCTGTAACTTCTGTTGGCAAGCTATAATTTTCAAGTTCATCAAGTTTGCAGTAACTTCTCTTATATGCTTTGCTAATTGTTTGCTCTCAAGTATCAAGCCTTTTTAGTTATATATTTGAAATATATTTTTTTGGGATTTTTTCTATGTATACAATTGCATCTTACATCAATTCATACTTGCATTAAAGGATTATGAAGATATTTTTGTTTCTAATAAACAGTTGGTATGAATGGGGTATCATGTTGTAAGAGGACTTTTCTGTTCAAATCTACCTGTCATTTTCCTGTCCTCGTTGTGAGTTGTCTGCTTGTCTTTTCAGGTAAAAATTCAGAAGGAGAGTGAGGTGCGGCTGAAGATTATTGGTACTCGTGTTGATGCAACAGAAATTGTAAGTTTATTACTGTCTACATTTATTTATCATAAAAGTTCCATCTTCGATGTGCTCTGTCAGAATTTCGAGTATAGATCGTGGATTACAACTTCAATTTATGCAATGCCACTGGATGACTGAGTATTATTTATTTCATTTCATTGTCTAGTAAATAATAACCTCATGCCAGTTGATTCACTGATGTAAAATTAGTCATGCTAATCATGCTGTTATTTTGTCACATATAAACACAATGCTCTTCTCTGTGGCTAATTTTGTAACCATCTAGACCTTAGATACTCTATCTAGTCCTGCTTAGTGCTGTCCTAGAAGATGCTCTGCACTAGTATCTTTCTGTGATAAGATCTTCTGCTTGTTTATCCCTCACTAAAGCATATTTAGACACCTAAGCAAATGATGTTTTCACTATGAAACTTCATTATGTAGTTGAATTCATGCTCTATTAGTGCCATTTTATCAGTTCAATGTTATACTTGCACGATGATCTCACCGTTCAATTCCTCCCATTGCAGTTTTGCATTGGCACAATAAAAGATGATTTTCTGGGTGTTATCAGCGATCCTGGGGCAGCAGTGTAAATGGTTGAAGAAGCAAGATAGCACTCCAATGTTCCGAGTGCGATCAACCAAGACTCAAATGCAGTGTAATGTTAAAAATTGCAAGGGTTGTACGGATATTTGAAACCTGTATTGAGACTCTGAGATGTTAACTGTAGTAAACCATCCTCACCACTGAAACTTTTTTTTTCCAGCTGGCTGTGATGAAATGGAATTCGCAAGTTGTTTGTATAAACCACGTCACTTTTCCATGACGTTCGTATCTTCAAATATCTTACAGTAACTTTGGTACATATAAACAAAAGAATAATTCAATGCACGCAAAATTGGAGTAAAACTATCTTTTCGTGTTACAGGTTTGGTATCATTAGTGGATAGCTGTTTGACAGATTTCTACAACAGAGAATGGAAAAGCATCGCTGTGCTAATTCCCTCTTAACAACATTCACTCGGTCACATTCCCCCTCTTGAAGTTAGGGTCAAATCTGACGAACATCATGGAACACTTCTGCATATTTACACAATTACACTTGGCCTTCCATGATCATCTTTTGCTGCCTTTCAAAGGACGCATATAAATGCTGTTCCTATAGATGACTGGAATGAAAATTATTAAAAAAAACGTTCAGAAAAATCGGCATGGACGTTTCATATTAGATATAGTAGAGCGTATAAACTTGCCTGCTTGGAATGCCGTGTTAGTGTAGTCCTTTTCTACCAGCTTCCAATAACGGGTCAACGAGTACTTACACCTTGAACACTAGATTCTGTTCTCAACAAATCTTGCTCGTTCGTTGTTTCTGCGGCATTGAATGTGCTGCTTCAAGAAGCCCAAACTTGAGACAGTTTAGTCACATTTTGCGATAAAAGGAATGAAGTTATCATGATAATCCCGATGCGTTCCTGAAACAATGGAGAAGTTGCTACGATAAGTTTATATGTACCCAACATATAAAAAAGAGCTCATAAATTATTGAATTCCTTTTTGGTACCATCAGATCAACTGATCAGAATAGGAAGCCAATCCCATCAAAGCAAACAGGCAAACCAATGAAAATAGATCCGCCAAGCCAAATGAAGATTCCGCAAGAAAGTAGATCTTGTGGTTGCTTGGATCACCACGAAATCCTCGAGCTATCATTGCCTGACGAATAAGATAGAAAGGTAAGAGTCAAAGCAATCAAATGGATCAGGATTATCATACAATTATCACAATCCTTCTAAAGCATATTAGGCCCAAGCCAAGGAAAACTGGATTGAATGAAATTTCTAATAAACAGTAGCTCAGGATGATATATAATTAGCTCAGAGACATGTTCATCATATTATTTTTCTGAGAAATGTGATGTTCCACATTACATTCATTGTAACTCAAGTCAGTGACACCAGAAAAGATAGAAAAGACTAACCTTGGATATTTGCTCTGCATGATCAAATATATTTTTGAATATTCGCCGGATATAGTTGAAAAAAACTGCAGGCATGTAGAGGATATCTCAGTAAATATTTCCAATTCAGGTATCATATAAAGCAATAATGGTAGGTGGTAGCAATAGGCATATACACATATCCTACATAAAAAGAACTTGCCATACTAAGATGTATATGCTTTGCAATTGCGCCTTTACAGGAAGTAGGAACTATCATCTTACAATCTCAAACGAGGAACTACTTTTAAATTTGCAAAAATACATTTTGGTCTGCTGTAGCACAACTTCAATCTTCAAACTAAGCAGGCAATTTGATACGGCGCAACTATTGCCTTAATTTTTGCAACAGAATACATCTCCTTATTCAATCTTGCCACCAGAACAAGTTAGGTGGACAGCAATTATTCATTTCATGAACAATTGAAGCCAATTAGGAGAATTTGGACTAAATGCCAATTTTGGATAATTTAGGACAATTTCAGGTAAATTCATATAGACGAACAGAATCTTAATCAATCAGAACTAGTCTTCTTTTACTCATCCTGGCAAGCAGACAGCATGCAGTAATTATTTCTGTGTTCGATTCTAGTTGGGATTATTAACAGGTTCTCCTAAAGTCATTGGTGATAAATGTAGAAAATACTTTTTTCCAATAGATGTATAAAGTACTTACTATCTATAGTCTCCATAGCCGTCAGCTTTTTCCAATTTATCCGACGTGCTACAATCGCCAGAGCTGAGTTGCGGACCTAGTTAAATATTTGAACAATATTATAAGCAAAAGTTAGGTCTCAAGTAGTAGAGCATCTTCCTAGTACAACAAAAGGTATAACCATTACATTGACAGTTACAATATACTTGCCTCATCAAACACTAAATTAATGAACCTCAATGAAAGTAGTAGTGTAAGTATTATCTCAGGAACTGGTACACCGATGTGCTTCAGTGGAATCATAAACCACCACAAAGCAGAAGCAAGCTGCTCAGGAGTGGTTGTTGTCAAGCAGAGACTTGCGCTTTGGAATATTTGCACACAGACAACACATTTGAGAGTACATACTAATAGTTTCTGATGATACCTAAGTCAATATTAATATTTACAAAGAATGACAAACAGTGCCGTCTCACTCAGGTTATGGTTGTCAGCTGTATACGAAAAGCATAAGGAAGGACATACCGCGAAGGAGAGGCTTGCCGAAGTACTTGCTACTGATAGGCCTTTCCTTGTAAATTGTAGTGGTCCCAGTTTCATGATTGTGTAAGAATACCCACTTGTGGAGCAAGGAATGTTCGGTATGCCTAGAACAGAAGGGGGAGGAGTTCTCGTCTGAACTAATGAAGGCACACCATCGGCACCAAATCCCAGCATTATGAATATGAATCCTGAAAGGAGAGCAACCCTTCCAAGTTGATCCTACAGAATAAATATGAATATTTTACAGGTTCAAGCAAGCAAATCACCACAAGGATAGTTTGAATATACAAGGCAGCAGATATGAAGCAAAATGGGAAATAATATTACCATAATCCTAGAAGGAAAAGTAGCAACTACATAAAGGAAACACCCAAAATTGGAATCTTTTGATGTCATGGAACCAATTTTTCCTTAGAAAAAAGGTGGACAGTTGAAACTGGTTAAGTTAAGCCCGATGCTACATCTTCATTGCATCAAACTCAAGGTAATTTCATGAAAACTTCATATGGATGTACCACATATCATAATCTGCAACTATTTACAGAAAACAATTGATGCACCATGTATCATATTAAAGAAACCCCGGTTGCTTGGATCACCACGAAATCCTCGAGCTATCATTGCCTGATGAATAAGATAGAAAGGTAAGAGTCAAAGCAATCAAATGGATCAGGATTATCATACAATTATCACAATCCTTCTAAAGCATA
>OAMR01001045.1:22014-42659 GCA_900205405.1 Echinochloa crus-galli
TCCTTATTCAATCTTGCCACCAGAACAACTTAGGTGGACAGCAATTATTCATTTCATGAACAATTGAAGGCAATTAAGAGAATTTGGACTAAATGCCAATTTTGGATAATTTATGACAATTTCAGGTAAATTCATATAGATGAACAGAATCTTAATCAATCAGAACTAGTCTTCTTTTACTCATCCTGGCAAGCAGACAGCATGCAGTAATTATTTCTGTGTTCGATTCTAGTTGGGATTATTAACAGGTTCTCCTAAAGTCATTGGTGATAAATGTAGAAAATACTTTTTTCCAATAGATGTATAAAGTACTTACTATCTATAGTCTCCATAGCCGTCAGCTTTTTCCAATTTATCCGACGTGCTACAATCGCCAGAGCTGAGTTGCGGACCTAGTTAAATATTTGAACAATATTATAAGCAAAAGTTAGGTCTCAAGTAGTAGAGCATTTTCCTAGATACAAACAAAAGGTATAACCATTACATTGACAGTTACAATATACTTGCCTCATCAAACACTAAATTAATGAACCTCAATGAAAGTAGTAGTGTAAGTATTATCTCAGGAACTGGTACACCGATGTGCTTCAGTGGAATCATAAACCACCACAAAGCAGAAGCAAGCTGCTCAGGAGTGGTTGTTGTCAAGCAGAGACTTGCGCTTTGGAATATTTGCACACAGACAACACATTTGAGAGTACATACTAATAGTTTCTGATGATACCTAAGTCAATATTAATATTTACAAAGAATGACAAACAGTGCCGTCTCACTCAGGTTGTGGTTGTCAGCTGTATACGAAAAGCATAAGGATTAAGGAAGGACATACCGCGAACGAGAGACTTGCTGAAGTACTTGCTACTGATAGGCCTTTCCTTGTAAATTGTAGTGGTCCCAGTTTCATGATTGTGTAAGAATACCCACTTGTGGAGCAAGGAATCTTTGGTATGCCTAGAACAGAAGGGGGAGGAGTTCTCGTCTGAACTAATGAAGGCACACCATCGGCACCAAATCCCAGCATTATGAATATGAATCCTGAAAGGAGAGCAACCCTTCCAAGTTGATCCTACAGAATAAATATGAATATTTTACAGGTTCAAGCAAGCAAATCACCACAAGGATAGTTTGAATATACAAGGCAGCAGATATGAAGCAAAATGGGAAATAACATTACCATAACCCTAGAAGGAAAAGTAGCAACTACATAAAAGGAAACACCAAAAATTGCAATCTTTCGATGTCATTGAACCAATTTTTCCTTAGAAAAAAGGTCGACAGTTGAAACCGGTTAAGTTAAGCCAGATGTTACATCTTTATTGCATCAAACTCAATGTAATTTCATGAAAACTTCGTATGGATGTACCACATATCATAAGCTGCAACTATTTACAGAAAACAATTGATGCACCATGTATCATATTAAAGAAACTCCAGAACAAATGAAACCACAGTACAACTGCAAGCACAAGTAAAACTCTACAAATGCATTTCAGTCATGTTGGAACATCAAACCATACCTTCCATACATGATTTGGCAAAACCCACACTGAAAGAAGAGCCAGGAATACTACCAAACCAAATCGCATATAAATGTTTGACCTGGCTGGTAAGACAACAAGGGCCAAGAGCCACACCTGCAGAAAGAAATATTTGCATTGTTCAATTGTAGCAGGTCAACAACCATAACACCACTTAGTGTATCTTCAAACTTGGTTAAAATTATACATTAATACACAAAAGTGGCTAAACCATTGAGAACTCATGTGGTAACATGATCTGATGATATAAGACATCAACAGGCAAGAGAAACTAAGCTTTAATCCACAAGGATATGAAGGAACAGAATCATAGATTCTTCAGGTTACTTGAGGATTGTTTCAAATAGCACCATGCGCTAGGCAGGCAGTCAGGCTCCGCCTAGTGTCTAGGCGTGACTAGGTGATTGTACATTGTGCTGGTAGCTAGAGTAATGCCATGTTAAGTAAAGTAAATTTGGCATATTAGAACATAGATTTGACATAATCATGAATCTTTGACTTCTATGGCCACATATCGTCTTTCTCCATCTCCAATTTGTCCTACTTTCATACGAATATAAGTTCTAAACCAAAATAGGTGAAAAAACGCCTAGGTGCTAGGCAAGGCGACGCGGTGCCGTATACTAGTGGTCTAAGACACTGATTTTATTTATGAAATATAGACAGCGACAACTCCTTGAAGCATTCACACGAGTACTCTCACTATAAAGTATTGAACTTAAAATTCGATGATTTACTGTTGAAAAATAATACTTGTTGTCAAGCACTTTAGTATACAAGACACAAAATACAGTTTGATGACTTAATCAAGTATATCTGAACCACTCGTAACTTTGGTCTAGATTGCTATGAAATGCATTGGCATAACAAAGTAATTCTCGCAAAACATAACGCCAGAATTTTTTTTGACAGAATCTCTGTTGTCTAATCCTGCGAATTAATAAAATCACAACAGCTTGACTGCTGGAAAATAACACACATGGTTATTATTTGTGCATTGTCATTTGAATTCATTTCGGATGATTACTAGGGATACAGTCATGTGGAAGGACGCAATAAATTAACAGAACAGCTTGACTATATCCCGCCAGCATTACTACTCGAGGGTAGGAAAACAAGTTAACAATCATAAATTAAGCAGTTCATCAGAATGAAAAGAAGAGCGACTGAGCAAGCAAGGAATATTCACCCTCCCTCCGTCCACAATTCATTTACTGTTCATCATCGCATCCCCCAATTCCCGTAGCATCGGGTAGAATGCAACACAAACTGATAGAGTGGCACGCCTCCCGTGCACCCTCCGCGACGACATTCCCACAAACACCTCCCGTGCTTTCTTTTACTCATCCTGGCAAGCAGACAACATGCAGTAATTATTTCTGTGTCGATTCTAGTTGGGATTATTAACAGGTTCTCCTAAAGTCATTGGTGATAAATGTAGAAAATACTTTTTTCCAATAGATGTATAAAGTACTTACTATCTATAGTCTCCATAGCCGTCAGCTTTTTCCAATTTATCCGACGTGCTACAATCGCCAGAGCTGAGTTGCGGACCTAATTAAATATTTCAACAATATTATAAGCAAAAGTTAGGTCTCAAGTAGTAGAGCATCTTCCTAAGTTCCTAGATACAAACAAAAGGTATAACCATTACATTGACAGTTACAATATACTTGCCTCATCAAACACTAAATTAATGAACCTCAATGAAAGTAGTAGTGTAAGTATTATCTCAGGAACTGGTACACCGACGTGCTTCAGTGGAATCATAAACCACCACAAAGCAGAAGCAAGCTGCTCAGGAGTGGTTGTTGTCAAGCAGAGACTCGCGCTTTGGAATATCTGCTCACAGACAACACATTTGAGAGTACATACTAAATAGTTTCGGATGATACCTAAGTCAATATTAATATTTACAAAGAATGACAAACAATGCCGTCTCACTCAGGTTATGGTTGTCAACTGTATACGAAAAGCATAAGGAAGGACATACCGCGAAGGAGAGGCTTGCCGAAGTACTTGCTACTGATAGGCCTTTCCTTGTAAATTGTAGTGGTCCCAGTTTCATGATTGTGTAAGAATACCCACTTGTGGAGCAAGGAATGTTCGGTATGCCTAGAACAGAAGGGGGAGGAGTTCTCGTCTGAACTAATGAAGGCACACCATCGGCACCAAATCCCAGCATTATGAATATGAATCCTGAAAGGAGAGCAACCCTTCCAAGTTGATCCTACAGAATAAATATGAATGGTTTACAGGTTCAAGCAAGCAAATCACAACAAGTATAGTTTGAATATACAAGGCAGCAGATATGAAGCAAAATGGGAAATAACATTACCATAATCCTAGAAGGAAAAGTAGCAACTACATAAAGGAAACACCCAAAATTGGAATCTTTTGATGTCATGGAACCAATTTTTCCTTAGAAAAAAGGTGGACAGTTGAAACTGGTTAAGTTAAGCCCGATGCTACATCTTCATTGCATCAAACTCAAGGTAATTTCATGAAAACTTCATATGGATGTACCACATATCATAATCTGCAACTATTTACAGAAAACAATTGATGCACCATGTATCATATTAAAGAAACTCCAGAACAAATGAAACCACAGTACAACTGCGAGCACAAGTAAAACTCTACAAATGCATTCAGTAATGTTGGAACATCAAACCATACCTTCCATACATGATTTGGCAAAACCCACACTGAAAGAAGAGCCAGGAATACTACCAAACCAAATCGCATATAAATGTTTGACCTGGCTGGTAAGACAACAAGGGCCAAGAGCCACACCTGCAGAAAGAATTATTTGCATTGTTCAATTGTAGCAGGTCAACAACCATAACACCACTTGGTGTATCTTCCAACTTGGTTAAAATTATAAATTAATACACAAAAGTGGCTAAACCATTGACAGCTCATGTAGTAACATGATCTGATGATATAAGACATCAACAGGCAAGATAAATTAAGTTTTAATCCACCAGGATATGAAGGAACAGAATCATAGATTCTTCAGGTTACTTGAGGATTGTTTCAAATAGCACCATGCGCTAGGCAGGCAGTCAGGCTCCGCCTAGTGTCTGGGCGTGACTAGGTGATTGTACATTGTGCTGGTATCTAGAGTAATGCCATGTTAAGTAAAGTAAATTTGGCATATTGAAACATAGATTTGACATAACCATGAATCCGTGACTTCTATGGCCACAGATCGTCTTTCTCCATCTCCAGTTTGTCCCACCTTCATACGAATATAAGTTCTAAACCAAAATAGGTGAAAAAACGCCTAGGTGCTAGGCAAGGCGACGCGGTGCCGTATACTAGTGGTCTAAGACACTGATTTTATTTATGAAATATAGACAGCGACAACTCCTTGAAGCATTCACACGAGTACTCTCACTATAAAGTATTGAACTTAAAATTCGATGATTTACAGTTGAAAAATAATACTTGCTGTGTTTGAGGATTCAAGCACTTTAGTGTAAAAGACACAAGTTTGATGACTTGATCAAGTATATCTGAAGAACTCCTAACTTTGGTCTAGATTGATATAAAATGCATTGGAATAACAAAGTAATTCTCACAAAACATAACACCAGAATTTTTTTGACAGAATCTCTGTTAGTCTAAGACTGCCAATTGATAAAATCACGACAGCTTGACTGGTGAAGAATAACATGCATGGTTATTATTTGTGCATTGTCATTTGAATTCATTTCGGTTGATTACTAGGGATACACAGTCATGTGGAAGGACACAACAAATTAACAGAACAGCTTGACTATATCCCGCCAGCATTACTACTCGAGGGTAGGAAAACAAGTTAACAATCATAAATTAAGCAGTTGATCAGAAGGAATAGAAGAGAGACTGAGCAAGCAGGGAATGTTCACCCTCCCTCCGTCCACAATTCATTTATTGTTCATCATCGCATCCCCCAATTCCCGTAGCATCGGGTAGAATGCAGCACGAACTGATAGAGTGGCACACTTGCATTCCTTTTCTCGTTTCACACTCGCGATGGAATTCCCACAAGCACCTCCCGTGCACCCTCCGCGCCTGCACCTACCTGCACCCTCCGCGCCTGCCCCTACCGGCAAGCCTATCCAAAACACGTAGAGAGGGAAGGGACGCAAAGTACCAGCTTGACGCGCGGGTCGACGGAGTGGAGGAAGGTGCGCGGTTTGTCGACGAACTGGCAAACGGGCGTGGCCGCGGCGCCGGAGATGAGCCTCAGCACCTGCTCCGGGCCGGCCCCCGCCCGGCCGTCCGCCGCGCGCGGGATCCACTCCGCCCACCTGGCCGCTGCGGAGGCCCCGTTGTCCCCGCCCGAGGACGAGGCAGCCGCGGGCGCGGGGGACGACGCGGAGTAGACGAGCAGGGCGAGGCGGCTGCCCCTCCTCCGTGCCCCGGGTTTCGCCGGGAGGGGCAGCCACCTGGGCGCGGCCTTCGCTGCCGGGGGATGGTGGGCGAGCGAGTGGAGAGGGCGGAGGTGTACGGCGGCGGCCATCGGATGGGGCGGGCGCGACGCGGGGCAGCAGCAGCCTGGACCTCGGCCACGACTGAGGCAATTTACCCTGGCCGTTGAAACGCATTTTTTTTTTGAAGCGCACATTTTGGTTTTATGCAAGGTACTCTCTCCGTCTCAAAAAGTCTCAAAAATGATGCAACTCTCGTTCCATGAGTAGTCAAATAATTTAAACTTTAACTAAATTTATGTTTTTAAATAGATCTAATATAAAAGTATATTCTATGGTTAATCTAATAGTATTTATTTTGTATCATAAATATTAGTATTTTTTGTATAATTTTGATCAAACTTGGGTTTGATTGATTTCTCGGGATGCGAGAGTTACATTCTTTTCAGGACGGAAGGAGTAGTCTGGTTTAGTAGGTTGGGTTTGACCGTATGGGGCAGCAGTTATTCCCCATGGTAATTCAAATGAATCAACCACAGTTATTCTAATTTCACTCCAGTATTTTTCTTCCAAAATTCTGGTCAAAATGATTTGAATAAAGTTATTTTCGAGTATTAGACCTTACGAAGTTTCTTTTGTCTACCAAAAAAAAACTTTCTTTTATATATGGCTACTTTGTTTCAATGGTCTTTATTCTTCGTACATGTCTTAGATTAACTCTTAGCTTTAGCTTTGTGTTTAAGTTTTAGTCTGAAATTTGTGAGGATATGTTTGCCACGAATTTTAGGTGGTAAAGTTTGTTTTAGACCAACAAAGACACCGTAAGTTAATTCGATTTCATCAAAACAAACTTTTAGCTGAAAATGTATTTTTTTCCTTTATCTCCAAAAAACTTGTAACACAAAACAAATTAAAAAAAATAAAACTGATAAGCTTGTGCAAGCATTCATGCAACACTCTGCTTGTTGCCAAGTAAGGTGTTGGTAGCAGAATTTTTCGTTTTATGAAGGACTGTATCCGAAAACGGTCCGCGGTTTGCATAGTCATAGGTAGTAATCGATTTTCAGATAACATAGTTATGTAGCATAAGAAAAGCCTTGTATTAAAAGTAATTTTGTCTGTGTTGGTTTTCCGTTTTCGAGGGAAAAATCACCGAGGGTAAAAACTAAAAAGTTCAGACGCTTTCGTCCGATATGGCTAAGTTAGTTAACCCATGCCGAAAAACCGTTGCTGAATGGATTACATATACATATACTACTACTTCTTTGAATAATAAGTTCACCGTAAGGTGCAAAGTGCAAATTTTACTCCCAGATTCACTCCAAGGAAAGAATGTTCAATTCACCGCCTTACAAACGAATCAACACACGAATTTCAAGTACGGAATACCCCGGAAGCGCGCAAGCACACTCACGGCACACGAGCATATCCACACATCGATCACACGCACACAGTCTGCCAAGCCCAAGATGACACGTCCCTGTACATGCCCGTCGTCGCCGGCCGGCCTCAGTCGCGTCAGACCCTGCCACCGATTGGGGTCTCGAGAATGGCCTCGTGCGCGCCGGTGTGGAGCGACCCGGCGCACAGCAGCTGCGTCCCGGCCAGGATGATGGTGAACGCCTCCAAGGTGCGCTGCACAGAAACATCGAGGCGCATCCAAGGCATCCATGTAAGAGATCAGGCCGATGGAGTGGGAAAAGAGAAGGGGATGCTGGATTATATTCTTGGTACCAGGCTGGCGGGCCTGACGCAGAGGCTGATCTCCTTGCAGGCCAGGCCCATGGCGAGGAGGGTGAGCGTCCAGGTGACGAGCGCGGACGCGGCGGCGGACATCATGCTGGCGGGGTACCCCTGGCTGACGTCGTGCAGGCCGGTGATGGAGGTGGAGATGCCGACGACGCCCGTCACCAGCGCGAAGATGACAAAGAACCCCGTCGCCAGGTTGCCGATCGGGAAGTAGATCGGGAACAGGCGCACCGGCGGCGACGCGCCCTGCACTGCACGCGCGCACAAACCCACACGGGAAAGAACAGATTCAATTCAACACGCCGGATATGATGCTGCGTGCGCTGTTGATCTGCCACACGGACACCTTGAGATCGAGAGGCTTACGTGAGGTCTTGCTCTCGTCGATGCTGTAGTTGATGGCCCAGCCGGCGATGACGGCGACGATGATGTACATGATGAGGTTGAGGAACAGGAGGCCGGACGCCATGGAACGGTGGGCGCTTGACGCCATGCCGCTAGGCTGGCTTTCTCCCTGCTGCCGGACCGGCCGGAGATGGACAAAGGCCGGCCTCGCTAACCCGTGTCGCTGTTTGCGCTGTGGTCCTTGTGGTGCGTGAAGGCTTCAGCGCAGCCGGTATATATGCTATGCGCGCCGGAAAGAAGGACGCTGATCGAGAAGAAGCATTTGGATGGGCGGCAGTTTCTTTGGCTGAAAGGTAAGATCGGCGCCAAAGCAAGGTAGGGAATCGATCAGAGATGTTCTTGCGTTTTGCTTCGGAGGGACGGCAGGTGCCATTCCTTGCTGCCGCTTGGGGGAGTTGGAGGCTGGAGATAGCCCTTGCTTTTGCTGCGCACAAGGAAGGGATCTAGCTGCAGGGGAGCGACACAGATTCGTCGGCCGGGCGGCCGCAACCCAATCAGCAAAGAGGGAGATTATCCACTCCACGGCGAAGCAGGTGAAAAAGGGAGATACGATTCGTTGGATGTTTCAGCTTGTAATAGATGTTAAGAGTAAAGTTTTCCCTTATACCACAATCCGTTGTAGTCTAGCTGGTTAGGATACTCGGCTCTCACCCGAGAGACCCGGGTTCGAGTCCCGGCAACGGAATTTTTTACCATCTTATGGTAGGTGAATGTGCACTGTTTATTCTCGCCTTTTTTTCTCTCAACTGCGCAAAAAAAAAGAAAATTGCTGAATATATGCTATACAGGAGAAATTCAAGTGTTCTATTTTTTCGAATACTGTAGAAATTTTAGTGTTCATCACAGCGCCTGCCTTTTTTTTCTCTCAACTGCGCAAAAAAAATTGAAAATTGCTGAATATATGCTATACAGGAGAAATTCAAGTGTTCTATTTTTGCAAATACTGTAGAAATTTTAGTGTCCATCGCAGCGCCTGCCTTTTTTTTCTCTCAACTGCGCAAAAAATATGAAAATTGCTGAATATATGCTATACAGGAGAAATTCAAGTGTTCTATTTTTGCAAATACTGTAGAAATTTTAGTGTCCATCGCAGCGCCTGCCTTTTTTTTCTCTCAACTGCGCAAAAAAATTGAAAATTGCTGAATATATGCTATACAGGAGAAATTCAAGTGTTCTATTTTTGCAAATACTGTAGAAATTTTAGTGTCCATCGCAGCGCCTGCCTTTTTTTTCTCTCAACTGCGCAAAAAAATTGAAAATTGCTGAATATATGCTATACAGGAGAAATTCAAGTGTTCTATTTTTGCAAATACTGTAGAAATTTTAGTGTCCATCGCAGCGCCTGCCTTTTTTTTCTCTCAACTGCGCAAAAAAATTGAAAATTGCTGAATATATGCTATACAGGAGAAATTCAAGTGTTCTATTTTTGCAAATACTGTAGAAATTTTAGTGTCCATCGCAGCGCCTGCCTTTTTTTTCTCTCAACTGCGCAAAAAAATTGAAAATTGCTGAATATATGCTATACAGGAGAAATTCAAGTGTTCTATTTTTGCAAATACTGTAGAAATTTTAGTGTCCATCGCAGCGCCTGCCTTTTTTTTCTCTCAACTGCGCAAAAAAATTGAAAATTGCTGAATATATGCTATACAGGAGAAATTCAAGTGTTCTATTTTTGCAAATACTGTAGAAATTTTAGTGTCCATCGCAGCGCCTGCCTTTTTTTTCTCTCAACTGCGCAAAAAAATTGAAAATTGCTGAATATATGCTATACAGGAGAAATTCAAGTGTTCTATTTTTGCAAATACTGTAGAAATTTTAGTGTCCATCGCAGCGCCTGCCTTTTTTTTCTCTCAACTGCGCAAAAAAATTGAAAATTGCTGAATATATGCTATACAGGAGAAATTCAAGTGTTCTATTTTTGCAAATACTGTAGAAATTTTAGTGTCCATCGCAGCGCCTGCCTTTTTTTTCTCTCAACTGCGCAAAAAAATTGAAAATTGCTGAATATATGCTATACAGGAGAAATTCAAGTGTTCTATTTTTGCAAATACTGTAGAAATTTTAGTGTCCATCGCAGCGCCTGCCTTTTTTTTCTCTCAACTGCGCAAAAAAATTGAAAATTGCTGAATATATGCTATACAGGAGAAATTCAAGTGTTCTATTTTTGCAAATACTGTAGAAATTTTAGTGTCCATCGCAGCGCCTGCCTTTTTTTTCTCTCAACTGCGCAAAAAAATTGAAAATTGCTGAATATATGCTATACAGGAGAAATTCAAGTGTTCTATTTTTGCAAATACTGTAGAAATTTTAGTGTCCATCGCAGCGCCTGCCTTTTTTTTCTCTCAACTGCGCAAAAAAATTGAAAATTGCTGAATATATGCTATACAGGAGAAATTCAAGTGTTCTATTTTTGCAAATACTGTAGAAATTTTAGTGTCCATCGCAGCGCCTGCCTTTTTTTTCTCTCAACTGCGCAAAAAAATTGAAAATTGCTGAATATATGCTATACAGGAGAAATTCAAGTGTTCTATTTTTGCAAATACTGTAGAAATTTTAGTGTCCATCGCAGCGCCTGCCTTTTTTTTCTCTCAACTGCGCAAAAAAATTGAAAATTGCTGAATATATGCTATACAGGAGAAATTCAAGTGTTCTATTTTTGCAAATACTGTAGAAATTTTAGTGTCCATCGCAGCGCCTGCCTTTTTTTTCTCTCAACTGCGCAAAAAAATTGAAAATTGCTGAATATATGCTATACAGGAGAAATTCAAGTGTTCTATTTTTGCAAATACTGTAGAAATTTTAGTGTCCATCGCAGCGCCTGCCTTTTTTTTCTCTCAACTGCGCAAAAAAATTGAAAATTGCTGAATATATGCTATACAGGAGAAATTCAAGTGTTCTATTTTTGCAAATACTGTAGAAATTTTAGTGTCCATCGCAGCGCCTGCCTTTTTTTTCTCTCAACTGCGCAAAAAAATTGAAAATTGCTGAATATATGCTATACAGGAGAAATTCAAGTGTTCTATTTTTGCAAATACTGTAGAAATTTTAGTGTCCATCGCAGCGCCTGCCTTTTTTTTCTCTCAACTGCGCAAAAAAATTGAAAATTGCTGAATATATGCTATACAGGAGAAATTCAAGTGTTCTATTTTTGCAAATACTGTAGAAATTTTAGTGTCCATCGCAGCGCCTGCCTTTTTTTTCTCTCAACTGCGCAAAAAAATTGAAAATTGCTGAATATATGCTATACAGGAGAAATTCAAGTGTTCTATTTTTGCAAATACTGTAGAAATTTTAGTGTTCATCACAGTTTATTCCTGGATTTATTACCATTATTATGCTATCTGCCTCACCGAAGAAAATCTACGGTCTCTAGACACTCCGGCATTAGATTCGAGTCCGTTTGTTGCTTTGATTTTTCTTTTGCATAGATAACTCTCGTGTAATTTCTGCAGCAAAACTTGGATGGACAATGATGATTGTCAAAATTCACACTACAATGTGCTCCTTCACTGACCGGTTTTATTGTTCACAAGCATTCCTTGAAGATCTGTTTCCAGTGCAAGAGTGCATGTTAGTTAAAAAAAAGGCCTTTGTGGGCAAACAATGATTAGATGATAAGTATCTGTTCTTAGAAGTTACATAAGTAAAAGGCCCACAAGTGTAACTCTATTGAGGAACAGAGTGGACAAACAATTGTTCCGCGCTTTGTGAGCAAAGCAAAAGTATGTAGGAGGCATGGCATTCCAGAAGTAGTTGTGCACATTTTGCAACATTTTCAAAATGACCCATAAGAGTTAGTTACACGACATCATGTTCAAGATGCAACACCGCTATATCTTCTCTCATTTTCTTCCACCAGAATTTATCCTTCAGATCCTGATACATCTTGGTGCATCCTGGGTGTATCGAGTACTTGGACTCGTGAGCTTCTGAGAGAATTGTTCTCCTGATTTCATCGTCCTGTGGTACACAGATACGGTCTTTCAGCCATACTATCCCTGCTTCATCTATCCGGAAGTCAGGTGCTACTCCACGTTGAATATCCTCCTTTACTTCTTGGATTTCTGGACAAAAGTAAAGACATACTTCTTTCGATGTAGAATGAAGCATTCCATTATATATCGTCAAAAAGAAATTCCAGAATGTAGATGTAGAGGCGGACTGGCAGGGGAGCAAGAAGTGCTAGTTTTGTGGATAGAAATGTACAGGATAGTATGATGTATCAATGCAAGTACAATATTAGCCATCGAGAGACAAATAATTAATTGGAAAACAATAAACAAGGCTGATCTAAAGAATATTGACAATGAAAACCAGAATCAAAATGAATGTTAGAACATATTATGCATGATGTTAGTAGTACAATAACATAATTAAAACACACAGCTTTGCCAGGATGGTAGTGTATCTCTAAATCGTAATCTTTGATCAGTTCTAACCATCTTCTTTGCCTCATGTTCAGTTCAGATTGGGTGAAGAAATACTTCAAACTTTTGTGATCTGTGTAGATATCGCACTTGTTACCAATCAAATAGTGCCTCCAGATCTTCAATGCATGTACCACTGCTGCCAGTTCCAAGTCATGCGTGGGGTAGTTTTCCTCATGTTTCCTCAGCTGCCTCGATGCATAAGCAACAACCTTTTTAGTCAATTAGAGTTTGAATTCATATCTAGAATTTGAATTCAAACCAACCAAAAATCCAAATAAATCCAATAAACAACATCAGCGTCGTGCAAGCTCAGAGCAGGGTAACCTGCGTTGAGTCTCTTCAAGGTTAGCTTTGTATCTGTAAGCTGTTTCAGATTAGGCAGCATTTTGACAAACTTTGGGCTTTCCACTGGGATGTCAGAAAATTTGATAGTGCAGTCCTCCTCCCAGTTGTTCCCAGAATCAATCTCTGAAATTTTCATTTTCTTTGTTGCAGCCACCCAACCTTCAGTGTTATAGCCTGGTCTGACTTTGTAGCGCATCTCGAAATACTTGATGTAACCTTCAAGAACAATGATGTTCCTAATATACATCGGATAACCTCTGAGCGGACTGGGCACCAGTGGTAACGGTAGTGGGATATAGCGAAGGCTATGGTTGTCCACGAAAAGGTCACAGATAAGGATGCCCTGCCAGAGGTCGACCCAGCCCACTGAACCGAATTCACCTCCAGCCCACTGAACCGAATTCACCTCAGATTACGAAGACAGTGCTTACACATCCATATGCAGAATAACAGAAATTCTCCGGTGAATCAACACGCATCAACTTGGTGTTCCATCTACCTGTCTTGGAGTTGTACATGTGGAGATTAAACTGCTTCTCCTTGCACTGAGAATCGAAGACCCTACAAAGCACGGCGAAGTAGAACATGTCTTGGTCGCGGCGACGCAAAAGCACAACCTCACTTTCGGAGAACCTGAGGCCCCGCGGAATGGGCACCCGCTCAAGTGACGGCGGTGTGTTCTTGGTGCCGGCCTGGTAGACGAAGTAGTGGCTGTTCTCAACGATGCGGCGATCGTCCCCACGGCAGATGGACACGCTGAGCAGGACGAGGTCGTCTTCCGAGTACAGCGCCTTGGGCAAGCCGCATAACGCGGAAGGCTTCAAGTCGGCGAAATGGACAGTGAAGCAGGAGACGCGCGGCGGGCTGGCCGCCCAGAAGGTGACCATGATGCTCTTGCCGTCGCTCGTGGAACCCTCGGCGGTGGTGCCGTTGGTGCGAACGCTGAGGTAGCCGTACGGGTCAAGGAGGATCGACTCAGGAGGAGAAGAATCCGGATCATCTGTGTGGATAGGCGGAGGGATCCTGAGCAACCGAGTGACGTTCGAGGCCATGGGGGAGATCTGGTGGGTGTGGATCGAGCTGGGAGAGTCGACGAGGAGGAGAAGGTGGGTGGGGATCTAATATATCTGGGCGGCGGCTTGGCAGCCGAAATGGAGTTCGAAACCCTAACGCCGAAGAGGAGAGTTCCAAAGGAGCCCTAACTGGGGATATGATCCTGGCCGGCTGGCCCTCGTGCAGCGAGCCGCTCGCCCTTAACCGCGACTCTGCGTGCATGGTACCTCTTGTTCGCCGCACAAGCGGCCGCCGCGCGCTCGGCACGCAGTTGTCCGACGTGGCGCTCTTCACCTCCTTGTAGCAGTAGCCCCAGGAGTATGGCCCACCTGCACGTCTCACGTATACGTAGAGGAACATTACTACTCGTTCATTAGTCATTACATGCCGCGATCACCGTATAAAATGTCCGTGTCAATCCGGGTTAGTCGCGGCACGTACATCTACCCCGTTTTTTCCTTCACAATCTTACTTGGTCCTAACAAATTTTAGCTTAAAAACTAGTATTATTTTGATCCAGCCCTAATTTGACCCGATTCTTGAAATTTCAAATTTCTAGTACAAAAGTGAGGGCCCTTTACCACCTCTCCATCTACCCGAGGTCTCGTCAGAGGTCTGCGCCAGGAACGCGGCGACCTCAGCTCCCGCCTGCGCGCGCTGGCGCTGCCCGTGGCGGCAAAGGCTGGGAACGCGCGGGCCGCGGCGACGAAGGCGTCGTAGGTGTACAACCCGCGGCGCGGGGCACGCTCCGTCGTCGCGGTGCGGCAGCATCGGGTCGAAGAGCTCCCGAGTCAGCACGGACGCCAGGCCGCCGGCGCACTGGCCCTGGCAGCCGGCGCCGCAGTGCTCGCCGCCGAGGCCTCAGTAGCCGTACCTGCTGCAGCAGCGGCCGTCGGGGCACGCCGCGCTCTGGCCTGCGCGCCGCACCGCCGCGGCCTCGCGTGCTCCGCGCCACGCCGCCGTCCGGGTTAGTCGCGGCACGTACATCTACCCCGTTTTTTCCTTCACAATCTTACTTGGTCCTAACAAATTTTAGCTTAAAAACTAGTATTATTTTGATCCAGCCCTAATTTGACCCGATTCTTGAAATTTCAAATTTCTAGTACAAAAGTGAGGGCCCTTTACCACCTCTCCATCTACCCGAGGTCTCGTCAGAGGTCTGCGCCAGGAACGCGGCGACCTCAGCTCCCGCCTGCGCGCGCTGGCGCTGCCCGTGGCGGCAAAGGCTGGGAACGCGCGGGCCGCGGCGACGAAGGCGTCGTAGGTGTACAACCCGCGGCGCGGGGCACGCTCCGTCGTCGCGGTGCGGCAGCATCGGGTCGAAGAGCTCCCGAGTCAGCACGGACGCCAGGCCGCCGGCGCACTGGCCCTGGCAGCCGGCGCCGCAGTGCTCGCCGCCGAGGCCTCAGTAGCCGTACCTGCTGCAGCAGCGGCCGTCGGGGCACGCCGCGCTCTGGCCTGCGCGCCGCACCGCCGCGGCCTCGCGTGTGCCGCGCCACGCCGCCGCCGCGGGCGACCATCGCGGCGCACTGGCTCTGGCAGCCGGCGACGCAGTGGTCGCAGCTCCGGCCGTAGCAGCCGTACTTACTGCAGCAGAGACTGTCGGGGCACAGCGCGCTACCGGCCTGCCCGCCGCACCGCTGGGCGTTCGCGGGCGCCGCGGCGTAGGCGAGGGCGGCCAGCACGGCCAGCGGCGACCACTTTATAATACCAACAGATTTGCGACTGAAACGGTGAACAACTGAGGATATATACTCGTACTTATTAGCTCTAAGCTCGTGGAACACAATTCTGCCCATCGGATCGACACTACTACAGTACTACATTACCAAGAAAGACCACAAAGTGCTGCTGCACTGAGGCGCAGACGCGCAGTTTATTCTGATTCAGCAACTGCTCCTTGGCTGTGTGCATCCTTGTAATATAGAGGCTGGGAATTTGATTCAAGAAATTTGTACCAACTCAATGTAAGATTCTTGAATTTAATAAAGCTTCCTTTACATATATGAAAAAGCAACCGCTCCTGCCAGGGGCGGAGGCACGCCCCGTGCTGCCCGTGCTGCAGCATGGGTTGAAGCCTGCTGATCCCATACAAATTTGTGTATTATTTATACCTAAAATACTATAGTTTAGTCTATTTTCAATCAATTCAACGTTTATCTACTAGCCCAGCCCTGCTTGGCAGGCTGTTCTGGCTCCGCCCCTGGCTCCTGCTTCCTAAATGCATGGCGCCGGGGAGCTGGTCAGCTGGAGAGCTACTTATTTAGCTGATGCAGCTGGAGAGTGTGCCTATGCGATCCCTGCAGCGCTGACTGGAAGCTCTCACTCTCAGTCTCAGTGGTTGAGATGCTTGCTGAACCAGCTGACCATGTCCTTCCGAGCTTCTTCTGCAATTTCCACGGCGAACGGATCGCTGGACTTGTACCTGCAGGCGAACCCATGGGGTACTCTCGGGAAGATCTTTACGAAGTGGTCAATCTGCAAACCACAAGGGTGAATTCCACGTGAGTGTTCAACATGATGTAACCGTGACTACTAAATATATTGAACAGATACAAGAGCAAGATCCATCTCTGCAGTTAGACTAAAGCCGGCGTGTTGTTTCATTTCAAGTTCTGATGTCAACAGATAAGATCACTCCTTTGCAAATGTCACTATGTCAGGGTAAAAGTAGCAAGTAGCGAAGATGAGTCGCGAGATCACACTCAGACGGCCAGACCTGACTTTTTTTCTGATAAAATATATAAATATTCGTACCAATAATGGTTAATGAAATAAAAGCAAAATTGGTCCGGACGACCTACCGCTTTGTTTTGCTCCAGGGCACGCTCAAACTGGTGAACTAGTTTTGGTGGAGAAATGGAGTCGTATTCACCTCCAAGAACCTCGGTCGGACATTTTATCTCTAGCCAGCAGATAAAGCTTACTTTAGTTTATAGGACCCAAAAAAAGGCGCAGCACTTTGCGTTGGAACAACTCTTAATAATTAGGAGTACTTAATAAGCAAAGAAAAGTGTGACGAACCGGATTCTCACCGACGAGAACCCGACTCCCTGTACCCTTGAGATAGTCCCAGGAATAGCAGCTATCTCGTACAGAACTCATCTCAGTTGAATATCACATCCATACAACGATAAAAGATTCAATACATGACATATATAAAGACAGAGCGCCTGATACAAGCCCTCTGGGCTAAAACGACAATAAGAAACATCTGCGCAGCGGTAGCTAGAACTTCAGGGTCCCCTCCTCCACAGGCATCCTTGAGCGTAGCGCACACCCTTCAGTCGTACCACCCGTCCTGGTTGAACTCGTGGTCAGGGTCTTCACCTGAGAACCCAAAGTCTGTCCCCAAGGAAATGGGACAGGTCCACGTCACCAACCATAATATGATGCAAGCTTTAAAGTGGCCTATTCTATGGATTTAGAATAATCAAGGTTTAAGCCAGGGTTTCTTATGCAAGCAGCAGCAATAACCCAAATTCATCTCTTCACCAACTCCTGCTCACACACACACATCCACACACCAAAACCAACCGTCAGCCTCACATTTCCCATCGGGCTCGTCCTGCCACGGCAGGTTCCCGCAAATCATTATCCACCAACACCTTTCACTCACTAGTCGACTCGGTGAGCTCCCTCCCCACCTTGTCTCAACAGCCTCAGCTGGACCAATCTCTCATAACCCGAATCAAAGGATGAGGTAAGAAAGCAGATTCCCATGCTAGCCGGGGCTTCTCAGAAATGGGTCGTCCGTAACCGTGGACACGGCTATACGTATAGTTTACACTCTGCAGAGGTGGCACTCCAGGAATCCATCCGGGCTGCAAGGCTAGTCCGCAACCAACCTGAGACACAGCCCACAGCAAAGACCCATATTGTTTCCTCTACAGTGAAGGAGGCTGTCCAAATGATCCGTGAATATCTGAAGGACGAACCATGGTTAACATTGATCTGCAAGAAGCTGCAGTAAGACTTCATTCACTCTTATTCTTCTGCCTGTCTGTGCTCAAGCTCTAAAAAAAATCCATTTTGTTGCAGGCTGGATATGCACGGGCTCGGGTGGTTGGAGGTCACGGGCGTGCGCGCGGCCGCGAGAGAGAGAGAGAGAGAGGGGGGGCAAAGCGGCGCGCGGGGGAAGAAGATGAGGTGAGGGAGAAAGCTGACAAGTGGGTCCCGCCTGTCAGTGGGAGAGAGAGGAAGACGCGGCGGGGACGCGGCGGGGGTGAAGGATGGGCCGCTGTTGGGCCGAAAGGCCGAGCAGGCCGGCTGGTCGGTTGGCTCGGGAAAGAAGTTGGAGGTGGGAAGATGGACTTGGGCTTCGGGAATTCGGCCCACGAGCAGTTAGAAATGGTTGACAATTAGTTTGGCCAATTTAGAGTTTGAATTCAAATCTAGAATTTGAATTCAAACCAACCAAAAATTCAAATAAATCCAAATAAATCCAAATCACACTATTTCATCCTTAGCACTTCAAATTGATTTTAAATTTAAATTTAAATTGCCTAGGAATTTAGGAAGCAAATAGAAGGTACTCTTATATGTTTGTTTGCATGCACACAATTCCACCAAAAAAATTTAAATTCAAATTTTTGCACTCAACAAAACCTATGGGAAATTTAGGGTTGTTACAGTCTCCCCCCCTCACAAGAATCTCGTCCTCGAGATTTGTGATTACCTATGGTTTAAACAAGTGGGGGTATTTCTCTTTCAGTACCGACTCCTTCTCCCAAGTATGATCTAGCAAATCATCAATTCGAGGTAATGGGTACACTGCACTTTGCAAAATGGGATAGTTGTGCTTCTGGTCTCTTTGACTGCTCTGTCTAGTATCCTCTCTGGGTACTCCAGGTACTCCAAGGTGTCTTGTAGGTCTAATGCCTCTGTCTTGATCTCATGTTCTGGTACTCTCAGACACTTTCTCAGCTGAGATACATGGAACACTGGGTTTACTCCCGCTAGTTCCTCTGGTAGGTCTAGCTTGTAGGCTAGCTTTCCTACTCTCTCCAGTATCTGGTACGGTCCAACAAAACGGGGTGCTAGCTTTCCTTTCACTTGGAATCTCTTATGCCCTCTAAGGGGTGACACTTTTAGATAGACGAAGTCTCCTACTTCGAACTCCAGATCTCGTCTCCTTTTATCTGCATAGCTCTTTTATCGGCTCTGAGCTGCCTTCAGGTGCTCTCGGATCTTGGCTACATTTTCTTCTGCCTCTACAATCATGTCAGGCCCAAAGAATGTTCGTTCTCCCACCTCTGACCACATTAGAGGTGTTCTGCATTTTCTGCCATAAAGTGCCTCAAAGGGTGACATCTGTAGGCTGGCCTGGTAACTGTTGTTATAGGAGAATTCTGCATAAGATAGACTCTTCTCCCAGTCTGTGCTGTAAACTAGAACACATGCCCTCAACAAGTCTTCAAGAACCTGGTTCACTCTTTCGGTCTGCCCATCTGTCTGAGGGTGGTAAGCTGTGCTATACTCCAAGGTTGTCCCGATGGCTTGATGTAGGCTTTGCCAGAATTGAGCTGTGAATTGGGGCCCTCTGTCTGACACAATACTTTTTGTCCATATCTCATATGGCTGTCTCTTATACACATCTTGTAGTCTGTCAGGTCCAGCTTCGTCTCGATGGTACGTAACCAGTCGTGTGCATCTAGTGGTTCGTCCGAGTAGTCGAAGGTGGGTGCTTTTAGCCTGATAAACCTTTCGATTTTCCTTTGTAGGTCTTCCTCACGGTGTCCCTGACGGTTCTGGTTCTGATTTCCCTGCATCTGTTGCATAGCTTGCATCATCTGAGTATTGGCCTGTGCCATCTGTTGCATCGTTCTGTTGGTTCTGCTGAGGTTCCACTGCTGGTTCTTCCATTTCCACTTCTTGTTCTTCTCCTGGTGCGTTGTTCTCGGGCTGGAGCACGCCGGCTGCGCGTCCACGACCCCTGCCTCTAACTGCAACTGCTACTCTTCCTCGACCACGACCTCTGACACGTCCTCTGCCTCTAGCTGCCATTGCTGCCTCTTCTTGCTCAGCTTCCTCAAAACGTGCAAGCAGCCGGTTGGATCTTTGGATCGACATCTCGCTGTATTTTTCATAGAGCAGATTTAGTGGCGGTCGGTACGGGTTAGGTTAGCGTAACTAGAGTAGGAGCTGCACACAAGAAATAGACTCAACACTAAAGTACACTCAAGATGAACATCAATAAAACTGCAAAAACATCCACAAAGATCGATTATTCATTACAGCATTACACCCTAGACAGGTGTACTATCCCGAGGCCAGCTCCTGGAACCTTGAGGATTAGTACATCTAAGCGAATGCTACATCATGGCTGAGCCAAAAGGTGGTCATGATCTACTAAGTCTAAAACATCTACTCATGAAGATAGATACAACTCTCATCATCTGCTGACATCTGCTGATACTGCCTACCGCATCTGTCTCATACTGCTGAAAGTGCCTGTGAGGCGCGCTGCCAACCTCACAGCCTCAGTCTCTGTCTGCTGCTTGATCACTGCCTGTCGTCGTGAAGAGTGTCCGTGAGGCGCGCTGCCAACCTCACTGTGTCCACCTCAGGTCCTGCCAACTGCTGCTCTAGGTGTGCCAGTTCCTGTCTCAGTCTTGTCATCTCGGGAGTAAGGGTTCAAGCCTCAGGTAGTGGTATCGGCTCAACCCGACTTGGTGAGACCCTAATTTATTACTACTTGGGTC
>OAMR01001045.1:60249-81465 GCA_900205405.1 Echinochloa crus-galli
AGGATTTTCTCCGTTTTGAATTTTATTTTCGGTAATGCTCTTACTCGAAGGTCCGGACGCGCGTCGCTTTTACGGACGGTTACGTGGATCAATATGGTCCAAGCATTTATCACCTCTCCCACACGTTTATCTGCTTCCACACGTCTGTCCTATCGCCTCTTTCACATTATTGCTGCTGCCGCATCCCCTCCATGCTGCCATAGATGCGACTGGCCAAGCCTGCAAGGCCGCGACTGCCGGCGAGAAGAAGGTGGTGGCCTCACCCACTTGCGCCAAGCGGACGGCAGCGGCTTCCTCGAGCCACCGAGGCCGGCGACTACCTCTCCACCATCACATTCGAGGTCCGAACTGCACACCATCGCGTCACTGCTCCGCGTGCTAGCTCCTGCGCCGTTGCGGCCGTCGCCTCCTTGCTCATGCGCTGTCGTGCTCTGCGTGCTAGCTCCCGTGCCGTTGCCGCCGTCACCTCTTTGCTCATGCGCCGCCGTGGCAGCCGCCCTCCCCACTCCTCCACGCGCCGCTGCCGCACATCTCCTCCTGGCGTTGCCGGATCTGCGCTCCTCTCCTCCACACCGTCGCCACTCCTCCGCGCCGTGCGGCTCCGCCTCCCCGCTCCTCCACGTCGCTGCCGGCTCCTCTCCTCGCGCCGTAGCAGCCCCTCCGCGCGCCGACGCGGATGCCACTGCCCCGACTACCGCCGTCTGAGCACCCGCTTCTCGTCGCGCCGCCGACGCGGCGCGACGCCGGCCACCGCTCCCTCCATGACCGGGCGCGGGGTAGCCGAGCTAACCCCTGCGTGGCCGGCCGCCGCGAGCTCCGGCCGGTGGCGATGGCCGACAGCAGGCGAGCCAAACATGACAGAGGCTTTCCCTGTGCCATGTTGCACTAGGCATGTCACGGTGTTGCAGCAGATGTTTTTGCATGTTGCAAAATTCTAGGCATGTTGCAATGGTTGGTTTTTGATGTTTTATATGTTAATTTTTCATGTTTCAACATCTGTATTTTGGTGTTTCATCGTGTTATAGATGTTGCAAGATCTGTTGGTTTCATCTGAATTGGATGTTTCGTGAAACCTGCTCTGATGTTGCGGCGGGATTTATTACTCAGTCCCGTATCAACTGGATGATACGCGACAGTGTGTTTCTGAATGTGTTTTCGATGTTGCAATCGATGGTTTTTCACGTTGCAAGTATTGTTCTATAATGTTGCATACGCTATTCTTGATTGTTGCAAAAAAATTTACATGTTGCATGCAATATAGTACCTATGTTGCGGCGGGAGTTTTAATTGCTACAGTATCGTTGGAGGGGAAACGCTTGATCCAGATTGTTGGTCCAGATTGTGTCACGTCACCCGTCCGTTTCTAGGTGGACGTCCGGGGCCTAGGAGGACCTTTTATTTTCTCACCGATGGCTTACCTTTCCCACCTATTTGTACCCGCACCAGGACTAGCCAAATTAAAAATGTATGACCATTCTTTTTTACACTTTTGACGTGAGAGGACTAGCCAAATTAAAAAAGTTTGAGCTGATCACGCACAAGCGATGGCACCTGCCAAATTTAAGCTGATCACGCACACGCGATGGCACCTGCCAAATTTAAAAACTTCCGTTCTGCTGGCCAATTGCCGAATAACATAGGAATTAATCGCCAGTACGCTGGGCACACGCCATGGATCGTCGTCCTCCTTGTGGTGGCGCTCGTGTTCGCAAGAGATCTGCACTGGATGGACGCAGAACAACGGTGCAATCTGAAGGTAACCATACATTACGATGATTTGTATTCCTGAGTTGCTCCGCAACTCCGAGACCTTCCCTCCCAGCCCCGACGATGAGCCCTTCAGACTACACACTCCCTTGTCACGCATGATGGCCTCGTCCGCGCTAAATAATTTCTACACACCTCACATAAAGGACCCACCCATCAGATCTGGTAGGTAGAAAAAAGGCGAAAGTTTTTCCTACGTGAAGTGAAACCATAATTTCTAGAGGGTTTTTTCTGTTTTGGATTTTATTTTCTCACTAGTGGCTCACCTTGCCCACCCATTTCTAGCTGCACCTGGACTAGCCAAATTAAAAAGTCTGCGATGGCACCTGCCAAATTTAAAAACTTCCGCTGGCCATTTTTTTTTTTACTCTTTGACATGAGAGGACTAGCCAAATTAAAAAAGTTTGAGCTGATCACGCACACACGATCCGCGGCCGTCGGGGTAACTGGGGGATCCTGGCCCTCGTGCAGCGACCCGTTCGCCTTTTACTTCGTTGGGGCTTGGGGTTAATTTCTTACGACGGCACGCGGAGACAATGCGGGGGATTTGCACGGAGTTGGCCAGCGGTGTATGGCGAGCGCAAAACTGAAAAGCCCAGCTTCACCCGGTGGCCCGCTATCTTGAAACAGATTCCGGCCGCTGCCAAGTGCCAACTAACTGATTCTTCGCGCTCGATCAAGATTTCGTTTTCGACTATATATCTACTGGTTCTTTGATACTCGACCTCACGTCCTCGCCACTCTATGTACTTTAAAAACATCCACTACGTGCGCCCTAGGTAACAAATGCCATTGCTACATTTGCCGTCATCAGAATTCAGAAGCGAACGCGGCAGGAAACAGAAAAAAGGCTTATGTATGTATTCATTTGAGAGTCAAATCTGAACTTCCCGACTCACCGCGTGTTCAGGTGCCAATCTACCAAAAACTACACCCCACATCCTACATAACCTTGTGGAACAAAATGACTCCGTCCCCTCTAACATGTCCCCCATCCGTCATCAACTCATCATCTAAACCTAAGGCTCCCCTCATTTGCTGTCGGTAAAATCAGCGTCAATGACATCGCCTTCGTCGCCTGGCTTCTCAGATGAACCAGCCGAACCAGCGGTGGCGTCAGCTCCTGGGGTAGGACCAGCTCCTGGGGCACCCTGCTGGCTGTAGAGCGATTGCCCAAGCTGCATGACTTCCTGGTTCAATGCGCTCAAAGCATCCTTCATCGTCTGTGTGGAGCCACCAGCAACGGCATCCTTGAGCTCCTGCAGCTTTGACTCTACCTTCCCCTTTACATCGCCAGGGACCTTGTCCCCGAGCTCCTTCAGTTGCTTCTCAGTCTGATAGATGACTGACTCGGCTTGGTTCTTGGTGTCAATGGCATCTCTCTTCTCCTTGTCCTCCTTTGCAAATTTCTCAGCTTCATCAACCATTCTCTCCACCTGAGGATACAAGTTCCATCAATCAGCATTGTTGAATACCAAGTGAATATGTTCATCAAATGTAGCACACAAATCGTTCTGAAAAATTGATAGCATATTCTGCTGAAAGCATTCACGTACCTCATCCTTTGGCAGTGTGCTGGCCCCAGTGATTGTGATGTCCTGCTTCTTCCCAGTGCCCTTGTCCACCGCAGTGACAGAGAGGATACCGTTGGCATCAATATCAAACTTGACTTCAATTTGTGGAACACCACGAGGAGCAGGAGGAATTCCATCAAGCCGGAAGCTACCAAGAGACTTGTTATCCCGGACAAACTCTCTTTCTCCTTGGAGAACATTGATCTCCACACTGGTCTGTCCATCAGCAGCAGTTGAGAAGACTTCGGACTTAGAGGTAGGAAGTGTTGTGTTCCTTGGGATAATCTTGGTCATAACACCACCCAATGTCTCCAAACCAATCGACAGAGGGGTGACATCAAGAAGGACAATGTCACTGACATCGCCAGACAAAACTCCTGCCTGCAGTAAAAAACTTGCACTCAGAATAGTTCCAACATGTAATGTAGCTCTAAGCGATCCATACATTAGAACATTGATGACCTCCAAAAACTGCAAACATTATAGTTGATTGCCACAAGTAACAAGGACAGTATACATGTTACCATTTATATGGTTAGGATAAACTTTGCAAGGATGACATTCTTCTAATAGTATTTTGAACAGTTTATAAACATATTATAATCTTAATTTAGTTATAGTTAACCAAACAAGATTCCTCAAGCACTGTGCACTGACCTGCACGGCTGCTCCAAGAGCGACAACCTCATCTGGGTTGACAGTCACATTGGGGTCCTTTCCTGTCATTTTCTTGACAAGCTCCTGAACAGCTGGTATTCTAGTTGAGCCACCAACAAGAATGACCTCATCAATGTCTTTAAATTGCAACTTTGCATCTCGAAGGGCATTGTCCACAGGGGTCTTCAGCCTGAAAGACAATTTCAAAAGATGTTAGCAACATGTTTGATCAGTACAATATTGTCATGTCCAGCAAATCTAACAATGAAATACCGGTAGAACAATGCACATTCAAGTTCTGATCCAAGCCTAGCAAGAGCAATGGCTGCATACCTGTCGAGGAGATCAGAGCATAGCTCCTCAAATTTAGCCCTTGTAAGAGTTGTCTCAATATGCTTGGGCCCATCCGCGGTAGCCGTAATAAAAGGCAGACTGAGAGAAGCACGAATAAAATGTTAGAATCTACTAACAGAAAGAAAGCAATGTTAAAAGATGGTTAAGTTGAGAGAACTGACCTGATATTTGTTTGGGTCAGGGATGACAGCTCCATCTTTGCCTTTTCAGCTGCTTCTGTCAGTCGCTGCAGAGCTTGCTTATCTTTCAGCAAGTCAATACCCTCATCATTCTTGAAGTTTCCAGCCAGCCAGTCGACAATTCTCTGAAAGTGCAAATTGTATTATAAGTACACATATAATACATCTTGCAAAAGCTTTGAGTTGTGTCAATACTCAGTACACAATGATCACTAATCTAATACTAATACTTCAGACTAGGATGAGGAGTTGCCCTAGCTAAGACCTGAACTCAATGTCTTAGTTTACCTCTTGGCCCTCAAAGTGAACATGTTTTATAGCTTGTAGATCCTGAAAGCTGAAATTACTAGTGCAAATAACCTCACTTGAAAAGTAAAAACATAAAGATATTTGGCATGGATCTTGCTCTCTGGCTCATTGCCTTCCTAAAGGTTCACATCCCTCTGTTTGAAATTACAAAGCTTACTCTATTAATAAACAAATTTTTGACACAAAATTGATGTCATTATATTGGTATTAGACAATACTTGGTACTTATGATTATAATTTCGCATCACACAAATAAAATATTAATATAGTAATTGTTGGTCAAAGCCTTGAAATATGCCTTATGAAAATGAGGAAAGGGTAGAAAATTGTGACCTCCATGAAAAACTAACCCAGATAACATGCAATAAAAAAACACAGAAATCAATAACATGCTTCTACGTTGAACTGTCTTTAGCATTAGTTTGGGTTCAGTCAATTTTCATAGTTTGCCACAAGTTTGACCAAGTATGGCTCGTTCAGTTCATCTTCATAGCTGTGGCATGTAAGGATTGCCAGTATTTGGGTCCAGCTGTCATAACTATATTTCCTTGCCAAAACTTGCAACAAGTGTGGTAAGTAATTTGTTAGCCACAAATTCTGTGGCACGCCAAATCGTTGGCACACATAGCATGGTAAATTGTGGTAAGCAGACAAACATCCTCAAATCTCCTCAATCAAAACTACAACTTCTGTCTTGTCTTTCTGTAAATTGTCATGGTCTCCATTCTCCAATACAGTTAGAATGTTATTTTTTCGAACTGTATAGGTCGGAATATGTCATGTAAAAAATGCAATTAGATTAGAGACATTACTAATAGACCTAATACGACTCAGTTACCAATGTGCAAGACCTAATGCGACTCAGTTACCAATGTGATGTCACTAAACACAACAATTTTATGTGCCAATACTTAGACAAAAAGAAAAGAAATGAAGAAGACTGGTGAAGTCAAGATGAAAATGCATCTTTTGTCGAACTAAAAAGATAACAAATGACTAACCTTGTCAAAGTCATCACCACCAAGGTGAGTGTCACCCGATGTAGACAGCACCTCAAAAACACCATCGCCAACTTCAAGTACTGAAATCATAACCAGAAATTGAGTCAACTGAACATACGATTGAAAATAATATCAATATAATTAAAAACAACCACCTATAAGCTAGAAGCGTAAATATAAAACATTTGTGGATCAAATGATACTGGAGTTCAAGTTTTTCATGGTATCAGGGCTTCTTTTGACTGTAGCATTTTCAAGGGTATAAGAGGACAAAGGAATTGCCAAATCATATGGCATGGGTTTTCACGCTTTTTAATGGTAAACAGAAATGAGTTCAAAGCTTGAGTAAAACTTCCTTGTGGAAGCTCACTTCATTTCTATCTGACCATTCTCTTTCTTGAAGCAATTTTTCCCTTCAGATAATCTTATGTAATTTCCCACGAGACACATCTCATATAACTATTCTTCATGCCCACAGGATTCTGTAGCACTACATGACGTTCTAGTCCCGCTGATTTCCTTTTTTTTCCTTGTACAAAATGGCCTTACATGGCTAAATATGAACATATTATAATGACCCAACTTCCTGCCATCACATAATAGAGATGACTTCCTCTCTTTTTTATTGGTGTTTCACATCATACAAGAAATGTTTCCAGGGACCAACAAAGACTGTGTATTTATTGTTGGAGTATAGTGATATGTAACCCATAGGGCCCATGTATATTAGGCCCATGTACAGTTAACCATATACCCACCCATCTAGGGTTGGAGGAATACAGCAACTATTCCTCTCTAGCATTTATATCTGGCATCATATTTTCGTGACACTTCTTCTCGAACACGCAGGAGAGCTGCGTATCTTTGTATTTTCGTGACACTGAAGTTGCATTATTTATGTTCCTTTTTTTGTGATTACTTAGCTGTACTGTGTCATGCATATGGTAGTAATGGACTACTTAAAAGTAGTAAGTAGACTGTTGAGGTCATTCTTGACCTACGAATCGAGGATAACCATAGCACTCAGCGACCTGGAGTGGATTATGATGAGACTTTCAATCCAGTGGTGAAGCCTGCTACAGTGCGCACGGTCCTCTCGATTGCTCTCTCTCGCACGTGGCCTGTGCACCAACTCGATGTCAAGAATGCCTTCCTCCATGGCACTCTGTCCGAGACTGTCTATTGCAGCCAGCCAGCGGGGTTCGTGGATCTCGTCTGTTGGCTCAACAAGTCTCTCTATGGTCTGAAGCAGGCTCCTCGGGCTTGGTACTCCCGGTTTGCCACGTTCTTGGCGACGTTGGGGTTCACGGAGGCCAAGTCCGACACTTCTCTGTTTGTCTATCGACATGGTGATGAGATTGCTTATCTGCTACTCTATGTTGATGATATTGTTCTGACCGCCTCCAGTCAGCAGTTGCTTCGGCGCATTATCTCGTCTCTGCAACAGGAGTTTGCTATGAAGGATTTGGGTCAGCTCCACCACTTCTTGGGTGTCACTGTGGAGACTCGTCCTTCTGGCCTCTTTCTTCACCAGCGGCAGTATGCTCTTGATATCCTGGAGCGGGCTGGCATGTCAGATTGCAAGCCCTGTTCTACTCCTGTTGATACTTAGTCGAAGCTGTCCGCGGATTCCGGTGCTCCTGTGGCTGATCCTACTACCTTCCGGAGTCTTGCAGGGGCCTTGCAGTACCTCACCTTCACCAGGCCGGACCTTGCGTATGCTGTTCAGCAGGTTTGCCTCCACATGCATGATCCCCGGGAGTCTCACCTTACTGCGTTGAAGCGCCTCCTTCGGTATGTCTGTGGCACGGTTTGACTTCGGGCTGGTCCTCCACCGGTCTCCTCCTGCTGAGCTGGTTGTCTACACCGACGCTGACTGGGCTGGGTGCCCAGACACTCGCCGCTCTACCTCAGGGTACGCCGTCTTCTTAGGCGGCAACCTTGTCTCCTGGTCGTCCAAGCGGCAGCCAGTTGTCTCCTGCTCCAGTGCCGAGGCGGAGCACCGGGCTGTCGCTAACGGCGTGGCCGAGGCGTCCTGGCTTCGACAGCTCTTGGCGAAGCTTCACAGCCTGCTCCCCAAGAGCTAAGAGCACGCTCGTCTACTGCGACAACGTCAGCGCCATGTACCTCTCCACCAACCCGGTTCAGCATCAGCGGACGAAGCATGTCGAGATTGACTTGCACTTCGTTCGCGACCAGGTTGCCACCGGCGATGTTCGGGTCCTACATGTACCGACCACCTCCCAGTTTGCCGACATCTTCACGAAGGGTCTGCCCTCCTCGACGTTCTCGGAGTTCCGCTCCAACCTCAACATAGCGGGTGGCTAGCTGTGGCTGCGGGGGGCCCTGTTGTGTGTTGTCTTTCTTTGTTGTCCAGTCTTGAACACCGCTGCGCCGGTAGTTCAGACTGCGGGGGGGTGTTGGAGTATAGTGATATGTAGCCCATAGGGCCCATGTATATTAGGCCCATCGAGGCCCATGTACAGTTAACCATATACCCACCCATCTAGGGGGAGGAATACAGCAACTATTCCTCTCTAGCATTTATAACTAATTATGTACTATATTACTAAAATACTAACCAAAAGCAAAGTACTTGACCCTAACCTCCCATCATATTGTTCCAACCATGGTTCTAAATACGGGAACACCCACAACTACTGACAAAAATATAGATCTTTCAAGTTTCAAGACAAGGTTTAGTATCTGTCAAATCATCTATATTGATTTGTTCTACAACTTACCTACCTAAAACTTAATATTGTCATAGATGTACAATTGATGTACAACAAAGTTATGGATAACTGACCATTCAGGAATAATTAAGCCTCAAGTTTAGTACTCCATAATCTCTATGTGAAAGGTGTCCACATAAATGCCAAGCAGGGCAGATACCTGAAACATCGAAGGTGCCACCTCCAAGGTCAAAAACCAGAATCGTTTCATTGTTCTTTTTCTCAAAACCATATGCCAGCGATGCCGCTGTAGGCTCATTTATAATACGTAGAACCTCCAGCCCAGCAATTCGGCCAGCATCTTTTGTAGCTGTCCTTTGTGAGTCATTGAAGTAAGCAGGAACTGTGATCACTGCCTTCGTGACCTTGTCATTCAAAAACTTTGATGCATCATCCACCAACTTTCTCAGCACCTGATAAACATAAATGTATAACAGCCTGGATCAGAAACAGCATGTACAATCAAAACTATATCTTAAGTTTGTTTTGCCGATTATTCCATTTCATTTCCCTACAACAGACTACCCATAAAAATTATGCAAAGATTACATAACGATGACAAGCAGAGATATACATATTATCTCAAAGTAAACAACAATGCACAATACTTGGACAGTTTATTAGAGTCAACAAACTGAAGAGGTCATACAAGGACATACAGAAATGCCAACGCAAAGAACATCCAATCAATCTATCACCCAATTAAGACAAGCAAGGAAAATGTAAGGTACTTATAGTTAAACAGATGGCAGGAACTAAAAGAAACATATTTTTCAAATTGCATATGTAACTGCTGCAAAACTATTTAAATATCACAATAAGACAGGTAGATTCAAGTAAAATTATCCATCAATATCCCACAAGTCTTAATGAAATCAATGTGCTAATACTAATCCAGCGGAAGACAATGAATGCACCCGAAGTGTATCAGAAATTAGTGATATACCTGCGCAGAGATCTCCTCAGCGGCGAACTGCTTGCCAATCGCCGGGCAGTCGAGTTTGACGTTGCCATTGTCGTCCCTCATGACACGGTAGGAGACCTGCTTGGACTCCTCGTCGACCTCGTTCATCTTGCGACCGATGAAGCGCTTGACGGAGAAGAACGTGTTCTCCGGGTTAACGACGGCCTGGCGCTTGGCGATCTGGCCCACGAGGCGGTCACCGGCCTTGGTGTACGCCACAACGGAGGGAGTGGTCCGCGCGCCCTCGGCGTTGGTGACGATCGTGGGCTTGCCGCCCTCCATGGCGGCCACCGCGGAGTTAGTGGTGCCCAGGTCGATGCCCACCACCTTCTCGCACGCCACCCGCAAGGGGCGCCACCGGCGGTTCCTGCTGTAGACCGCGGCGGAGACGGAGGGGCGGCTCCGGCGGGGGCCGTGGTGGGCCGCGAAGAAGGGGGTCGAGGTGGGGAAGGTCGTGGTCGCCATGGCCGACGGCGGCGAAGAGAGATAGAGCGAGGAGGGAGGGGGAGGTTGTCTGACCCAAGAGGATGGAAGGTTCGTGAAACCCTAGCAAGGAATGGGAAGGAATGGGGGTGGATTGGAGCCTGTGGGCAATGGGGTTTTTGAGAGACTGGAAGAAATGGCGAGAGGTTGGGGAAGAGATAAGGAAGGGGAGGAGGGTTTTATAGAGCTCGCGTGCGGCGAGCCGACTCTGGGGCCAGCCTGTGGCCGATCGAGCTGCTTGGATTTTGCTAGTTTTGGACGCCCCAGGATGGCCCGTGAAGATGTGGTCGGAGCATGGCATCCCGAAGATGGGGGGAACGTTCTGGAAGGGCCGGGACTCTCGCAGGAAGCCTCGCGCACGCACCGAAAAAATCAAAAATCAGTTACGTTCTCGGCACTTCTGGCATCTGGGAAGGGGGAGGAACTGAAAGTATTGGGTGTGTTTGGCATTTTCTTATTTAAATCAAACAAAAAAAATGATAACAGGCATTTTGAATGTTTTCGTATAAAAAAATAGTCGTTATCGCATACTCTCTCCGTATCACATTTAAAAGTCGTTTTAGATAAGACTTTAGTCAAATATTGGAAATATAAATCATAAATAACTTTTAAGTAGTTGAGTTTAGAAATATGAAAATCATATTAATAGATTTGTTTTAAAAATATTTTTATAAAAATATACATATATTATTTTTCAATAAATATTTTTTATAAATATAATAAGTCAAAATTATATTTTGGAGACCGTATTGTTGTCCAAAACGACTTCTAAATGTTCGAATGGAGTACAAAAATCTACAACTATTATAAATTAAAATTTGTACCAACTTGTTACATCAAATTAGAAACTTTAAACTGGTTTATCATTGCACTACAAAATAATTCAGCTTAGTAATATTTACACTAACATTAAACATACATACCTCTAAGGTATATCACAATCTTATATACCCAAATGGCATGTCAACCAAACAAAAGTATGATATCGCCTCCGGAAGAACTCCATTGCTATTTTCTCTTAAATGACAAGTAGTGCTCTTATAATTAAAAAAACAATCAAAAGTGACGACTCAAAATTAAAATTCTCTTATGTACATAGAATTAACATTGTTTAATTCAACCATCATTCATCTAAAAAGATTGTATCATGAAACCATCATAATCATCCAAGACATCATAAAAACTGCCTAGTTCGGCCGAACCACAGGATCCCCACCGCCTTTCGTCCAATGCTCCAGATTATGTCCTAACGGCGGTTGCAGGTCGGTTTTGCATGTGGGTAACTTTGGCCGAAGTGGTCGGTTGGACCGAATTCTCCTCCTACATTAGCTGCCCTCTGATCCGCCACCATTGTCTTAGGGACATCACCCTCAGCTGGGTTCGGTGGGGTTGTGTTTGTTTGATCCGGATTAATGATATCAGCGATCTGTGTGACTTCTCCCGGTCACCACTGACATGGAATCAACGCTTTGGACCTTCTCTAGTTGTGTTTTTTTGCATGGGATTGTGCCACGTCAGAATGGGCTAAGGGGGTAGTTTGGCCGAACTGGCCATTTTGCAAATTTGGCCAACATTATGTACTTTCACATCATATATTCACCAAAACTTGTGAAACTTTATTAGAATTAAACTAGAATGTACGAAATGAACCGCATGTCCTCGTTTATTCTCGAGAATTGGTGGTGAAGTCATGACATAACGACTGCCAACAGTGACGGCTCCTAGAACCCTTCCACAAGCAAGCTTGTACACCACGTCATCACGGCATCGTTTGCGCCTACACGACCAGAAGGGGAGGTCCCTCCTAACATTGGCCATAGATCCCCTGACCCAACAGCCTATGCAGGCAACCACTCCGAGGAGCTCGTCGAGTCGGCACAAGTGTAGTGGCTCTGAGAGCCTCAAATACAAGCCCATTGATTACGTCATCACTAGATCTGCACCCGCACCACAAAGAGCTAGAGGACTAACGGAGCCACAACATTGACACCGAGGACCCCTGCTAAACACATATCAAGACCGGGAAAGCCATGCATCCAGTGGAACAAGGATGACTGCCAAGAGACAGTTGCATGCGAGGTAGTGCAGCGCCTGCTGCTATTGCCCGAGCCTATGTGGTAGCATGCATGCATTGCTGGCTTGCTGCACTCGGTGGCGCCCTCCTAGTGGCTGCACAGAAGAAGGGGACGAGCGGCCCAGCTCAGGCTGCGACATGTCCAACCTGTTCCACTTCCAGCACTCCTTCGGCGAGCTCGTAGACCACATTGAAGGTCAGGGCTTAAACCCGCTAAGGGAAGATGCCGAGCCAGTGGTCCATGATACCAACACCAATGTGGAGTGACATCAAGGCCGATGATGGAGTCCTTACGGCACTGGTTCGTGGGGCAGAGGATGAGGTCGCCCTGGTAGGCTAGGGCGTGATCGCGAGCAATGTCCATGAACACCACCGACGAGTGCGTCGAAGAAGGCCGTGTGAAAGGGGAGTGCAACGACGGTGCCATACTTCTCGACACCTCTGAGACCACGTACGGAATCGGACCAGGGCAAGACAGAATCAGATTAGGACACTACTGATTTGAGCTCTGGTGGCCCACTGCCAACGAGGGCAAGCGACTATGGTGACATTAGAACCGAGGAAAAAATAGGCAAGAGGGAAGAAGAGGAGGGTGTGAGCGTACATGAGTTAGCCTCAGCCTTTTCATTGGCCATTGTCGTTGCCACCGACCAGTGGCTGCCAGATTAGACGCCACTGAGGGTGGTGGAGGCGTTGGAGATTGCCCCAAGCCGCCCAATGCGAGCGCAATCCCGGCCCTGAGAGCGCTCATCCGAGCAAGGAGGATGCAGATCTGGCGGTAGACCGCTCCGACGACCTGGGTTGGAGTGGAAAAGGAGGGAAGCGGAGGAGAGGGTTGGAGGAAGGGTCTGGCAGGCTATGATTTGAGCAAGGGAGCAGGAGGGAAGTGTAGAGTCTTTTGTTTTTTTTTTTTTTTTTTTTTTTTTTTTTTGCGAAGGGAGTGTTGAGAGTTGTTTGCTTCCTAATGGTAAGCAGCATTTCTGTTGTAGTCTTGTGGTTTGCCCTCCTTTGCTCTTTTGTGATCTCTTGCGTTTTTTCCAATAGAAAGTTCGCATGGTTACTGATTTGAATTTTGGATTAGGGTACATTGATCTCCATGATCGTTTCAAACTCCAGACACCCCAAAGATCGCCCAAAAAAAAAAACCCTCCAATGGCGCATGCCCGGGAACAGAGAGATCATCATATGCAGAAATTGCTCCGAGATGTTCCATGTTCAACGAACGTGCCAACTGCCGAGACTCTTGTTCAAGTGCTCCTCTCATCTCAAGGACAATCTGTTCCTTCAAAAGGGAAATAAAATGACAAGCGGACAGTGCAACGAACCAGCAGCGTGGAAGACTTTGCTGTTTGCTCCATCGACTCAAGAATCCGCGTGTATAAAAAGCGGGCAGATCGCGCCTTACCCGGCAGCAAGGATGAAAACCATGTCGACATCGGGCGCCCCGAGCCCGGCCGCGACAGCGACGGCTGTCCTGTGCGTCCTCGTCCTGGCCGCCGCGGCGTCGTCGGCCGCTCGCGCCCAGCAGTGCGGGTCGCAGGCCGGCGGCGCGACGTGCCGCGACTGCCTCTGCTGCAGCCGCTTCGGCTTCTGCGGCTCCACCGACGCGTACTGCGGCGCCGGCTGCCAGAGCCAGTGCGCCGGCTGCGGCCCTCGCCCCGGCCCCGGCCCCGTCCCGGGCCCCGGCGTGGCCTCCGTCGTGCCGAGGGACCTCTTCGAGCGGCTCCTCCTCCACCGCAACGACGCGGCCTGCCCCGCGCGCGGGTTCTACACCTACGACGCGTTCATCGCCGCCGCGGCCGCGTTCCCGGCGTTCGGCACGACGGGTAGCGACGAGCAGCGCAAGCGGGAGGTCGCCGCGTTCCTGGGCCAGACCTCCCACGAGACCACCGGCGGGTGGCCCACCGCCCCCGACGGGCCCTTCTCGTGGGGCTACTGCTTCAAGCAGGAGCGGGACCCGCCGTCCGACTACTGCGACCCGCGGCCGGAGTGGCCGTGCGCCCCCGGCAAGAAGTACTTCGGCCGCGGCCCCATCCAGCTCTCCTTGTAAGCAACCTTCCATTTCATCCTGTTCTCTCTCCCTCGATCCCTGTGGGAATCGAGCTGTTCCATGCGAAATTCTGACGAGCTTGCTCGGTGTCGAACTGGCCGTGATCCCGTCAGCAACTACAACTACGGGCCGGCGGGGCGAGCCATCGGCGTGGACCTGCTCGGCAACCCGGACCTCGTCGCGACGGACGCCGTGGTCTCGTTCAAGACGGCGCTGTGGTTCTGGATGACGGCGCGGGGAAACAAGCCGTCGTGCCACGACGTGATCACAGGGCGGTGGGCGCCGACGGCCGCGGACGCGGCGGCGGGCCGGGGCGCGCCCGGGTACGGCGTGGTCACCAACATCATCAACGGCGGGCTCGAGTGCGGGCGTGGCGCCGACCCCCGCGTCGCCGACCGGATCGGCTTCTACAAGCGCTACTGCGACGCCTTCCGCATCGGCTACGGGAGCAACCTCGACTGCGGCGGACAGAGGCCGTTCAGCGCCGCGGTGGCGGCTGGCCTTGCGAAGCAGTGAGCACGTCGTCGATCGGCGAGGGGACTGCTCGTGCTAGATCGTCAATGTGATTACCAAAAAATAAAAATCGAGGATTTTCTGTGTGGGCGCGTATTTGCACCGATCTGGAAGGCATGGATGCTTCAGTTTGAATAAACTTCATGTAAGAATTTGTGCTGGATTCCGAAAATAAAGAACTTGTGATGGATGCAACGTCCGTCGAGGTTCTCAGTTTCTCACTCACCAACTCTTTTGTGAAAAAAGGTTGCAAACGGTACGAGTAGCGGTCGCATATGCATTGATTGATTCTATTGACTACTAATCTGACAGTCCAACACACACATTTTTCGTCGGATCGATAGTCTTGTGGACCTACTCCATATGTAGAGATAATACAACTGCTAAATAAAGCTTATAGAGAAAAAACTATACGGCAAAGGCTGCTAAGGATGCAATCGCTTTATTATTTTAGTGAGTAAACTAATAATAAAGTATGCTTACACGGAACAGGAAAATATTGAATAAAGAATGCTGAACTTCAATTTTGAGATATGCTTCTCCAGACTCCAGTAGGCCAGTCTCAATATTGTATATTCTAGGTGAAATGATAATAACACTCTTGAAATAAATTAAGATTCCCTTTTAAAAAAAGTCAAATGATCTATATCCTTGCACTAAATAAATAGATCAATAAAAAAAGCATGAATGATCTAAGCGGAACAGTCAATTAATTCAATCGAAAACCATATATTAACTCAATGGCAGTATATCAAAACACTAGAAGTACAACATAGGTAGGGCCGTAGGAGGCTAAAATAGCAATTAATCATAACTAGACTGTAGATCAACACGACTGACACGTCGTAGTACTAACAATTAAAATAGCTATCACACATGCAAACAATCTCAAGCAACGAGAGTCACACCGACGCCCATCATCATCGTTTGGATTGTTTCCAGCGAGCCAATATTGTTTTTCTCTCCGCAAAAAACCAGCGCCAGCCACGAGCCACCAACCAGTCAGCAGTGTTTTTCTCTCAGCAAAAACCAGCGCCAGCCACCAGCCACCAGCCAAACGAACAGGGCGCATGTATGTACATAGCACGTCCTGTATAGAGCTTATTATATTGGGGAGTTGCTAGTTCATGTTAATTTCCCTTCACTTCAGGTACTTATTGAACCAGCGTCCGCAAAGGCTTCCTCAGCACTCTTGACAGCAGCTTCATCATCGTCGCTGTATATCACGGCCCATCCATGCGTGACCCCCGGAAAAATCTTGACCAAGTGATCAACCTGTTAACCACAAGGGCATGCAAAAGGATTTTAGCTGGATTAAAACCTCCATGGAGACGGTATCGGTGGCTAAAAATCTGTCCGGCCGAGGATCAAGTTCCTGAAAATGATACTTCCTGCAGAGTTTGCAGAAAGAACCTGCTCGGAAAGCTTGACCAATTCTTGTGGTGAGAATTGGTCAATCTCAGCTCCAGGTACACAAATCGGGCATTTGACTTTTCTGGTATTAGATAACAAATATTACATAGTAATGAATCTTTGCAATAGAACAATAGGAAAATGGCATTGCGTGTTCAAAACTCAGAAGAAAGGAATATAGACCTTTGATATCATCAACAGTAACTAACGATGGGTGCGACATCAATGCAGCCTTAGCCAACTCGACGACTACCTTTGCTGAATGTGCGAGAAGACATGTAACCGATACCAATTAGAAATTCCATATTCTGTGGTCAATAATAATTACATTATATCACTGGTGGGTATGAACATATATATGAAAGAAAAAAAATGTAACTCACTTGTTGGTGGCCCTTCGATCTGAACTCCCACCACACTTCCAATCCTTTCATTTTACTGCTCCTACAGAAGCTCATAATGAAAAAAAATTGTTAGTAGAAGTTGAAAATGCACAAAGTTGCTTGATGATCTGTTATATATCCCATTATTTCCTTAGTGTTGTTAAATGGGCTAATAGAATTACAGCCTAGAACATAGGTCCATGTGAGAGTTAGGACAGCATTTAGAAGTGGGTAATAATTTTAAAAATGAATATGATTCAACAACCTTATATAAAAGGAAAAATATTGTGAATGTTGTGATTTGACTACATCTAACTTAGTTAGCAACCATGCCACCTTCTTTGCATTGATTTTTAAAAATACAACTATTTTTTTTATTGTCACATAGCTCCATCCAACGCTATCCTATCATATCATTTTTGGATGACTCAGATAACATACCCATCCTCCCTTATCCATTCATGACTGATGCTGTTGGCACGAATTCGCGGCCAATAGAACGCAAACGCAGGAACCGGTCAGACCGGTTTCTGTAACCAGTCACACCGGTTTGCCAGACAGGGCTGGCGGTAGACCTTCGAGCGTCGTCCGGGCAGGATCCCGTCGGGGCAACGCACGTAGGGTTGTCCTAGAGTCGGCAGGCCACCTAGGACGCCTTCAATCGACGTAGAGACGAAGGAGGAACAACAAATAGTAGATTGGAAAAGTATGGAAAAGAGAAAAAGTAAAAAGATAAAAGATAAATGTATTTGTTCGATTGGATGATATCTCTCAATCGGCCATGAATCAATAAAAAAAGCATGAATGATCTAAGCGGAACAGTCAATTAATTCAATCGAAAACCATATATTAACTCAATGGCAGTATATCAAAACACTAGAAGTACAACATAGGTAGGGCCGTAGGAGGCTAAAATAGCAATTAATCATAACTAGACTGTAGATCAACACGACTGACACGTCGTAGTACTAACAATTAAAATAGCTATCACACATGCAAACAATCTCAAGCAACGAGAGTCACACCGACGCCCATCATCATCGTTTGGATTGTTTCCAGCGAGCAAAAACATCTATAATGATCAAAATTGGTTAAAGACGATGATTAACAGTACATCCCCCCATATATTGCTCTAAGGGCGATAATTGTTTTATCGGCCATAAACTTGCGCTTTACTTCAAGGAACGACTTGCTTTGGCCTCCATACCTGCTTAATAATTGTTGATCTTGCTGGCATGACCTTTGCTTGTTGCTCCATTGATTCTTGCTTACGTATCCGCTGCAATCTTCTTTTTTTGAGTATGAGATAAGCCCGAGGGACACCACCTCGGCTGTGGGTATCTTGAATCTCTCTTGATGTCCTTCTCATCTCCTTTATAAATAGGTGTACTTCTGACCAGATTATTGTTAACAACAAACGGTTTTTGCGTTGAACCATAACTTTCATATGTAGGAGCATATTGAATCATATACGAACGCATATGTAAATTGCTATAATCTGAAGGTGAATAATAATAAGGATAGAACCATGACCATGGTGAGGTCGGTCCAACATATGAACAAGGTGCAGCAGCATAATTTACTTGAGATTTGCAAGAACAAGATTCATTTTGATTTTCTGACGGAGGTTTTGATTTTTTACCTTTACTAGGCCGATTCCCTTGCTTTTGGCTTGCTCCTTTCTTCTTGTACTTGGCCAAAATCTCCTCGAAGGTCGGCTTCACCTTTTTCTTGTGCTTGGGGCACTTCCAACCTTTCTGGAGAAACCGGTCAGACCGGTTTGAAGAACCGGTCAGACCGGTTTGCGCGCTGTCGGTCTTCTTTGTCTTTTGTTGCCCCCCAAGCACTTGAGGGACCTCCTCCTGTACTTTTATCACTTCTGGATCAGCAACCTTATCATCTCCAATGATTACATTTTTTCCAACGGCTTTTTCGGCTTGATGTGACCGAATTAACACTTTAGGATTTCGTAACTCAATGGTATTCATAGGAAAAGGATTAGTGTCAACTTGCATAGGATGAAATGTCAAACGACCTTCATCAATGGCCGATTGCACTTGCCGCCGAAATACATTACAATCATTTGTTGCATGAGAATAAGAATTATGAAATTTACAATAAGCACGTCTTTTCAACTCTTCTAATGGAGGCATAGTATGAGTTATTCTAATTTTTCCAGCTTTCAACAACTCATCAAAAATTCTATCACACTTAGCCACATCAAAAGTATATCTAACTTCTTCTTGCCGATTCTTGCGGACCGGTTTTAGAGACTCACAAATGCTAGGCTTGTCTTTGGCTGACCATACAAATTCAGCACTATAAACATTATTGCTCTCATCGTCCGAATTATCAGACGCATAATAAATAGGACGATTATTTTTGTCATTGGTTTTTTGTGAACTCCTAGATTCTTTAAGTCGATTTTCATTAGCTAGAGCTTTTTGCAACAACCGACTCACATCTAGAAATTCTTGACCATCTAGCTTATCTCTATGAATATCAAGCAAACCAGCATAAGCAAGATCAGCTAGATCTCTATCCGAAATTGTTAGACTATAGCATCGGTTTCTAGTGTCTCTAAATCTTCTAAAATATTCAGAGACAGACTCATTAGATTTTTGCTTAACCGATACAAGATTTGACAATTTTAACTCAGTTTCACCATTAAAGAAATAATCATGAAATTTACTTTCTATATTAGCAAAAGTATAAAATGAGTTGGGTGGCAAAGAAATAAACCAAGTAAATGCAGCACCCGATAGAGATAAAGGAAATAATCTCATTTTACAATGCAAGGGTTCTTCAAGATGCACTTAACCATGGATTTAATGTCCCTCCTGGTAAATCTAGGTAAGTCGTACTGCTTCAGCAGCCCAATAAGATAAAGCTTCATTTGATGATTCCAGTTAGCCCTAACAGGATTCTTTGTGGTGCCTAACATGGGTTCAGAGCTACATATTTTCAGTTCAAAAATAACAGAGAAAGATGTATGCTCTAAATAAAATTGCAAAAAAGGGGGGAAGCCACTATCTGTTGCATGATTCCAACAAAATTCTAGGTCTAGTTGATCCAGGATGTGGTGCTTGATTTAGAGTGGGTTGTGGTGTGCTATATGTTGTTGTTTGATTCGGCAATGTGTTAGGAATATGATGCAACGAACTATTAGGAATATATGCACCTGTAGATGGCTCACTATACACAACCATATGCGGCATCATAGCAGTAGTAGCAGCCATCGTATTCACTCCACCAGCCGAAGTACCAACAGTAGTCCGGCTATGTATGTGGTGGACTGGTGATGAACCAATGGGAACTTTTGGAATATGCAAATTTGATAAATCCTCGGATGCATTATAATTTTCGGTATTAGAAGTAGATCCATTAACATCCTTACCAGAAAATTGTTTATCAAATTTGATAGATGTATTTGTTCGATTGGATTATTTTCAATCGGCCTTGGCCCTTTATATTTATAGGGTGGGATGGTCTTACCCCGTTTGAGCTAGCACTGACAGCTCCATCAATAAAATTTGCAATTTCTGAATTAACTTCAAGAGGGGCATTGGATTCTACCTTTAGCGCGGGAATATCAATGACGACATCCTTGTCTTTGTTGACGTTCCCTTGTCGATCCACGGAGAAGTGCGATATGTATTACTTCACGGCTTCTTCTTCCAACTCCTAGATCTCCCGCTCTTTATGCTCACGAATCTTTCTTAGGATTTCCGCAAGCGCCTTCTGCTCCTCAGCCGCCGTTTGATCAACGTTCGGCCTTTGAATGTTTGCAGCATCGACATCAGCAGGTTTAGGTAACTTACCGGCCATGGCAGCCGATTGATTTACCTAAAGATCGATAAAACGGTTTGAACAACCAGATTTTTCGTTCCCCAGCGGAGTCGCCAAATCTGTTGGCACGAATTCGCGGCCAACAGAGCGCAGACGCAGGAACCGGTCAGACCGGTTTCTGTAACCGGTCAGACCGGTTTGCCAGACAGGGCTGGCGGTAGACCTTCGAGCGTCGTCCGGGCAGGATCCCGTCGGGGCAACGCACGTAGGGTTGTCCTAGAGTCGGCAGGCCACCTAGGACGCCCTCAATCGACGTAGAGACGAAGGAGGAACAACAAATAGTAGATTGGAAAAGTAGGGAAAAGAGAAAAAGTAAAAAGATAAAAGATAAATGTATTTGTTCGATTGGATGATGATTCTCAATCGGCCATGACCCTTTATATTTATAGGGTGGGGAAGTCGTACCCCTTTAGGTTGGTTTACAATACGGGATAAAACTCTAAAGTACTAAACCTACTCCAACACGGGAGAAACCGGTCAGACCGGATAGGGAAACCGGTCAGACCGGTTTGGCCGTTGCCAGATCGGCTACAATAAAACCGGTCTGACCGCTTCCTAGAACCGGTCTGACCGGTTGCCCTCGGCCTGATAGGCAACTGCCAATTTTAAGTGCGAACAGTCTCCCATCATTATTCTTGGCAATTCCGATGGATCCGGCCGTCGGGTAGTGATAGTTTTTTTTGTCAAGTGTGTGTATATATATGCTCTATCTTGGACATGCGATTGCCAGTCTTCTCCAAAAACTCGATCGTCCGGCAATCTGCTCGCTGAATCTTCTTCAACGTGTGTGCCAACACATATCCAAGCAAATGGCACCTTCACGAATGAATCACAGTATAATTGTCTCGGGACACGTAGGTGCTGGGTTAGCAGCTACTGTCTCTTATACACATCTGCTCTTGCTTGGTGCT
>OAMR01001045.1:87046-142489 GCA_900205405.1 Echinochloa crus-galli
GTCAATTGAATTTTTCATCAATATCTCAAATGTGGGCTATAATGGACTATAAGCGCCTAAATCTGGTTATTTAGAATTTTTTTGAATCTTATTAGAGGTACCTATAGGTCACTTTCAAATTACTTTCGGTAAACACACAGAAATTCATTTATATGGTAGAAAATAGCAAATCTACTTGAAAATTCTTGAAACTGCTACATGACAACTTATATGTTGTTTGTTACGTCTGAAAAATACATTTGGTAATTTAAGATAGTTATTTTTATGTGCTACTTCACAATGGTGCAATAAATGAAAAAGAAAAAGAAAAACGTTAAACAGAGAGACAATGACATAGGGCCCATTTAGGCCCAGTTGTTATCAACCGTCCATCATCAATCCAACGCTTGTGATTCCATCTCCACGGTATAAAAGCAGTCGAAACCCTAGCTCTCCTCCCTCTCTCCCTCACTACACGCCCGCTCCCACCCCCTGCTCTCCTCCTGGCCCTTTCCTCCCACCGCCGCACACCACCACCACCAGCAGTCCCTCTCTGGTACACACCACCAGCAGTCCCCCTCCTCGCCTCCGGTCGCAGCCCCTCTCTTGATCCGGCCGCGGCAGGCCTCTCCCCTCCTCTCGTCGCCGCCGCCAAACCCTACCCCACCGTCTGCTGCTCCCTCTCCTCACCTCCACGGCGCGACGCAAGTGACGGTGGCCCCGTGGTGTGGACGACCGGCGGTGCTCAGATCCGGGCGTCGACGGGGTGGAGGTCCTCAGCACCTTTGGCGGCACCGAGGAGGCGAGGTAGGCCAAGGCGTGGACGGCCGGCTCCAAGGAGGTGAGGTAGGCCAGGGCATGGACGGCGCTTAGATCCGCGGCGTGGATGGCCGGCGGCGCTCAGATCCGGGCGTCGACGGGCACCGCGCGACATGGGGCCAGTCCTCCTGGGCTTCGATGCCTTCGACGGCCGGATTGCAGATAAGTCCCCCTACTCACCTTGCATCCTTCCTCTCCCCTGATGGTGAGTTGAGCTCATGTGCCATCCTACTGGTAGCTTCTACGCATGCTATTTGCTCATGTGCCTTTTGGTGTGAATCTGAACATATGGTGTCATAGCCGTTCACTACTAATAGATTTGCAATGAGTGAATTGTTTTGTCCTCCAGCTTTGGTTTATGCTGTTTCTGCTAATATGTTGCTAACTTTGAATGTGAAGAGCAACAGGTATGGTACCTTGTTTGTGATTGATGTATGCATTGTTGGTCTGTTCTTGGTCTATTGGGACTTTATCTGTTAGTTCTTGATATGTCGTATGAGGTTAATTACTATAGCTGAACAGAGTCTTGCTAAGTTATGTTTAATTCTATGATAAGTACTACCATTTGTGCATGCTAACTGCAAAATTATGATTTGTAACTTGGTCTGATGCTATATTTATAAGACCTAGATGTCTTATCTTTCTGGTAAAGTAGTACTCCATCGTCCTTTGATAGGATATAAGTGCGCGAAGTAGTCAGATTAGTGGCGTTGCCCCTATAGGTTGTTTGATCTTGTGACTGTTGTATGCACTACAAGAAACTATTTATTCTGTGACGATTTGTGTACATCGCCCCGTGCCTGTTTAAGTTTGATCTTACTGTACATATTATTGAAATGCTGCTTGCTCCATCACTAGTAAGATTTTGTTCTACTTGTGCATGTTATAACCTGCATTTTTTTCAAATCTTTGCCTATGTGCTGTGGTTTTGCTTGTCTGTACCTGATCAGCAGTGTCTTCACTGTAATTCATATACGATGCTGTTGCTAATTATTGCTGGAGTTATTTATCCAGTACTCATGTTTTGCAATTACATGGTTTGAATGTCAGCAGCGTTGCATGATCAATTTATCTGCATATTAGTACACAAATCTGCATCAGTTTTCATTTAGCCATTTATTCAACTTGGTGAAACACAATGCATGGTAGCTACTGCAGCACCCAGTGATCTTAGGACTATTGAGTTTTTTGCATGAAGATAATCTTTGTATTGGGATACAACAATCCTTTTGTCTGTGATTTAATCTGATGCTCCTAAGTTATATGTTGTTGAAGCTTGTGTACATGTTCTGCTACATGGTTGAATGTTAACAAAATTATGCACTTTTAATTTTTGTGGTTCACTAATAGTTGAATGTGACAAAAAATAATATGTTTCTTTTTCTTGCTCCCTGTTATATGTCCAGGCAGTAGAAATGACTATTCTGTTGGGGATCATAAGTCATGGTGATTTGACAGCTAAAAACACTTTCAGGTTGGGCCTCATCCCCTTTGCATGACATAATCTGTTTTGTAGCATTGTAAATATTACAATGGCTTTCCTTTTAAGTATATTGATATGGCTAGTTTCTCCTTTTACAGATTAGTTAATTGATTGGCTAATTTACTATGCCTGATTGCTCCTTGTACAATGTACAGAAATCCTGTGCTGTCGCTTATTTGTGATGTAAAAGCAAATAAGAGAAGTAGTTGAGGCACTGATTCAAGAACTTCCAATGCACACACAATTGCAGCAGTTCAGTTTGATTATAAAGTTGGGTTTCTATGCCTTGTGGTTGAGAGAGGTGCATGTCAAAAAACCTATGCATTTGTGTATGACGCCTGATTGGTTGGGTTTCTTGTATATTATTTGAGATATTGTATGACGCCTGGTTGATTGGTTGTGTGTGTCAAAAAAACCTGTTTTGATGTGTAACTATGTTGTAATTATGCTGTAATTATTGCTACTGAATTTTTGGGACTGTGGCTTCTGAATTTTTGGTGGGCTGAAATGATTTAGGCCCAGAATTTTTATGGGCTGATGCTATAATGTTTATGGGTTTTAGATTTATATTTTCTGAAATAATTTTGAATTGAAATTTAGTCTTTGTCTAAAATCAGCCCATTAGACAAATCAGCCCATTAATAAATGGCCTATGATCTAAAAGTCAAAGTCAACAGCCATGTCATTGTCCACGTCAGCGTCCATGTCATCAGGGTAAGTAGCCACGTCATTGTCCATGTAGGCAGCCATGTCATCGTACACATATGCAGCCACATCATCATCCATGTCGCGTCCTAGTCAGCATTATCCGTGACGTTTAATTTCGTCGCTAGAACTGGGCTATGGGTTGGGCTATATGGGCCTCGGGCTAATCTGTGACGGTTAAGATACGTCACAGACCGTGACGTTTATGAAGAAACGTCGTAATCTTGATTTAATAACGCTCATTTCACCACGAAAATTTAAATCGTCGCAGACGCTACATTTGTGACATTTTTTCAGTAATCCGCGACGTAATGGTTATGTCACGGAATAAATAGTTCCTTGTAGTGACTATAGCACTTTTCGTTTGTTTGTGGTAAACATTGTCCTACCGTACCTAACTAGGCTCAAAAGATTCGTCTCGTCGTGTACATCAAAACCATATATTTAGTTTTTTTATTTACCTATATTTAATACTCCATGCACGAGAAGAGAGATTTGATGTGATTTGATGTGATATGTGAATAGTGCAGTCACCGGATGAGCAAAGGGAGTGGCTGAGGCCATCGCATCATGCGGGGCAAGGACGGAATTTCTCACAAACTTACTAAAATTCTCTCTCTAAACTTCACTATTCACCTATCACATCAAATCTCTTTCCTTATACATGGAGCATTAAATGTAGGTAAATAAAAAAACTAAGTACACAATTTTGATGTACACGACGAGACGAATCTTTTGAGCATAGTTAGGTCATGGTAGGACAACGATTACCACAAATAAACGAAAAGTGCTACAATTCGCTACAGTGTTCGACGTGACTTTTCGATCAAATTTTACCCACCTTTTTACAACTAAACACACCTTTTGATTGAGCAGCGACCAGTCACCCACACGTGTCTCTAACTACGTCAGCAGTGAGATCACAGGCAGGCTCAAAGCACCATAGCACCTGGGGTGTGTTTAGTTCCACATCAAATCACTAAACTTTTTAAAATTCTCTCTCCAAACTTCACTATTCACGTATCATATCAAATCTCTCATGGAACATTAAACGTGGGTGAATAAAAAACTAATTACATGGCTTTGATGTGCACGATGAGACGAATCTTTTGAGTCTAGTTAGGTCATTGTAGGACAATCTTTACCACAAACAAACGAAAAGTGTTACAGTGTGCTACAGTATCGGATGTGATATTTTCACCAAACTTTTCCTTCCTCTTTTGGACTAAACACACCCTGGGTTTTTTTTTTTCTACGGAAATTCTGTCTCCGACGGCGAATCTCGGCTGACCTCTGATCCGTGCGCTTGTCGTCATTTGCTTGAGCGCTTCCCATTTATACCGTTCCGATTGACGCAGCAGACAACAGACGGCAACACTCCACTCCGCGAAGAGGAAAGAACTGAGAGGATGGCAAGCTCGCAGTGCTGGCAGAACCCGCCGGCGCTGAACCCGTCCGGCGGAGGGGGCCAGGTCGTCGACGACTTCGGCGGGCTCAAGGCCTACGTCGCCGGCTCGTCCGAGTCCAAGGCCGCCGTCATCCTCGTCTCCGATGTCTTCGGTAATTGCCTGAGCTGAATTTCAAGGATAAAAATTCTTCAATTTTCCAAAGTTTGCCCACAAGAATCACCCTTAAATGTTAAAACCATTCGTGGTTAGGGTAAAAAGACCTATTCTAAAAGACCTATTCCAAAGTTTTTTTTGGCGATGCTTTTAGGATTATAGCTTTCGTGGTTAGGGTAAAAAGACCTATTCTAAAAGTTTTTGGATGAGTATCTTGCAGACATTTTCTTTCCAGAAAATTTATCTCATTTATCCGTCACCTGCTGGCACAATATTTTTGCCTGGTTATTCGTAGTTATAGCCTTACAGGGTGTGTTGCAGATGGTGAAAATAGTGTTTGTAAAGAGCATAAAAATAAAATGAAAGAATGCTATTCTCACCTCCCAAGTCTGTTTGCTGTTGACAATCTGGTGCTAATTGCTTTACACCTTGGTGTTTACATACTATTGTTTTGACACTGATGCTAAAAGTTTTTCTCATGAAGGAAGACAGATAAAGTTGCTTCGTTGGGTTACATGGTTGTAGTGCCAGATTTCCTGCATGGGGATCCAGTCGACCTCAGCAGTCACAATCCCAATAGTTGGGCAGTGTGGTTGCAGGCACATACTATACTCCGGTAGGCTTCTGAAATTTTTCCCTCTACCCTTTGATTGCAGGACTCAGGACATGTTGCTTCATTTTCTTCGCCTCTAGTTGGATTATCCAGCCTTCCACGACGTTCCTAGCCTAAGAGTTTCAGAAAGTCTAAAAAATAGCCTAGTTCGAATGAACATTTTGCAGATAACTTGACCATCTTTTTTTTGGCTAGTTAGAATATGAGGCAAAATATTGTTTCTTGAGGTAGGACTTATAAGCATATGGGACCTTCCTTTTTGTCTCTGATTTTGTACTGAGCTCCGAGATTGATTCTTGTTGCAGCAAAAGGCATTTGAAGAGGCAAAACCCATAATTGCTGCTCTAAAGGAGAAGGGTGTCACACCCGGATTTACGCAGAAACCCGAATGCTACTATATGTGTGCCCAGGAAGTCCACAGAACACATATAGTTAACAAATATGATAAACAGAGTACATATGCTCGAATAAAATGGTTTTACATCAGAGTTTGACTCAAATAACTAAATAAAACAGCGGAAGTCTCATTATTAACTCTCTCTCTAAACGAAAACGAAGCCGATCACCATAACCCACGGGGACACCGACTGGTTGAGCACAGCTAGTAGAATGGCAGATCTTCAGGAAATTCAACAGCAGCAGTATCATCTAATCCATCTTTTACCCATCCGGGATTTTGTTGAATAGCAAGTGTAAGTAAATGTCTTACTTAGCAAATACAACACGGATAATGAAGAGACGAGAAGATTCGCGAAGGATCGACTCGTGGACACGCGAGGCACCATCAACGATGGCGACGCCCGCAACGTCCTGAACAAGAAAAGGCGAGATGCGACTCCTCCTCGCAGCCGGCACCCCCGACGAGGGGGTCGCTACGATAGCGAGGAGGGCAAGAGCCCGACGCCGGAACCTCCGCGAACCCCTGTGTTCAGTCGGAAGATCCGCTCGGCCGCCATCCCGCCGTGCTTTCGCCAGCCAACCACCATCACCAAGTACTCGGGTGAGACGAAACCCGAGACGTGGCTTAACGACTACCGCCTAGCTTGCCAGCTAGGCGGAGCCACTGACGATGCCATGATCATCTGCAACCTGCCGCTTCACCTCACGGACTCGGCACGGACATGGCTCGAGCACCTACCTGCGAACCAGATCCACGACTGGGACGACTTGGTCAGCCGACGAGCCCTTAAGAGACTTCCTTACGGAGAGACACTAGGGCCAAGCATAAAGCACACGCCCTAGCTCCCTGATCCATGTTGCTAAAAAACAAGTTTTACCATTAACATTGAAGTAAACCATTAAGTCAAGATTAACAGTTAAACAAAGATGACAGTAGCTGCGCCTAGCAAAGTTCTACCCAAATGCAATAACCCAAGGTAATCAAGCTATAGGATAATCAAGCTAGGTACAACCTTAATAGGAACAATTTAGACACATGCATATGCAGTAAATAATGTAAAGGTGTGTTTAGGTAGCAAGGATTGTCCGTGCTATACTTGCTTTCGTCCAACTGCTGCTGCTGTTGGTCTTGCTCCTCGTAACCCTCGAACTCAAACGCGTATGGCTCACCGACTGGACTCATACACCAACACACAAGCATCCATACAAGCCAATACATGCAAACAATATTAATCTATTAGAACAGTACACCAAACAATAGAAACAGAACAAAAGAAGGTTGAAAAACTAATCTACGCTTCACTACGAACACGTGAACGCAAAAATCACTCAAATCGGAGCTAAAACGGAGAAGTTATGGCTTTTCTAAGGTTCGGGGATTTGCTGGCAAAGTTTTAAAAGTTTTAGGGGCTTATTTGCAAAAACTCAGGGGCTAAAACATAATTTTATATAAAATTAGAAGGGTTTAATCGCAAATTAACCAAGACAGGACCTCGGGTGCTATTTTTAAATAAGGCAGTGGGTTTTCTGTAAAAACCATGACCTAATTCTAATTATTTTTGAATTGTTCTGGACCGCGGGTTAATTTTGAAATAGGTCAGGGGCTCTTTTGCAAAACTGGCACGGCTGACTCGGTTGACCGGTATTGACTTAGACAGGGGCGCATGGCAGCCGTTGGATCTGGATCCAACGGTCCAGATCAGATCGGGCGGGGGAGAGGGCTGCCAGCGGCGGCGATCGGCGGCGCAACCGCGTTCCGCGGCGGCGCTTCGCCGGCGAAGCTCGGAAACGGGCTAGGGGGCTCGGTTTGGGACGGGAATTGGCGCTATGTGTTCGGGGCGACGCGACGAGTCGAGTGGGGTAGGTCTCGTCGGCGGCGGAGCAGCGGGGGTGGCGCGCGACGAGCTGCGGCGGTGGCGAGCTGGGCCGCTGCAGGGAAGGAAAGAGAAAGGAGCTGGGCCGGCTGGAGAGAAAAGAAAAGGGAGCAAGTTCGGCCGGGAAAAAGAGTTCAGGGGGAGAAAGTGGACTCGGACCGCTGCAACTTTTCTAGAGCTCCAAACAAAACGATTCAAATTCGAATTTAAACAGAATTTAAATTCCAATTGAACCGCACACAAACAAAACTCAATGCAGCCAGGGCCGGCATGAATGCAACAAAAATGTTTCTAACCTTATATTAAATTTTTATTTTCTCATAAATAATTTATTTTCCCTAGATAATAATGAGCATTAAATTAAATAAAAGCAATTTAATTACTAAATTTTAAAATGGGCATTTTTAGGGTGTTACAAAGGGAGTGTCAACAATTGGGGCTGCAGGTTACTGTTGGGGCGGTAAGAATGGTTCTTTATGTTGTTTTATATGTTAAAGTACTTAATAGAAAATTTCTTTGTTGCACATTAACTTGTGCTTGTCTCTCTCCGCCTCTTTCTCTTCTTCAAGCTTTATACACTTAATTTTACTATTTTCAGCAAAGGTGGTCGTGGAGCTGGCGAAAGTTCATGAGATTCATGCTGCTGTATTGTTGCACCCTTCTCTCCTTACTGTTGATGACATTAAAGGTCAGCTATTTTGCGAGAGTTTTCCCATGACATGCTAAGATTTTTTTTACTTCTAGAGTTTGAAATGGTACTCTTTGATATGTTGTATAATACTCAGAGGTCAAATGTCCCATTTCTATACTTGGAGCTGAAATTGACAAATCATCGCCGCCTGAATTGTTAAAGGAGTTTGAGCAGGTTCTTTCAGCAAACTCTGTGGTAAGAATATAAGATCTCATATCTTTTAAACCATGATATTTAAGATATAACATCTGCATGCATATGAGAGTGTTCAGACTCCAGTAATTATGCAATATTTAGATACATTGGTATATGCAAAACTCCATGAGGGCCAAAGTATTTGGCTTTGAGTGTATAGTTTTTGCTATTTACCAGCATTAGCAATGAAGGAGGGATTCTCCTCACAAAAAAAAAACAATGAAGGGGGGATTCTCCTCGCAATAAAAAACAATGAAGGGGCGATGTTCTTAAGTATTTGTTGTTCCTTCATTCAGATTGTTTAACCTGCAAAACCATGCAGTAAGGTTTAGCATTTTTTTTTGCGAGGCAGTAAGGTTTAGTATACAATAGAGGGTTCTGAATTTGTATCACCGCTAAAGTAATTATATATTATTATGAAATTATCTACTTTTTATTTATATTTATTGATTAAGCCTTTTATCTGGCACTACAAATAAAAAATTCTGCAGCTCATATCGCCATGTGAGCAGCCTACTACTACTCTGGTTTTTTCTCCTTCCCTTTACAAAACTGAGACCATCTGACCAGTCTAGCTAGAGGCTCGTTTGCCCCCTTCACTTTACAAATTTGCCTCAGATATACATTCTGAATTTAGGGGAAAACCCCCAATTTATACAACAAGCAATTCAATCCACCTTAAAACCTTTCACAGAGCCATTCTCCAATTAATATTTCATTTTTCTTCACAGGTTGGTCACTTCGTCAAAATTTTCCCTGGGGTAGCGCATGGATGGGCTGTGAGGTACAGCGACGATGATGTGGCTGCCGTCAAGAGTGCTGAGGAAGCTCTACAAGACATGACCCACTGGTTTGATAAACACCTGAAGTGAAATCTAAAGCTGCAGCTACATATAAGTGAAATCTGAAAATGCAGCTACATATATGTACTAAGTTCCTGACTGATTCTGGCCATTTTGGATCTTCGTTTTCAGTTGAGCCTTTTCTTGTGAGTTTACTATGTCTACTTTTTTAGGACATTTTATACCATTTGTATTTGTATTTGTATTTGCTTGCCATTGTAGTATGCGTCATTGTGCCAATACTTCAGCTTCCGCTTGGGTATGTATGCTTGATCTGGAGCCACGTCTTGAAGAGCATTGGGAAAGAGATAAGGGCAGGCCCATGCCCAATGCTTATGGGTAGGGAGTGATCAGCAGCCTGCAACTGCATGATTCCGTGGCGATTACTTTTCGCTGCCTTCGACCGGCAAAGCTTCGACTCGGAAAGATTTTTCGGGAGATCGGATTCGGACCCCAACCGAACGCGTCCTGCCGCGCTGCCACCCTGCTGACACAGAATCGAACTCAACTCGGACTCGGAGGTGGAAGCCACCGTCAAGCCATAAATACGGCCTCCGTCGCCGTCTCCGAGCTCGCAGATCCATCCGTCCATCCGCTCCCCTGTTCTCCCCTTCCTCCCCTCCGCCGATCCGCTTCAGACCTAGCACTAACAAGCAGCGCTCGCTTTGCTCGCTTTCTCCCGGCGAACCATGTGCAGCATCGCTCGCCGTGCGGCTCTCGGCTTCGACGCCGCCGCGTTCCTTGACCGGCGGCGGGGCGTCGTCGCCGCGGTCGCGCCCGCGTCGCGCGGCGTGATGGCACGGGAGCCAGTCCGCGGCGCCGGCGGCGCCACGCAGAAGCGCTCCCGCAACGACTTCGACGGCAAGGTCGGGGCCGGGAAGGTCTTTGCCGCCGGCGAGGTGTCCATTGTCCATGCACCGCCGGGGCAGCAGCGCCTCCAGGAGCGGATGAGGGCGGAGCTCGACGCCATCCGCGGTCTCCACAGGAAGGCCGTGCTCCTGTGCCGTGGCGCCGGCGGGAGAGGCGGCGCGGGCGAGGGCGCGCGGGTTTCGGCTGCCGGACCACGACCGGAGGCGCCGATGGAGGTCGTAGCAGCGAAGAGAGTGAAGCTCGCACCGGCGGCGGCGCCGAAGAGCACGGAGCCGGTGATGAAGAAGCAGCAGGAGAAGCGCCCGGTCCAGCGCGCCACGCCGCCGCCGCCGACGATGAAGCAGTCGGTCGACAAGGCTCGGGATGTTCTGAAGAGGCGGCGGTTGGAGGAGATGGCGTAGGCGAGGGAGAAGTGTCGGCAGGAGGTGCTCGAGATGGAGAGGACGGCGCTGCCCGACGAGACCATCTACGAGGAGGACTTGCTGGAGCTCGGCATCGCGTTCCAGTACGCCGTGACTCGGACGAGGAGCCAGGCGGCGCGTTCCCGGCTGAACGGCGGCGAGTGAAGATGATATGGAGCTCGACGGCTGGTAGAATTTATTGGGCAACATGGCCCAATGCAAGTGACTAGATATTTTGACATCTATCTATCTATTATCTTATTACAATAGAAGCAAAAGGAGCCACCACGTTCGCCGAGAGGGTCTAGAAAATCCCACGTTAATCTAAAAAAGAGAAGAACCTTCACCGTTGGATTTTATGAAGATCTAACGGCTTAGATTATTCCACATTATGTATCTAAAAAAGCAACCACGTTCACCGAGAGGGTCTAGAAAATCTCACGTTAATCTAAAAAAGAGAAGAACCTCCACCGTTGGATTTTATGAACATCTGACGGTCTAAACTAACTCAAAGAGTTCATGTCCATGGACCGTCGGATTTTATAAAGATCTGACGGTCTAAACTAACTCAAAGAGTTCATGTCCAATACGATTAATAAAAAGACAACGAATAAAACTATTAAGGAATTATTGATCAATGTTAAGTTGGACTCGGCTACTGTACCTTGGTACTGTACTGTAGCACCCAAAGAATCCATGCCAAATTAGATTAATAATCGGTGGAAAAATAATACCTATAATGGTTGAGAGCCCTTGAGGAGTCCACGATCAAACATTGAGAAGACATTGGTATATAGGATGGAAATAAAATCGTGTTAGGAAACATTCTCTCTCAATTAAGGAGAGAGGCACTACGTGACCCCAACCAAACTCGGCCTCACGATGAATTTAGTCAGCTCGGCGACATCGGTGCACACGATAGAAGCGGATGTGAGGGATCACATATCGTGGAAGAATTTAGCCTTTCACCCTCAGGCCATCTCGATCAATTTTCCAGTTCATCGAAGTCGAGAAGGGACTAGCAGGGAGCACATCGAAGATGATAGCTCTAATCCAACAGATGTTCCACGTACATGATGATGCCCTCCGTATGCCATGGATCAATTGCTCCCAGCTGCCATCCATGCCATGGATCAATCGTTCCGGCCTGGGGTAGAGCTGGTCAATGACGAGGAACTCAATTTGGATTGGGACATCTTTCGACGGCCACGGAATCAATTGAGCAGGATCTGGACCTTTCCGATGATAATGGTATGCATGTAGATTCAATCGAGCAGAAGCAGCCCAATATATTTAGGTTCTCAAATCGAGGACGTCATCGGCGATAGAGATGAAAAGGATTAGGCAGATGGTCGACGTAGCAGTTTGCAATGGGCAATGGCGAGAAGACCAAAACTTGGTGGTGCGTTAGTGATGAAGGTTCATATTCGCGTACACTTGAAACCGGTCCTCATGTAGACGCTGAACTCCTGATCGTCATGTGCAACTCCCCCTTCAGCGGGGCTTGGGTGCTTGACTCAAGCCGGCAAACGACGGCGTGGAGCACACAGTGCCAGTGGTGGTGAGACATGGTCGATTACAGTATAGTTTAAAGTATCCCATCAACGACGACGGCTTCGATCGGCTCCCATGTTTATTAGTAGACCACAAAGGCAAGATCTGCTTCACCGGCAAAGTTCGTGTTCTGGCGTGAACAGTTCAGCACGCAGGGCTCCCTGGTAGCCTTGGAAATACGCAGCTACTCCTAGCATAGCTAATTCATGGGGCAGTCGTCGTACAAGGAGCCTATGGCATTGCAATGAAGCAATTGTTGCAGGTACATACTAATATCAGAGCCGCTCCTGCTAGACAAATACATATAACCACCAGCCCAAGCCGTTACCATTATTGTTTTAATTGGTTAATCTGATCAGGTAGGATAAAGAAGGCCTCAACACACGTCACCGTAGAAAAAATGCATTACCTTTGAGGAAACAAAACTGTCCAAGGTGATAAGATGTGCACGTGTAATAACGCCAATTAAGGGCGTGAAATAATCCAAGAAGCCCGCTGGGATTCTTCTAAGTGTACTAAAAAAGAGAAAGATATAATTGCTTACCCCGGCCGCCTTAGAAAAAACATGACACATGATATTATCAGATTTTTCAGATAGATTATCGATCGAAAAAATTCATATGCTTTTAGTTGAGTTTACATGTAATCATTCATGCATGAGATTAGCATGCCCGATTATGCATGCACAAGATTTGAACCCTAAAATGTCATTTTTAGCTGAAATTTAAATAGCAGAATATCAATCTTTTAACGACAATGTTTGATTCAATTTGTTTAAGAAAACCTATAGTTAAAAACATGCATTGATCAATTATACACTATGAATTTACTCTGATGATAGATATTACTATCCAGAAAAAGATATAACGATGATGGCCAAAAAAGAGAAGAATATATGACGTTGGATATTAAGAAGATCTAACGGTCTATATTATTCCGTTAATCTGAAAAGAAGAAGAATATATGCCATCAGATTTCATGAAGATCTAATGGTTCAAAAAAATATATACTGTTGGATTTTATGAAGATCGAATGGTTCATATTATTCCATTAATCCAAAAAAGAAAAAATATATACCGTCAGATTTTATAAAGATGTAACGATCCACATTAACCAAGTGAGTCTAGACTGAATACTGTTAATAAATAGATAAATCAAAATAAATAACATGAAAACTTAGTGTCCAAATTGGACTCGGTTACTGCGTAGACAATTTTTACCTTGCGATAAATGTAATTCCATCATTTGAACTCCAAACAACTCATGTGAATAGTCAAATGGAATGTATTTGATGAGGTCTACATGTTCATGGTCTCAAATTATCCCATTAACCAACATATCAAGTACTACATGTTTGTCCGTGTGTTGCTATGGGTGAAGTGGACATTGTGAGCGAAGACGCCCATGAGCCATAGACGCCACATATTCTACATCTGATGAGGAGAACGACAAATGAGGCATCCTCTTCAGACGCCGTGCTCACGAACGACAACGGGTTGATGACGGGGTTGCAAGTGGTGCGAGAAGACGAAGTGTGGTTGTGGTGCCACGGGACAACGAGAGGATATGAGGTATCATAGATTTATTAGATGCCATGAAATTAATTTTAAAAAATTACAACTTATCAAAAAATGGTGGGTTGATTTAAATAAATATTAGGGGGTTTCACAAAATTATGATTTACTTTATAATTAGGTAGAAATTATCTTAGCGTCTTTGTTACAATTTATATAAAATACACCGCAATATTCGTCATGAGGGTTAATAATTACTTTAAGAAAAGAAAAGGAAAAAATAGATTGTCGTGGATTTTATGAAGATCAAAGAGTCAATATATAGAGCCAACAACAAAATCATATAACCATAAAAAAATAAAAAATAAATAGCATAGCATAAACACCGTATGCATTAAATAATCTAATTTGCAATGGCATCATATTATAAAATAAGTAGAAAAACTAAGAATTATTCTCTCCGTCGACGCATCGACTCTAACTATAATTATGTTGTATGCATTTTGAAGTGAAGAAAGGGGCTTAGAGAAGATAAAGATGAAAGAGAACAGCTTTGTGCCAACAGTGAAGTGAATAGCAGTTGGAGTTGCTATGTAATCAAAAACGAGGAACAGAGGACAACTACATTAAGTAAACTCAAGCAACAAACATGTCTCGCAATTGACAATTCTTGCCCTTCGAGGAGCATTCAACGACAGCATTAATTTTTTTCCTCTAAATTATAAGGATGTGTTGCCTACTGATCCATAAGTGGTAGCAAATTTGTTATGTGTTTCTTTTAAAAAGAAAATTGGTGAAGTTTGCGGAGATACAGACACGCCAAAGTCGATTTGAAAAAAATATCGAGCATCAACCTAAATTTTATGTAATTTGTATTCAATTTTAGAGTTAAGATTGATACTTTTGTGAGGGGAAGAGATGTTTCACCCTACACTATTATTCGGCTCAATTTCACCATTTGTGTGGGGAAACATAAAACCAAAAGAAAAGGAACATAAACTTGAGGGAAAAAAGGAGCAGTACAAGTGGCGGTAGGTGTAGTAGTCCTGATTATCTGTGTGTACTGTTGTCATAACGAAGCTCTACAAGAGTGTTAAATATAAAAAACAATTTATCAAAACTCTATGACATAAATTTATACTACAAGATAATACAAAGTTATAGTATTGTTAGCATAAAAAACTACATACCCATACAAAAAAACAGCGGAAATGAAACAAAATAAAACAATGTAGATAAATATATTATCAAGTAAAAATCATCAAATTGTTAACATAAAAAACTAGCTACCCGCGTTGTTTACGCGGGCCACCTTGCTAGTTGATTAACACTTAAGAACAAGAAAGCGTTCCAGTATTGATTCTGGACGTTGAATATACGTACTTGTGAACTGGGATTTTTTATACTCTACTTTTGATCAAGTTTTTTTTTTGGCAAAATCTTCCATTGAACCAACGTATGTTTGTTTGATAGAGCCATTTCAATGGAGAAGGATGGATCTCCCATCTTGGACGTGCAAACTTGATTCGCTAGAGCTTGTATACGTGTGCTTTGTATTTTAGCGATCTCTGTGTTTGCTATTGGTAATATTTTGTGTTATATCTGATTTGCTATGTATTTTGACATTCTAGATACTTACTTGTGGCACTTCGATTGGGATTATTTTTTATTGGTATTGATTCGTAAACAGTATATATTCAGTTCTAAATTTTTTATTGGTAATTGGTAAACAATATATATTCAATTTTACATTGATCCAGGTTTGCACCTCCCGATTCAAAGAGCACTGAACCTACATAAATTGATTTAGGACATTTGATACAATCAACTAGATGCTTGAACAATGCCATTGGTACACACAGGTGACATAGCACTAGAATGAAACGGCATCATGCAAATAACTGCATTAACCTTAACCAGAATGATCAGTGACACGTAGCAAAAATTGCCTGAAATTGTTTTACCCCGCACCGGATTTGGCGATTTACCATGGCTCCGCCCTGCTATGCGCTTCTGCTGTGCTCTGTTCGGCAGAGCCCGGTTGAAAAATGGTAACTTCACTCGCGGTAGTTTCTCCAGTTTACCACACCATTAAGCACTTCGAGACTGCACGTGCAATACCGGATCAGCATCCTGTGTCTTCACTCGTGCTTGGCATGATTCATCTACAAGCGGTGAAATTTCTCGGTGCCGTGGCTAGGGTGGTAACGGATCACGGTTCCCGTTTGTTCTTTCACAATCTAACTTGGTCCTAATAAAATTTAGCTTAAAAACTAGTATTATTTTAGTACGACCCTAATCCGGTCCGATCCTTAAAATTTCTAGTAAAAAAGTGAGCGCTCTTTACCGCCCCGTGGCGGTTACTTTTCCTGTGCTCGTTCCATAACCATAGAGCTTCGAGTCCGAAAGGCTTCCGATGGATCGGACATGACGTCATGACGTCGATCCGATCGGAGCAGGGCAGCAGCGCAACCGCGTCCTTCCGCCGCCAGCTGACCCTGGCTTCAAGTCGAAGTCGGAACCACTTCCCGGGGGGATAAATAGCCACCGCCTCCGAACTCGTCAATCCATCCATCCCCGCCCGGCCGTCCCCCACTTCTCCATCTCCTTCCTCCCTCTCCGGCGATCCGCTTCCACGACAAAGATCTCGCCGTGCTCGCTCGCTTCCGTGCGGCAGACCATGGCGTGCACCCTCGCTCCTCCTGCTGCTCTCCTCGGCTTCGACGCCGCCGAGTTCCTCGACGGGCGGCGGGGCGTCGCCGCACTCACGCCCGCGGCGTCTCGCGGCGTCGGCGCCGTGGTGCCCTCTGTGCCCACGCAGAAGCGCTCTCGTTCTCGTGGCGGCAAGATCAGGGACAAGGAGGACTTTGCCGCCGGCGAGGTGCCCGTCATCCCCGCGCCGGGGCAGCAGCGACTCCAGCAGCGGATGAGGGCGGAGCTCGACGCCATCCGCGTTCTCCACAAGAAGGCTTTGCTCTTGTCCCGCGGCGCGGTCCCGGCCGACGCGCGTTTCTCAACTGCCGGGTCACGATCGGCTGCTCCGATGGAGGTAGCAGCGAAGGGAATGAAGGCGTCGAACCCCGCACCGGCGGCGGCGCAGAAATGCACGAAGCCGGGGATGATGAAGCAGCAGCAGAAGCGCCCGGTCCAGATTGCCACGCCGCCGCCGACGAAGCGGTCGGTCGCCGAAGCGGTCGACAAGGCTCGGGATGTTCTGAAGAGGCGGCGGTTGGAGGAGATGGCGCAGGCGAGGGAGAAGTGTCGGCAGGAGCTGATCGAAATGGAGAGGACGGCGCTGCCCGACGAAACCATCTACGAGCAGGACTTGCTGGAGCTCGGCATCGCGTTCCAGTACGCCGTGACTAGGACGAGGAACCAGGCGGTGCTTTCCGGCTGAACGGCGGCGAGTGAAGAATAGATGATATAGGAGATAGGAGCTGGTAGGATTGTAGTAGGCAACGTGCCTCAATGCAAGTGACTAGAAACCTTGTAACATTGGTTAACACTTAACAAGAAAGACGATGGGTATTGATTCTGTACGTTGAATGTAGTTTATGTACTTGAACTGTGATTTTTTTAAGAAATCTTCCATCCAACCAACGTCTTGTTTGATCTCCCATCTTGGACGTGCAACTTTGACTACAGTTGAGCTTGCATACGCGTGTTGGGTATTTTAGCAGTCTACCTGTGTTTTGCTACTAGTTACATATGTTTTGTGTGTATCTGATTTACTATGTATTTTGGCATTATATTATCTGATCTACTGATTTACTGTATATTTTGGCATTCTAGATACTTACGTATGGCAATTCTATACTAGGACTAGGATTTGTGATTGGTAAACAATATATTTTGAGTTCTACATTGATCCATCAACTGTGCTGCCTCCACACCCTCTCAGTCATCTCAGGAGGCAAAGAAGGCGAAGATGGTGAATAATCGAGGCTGTTACATGAACTAAAACGTCTACGACTACAAGTACGACATAGCACCAACAAAACATCATTATGCAGAACATAACTTGACTGAAAAGTAAAAAACACAATTCTCGGTTACCGGCCAAGCACTTCTCGCCTGCTGCAGTGATCCTATCCTCAACCCCCAACCAGAATTGTGGACGACACACAACAAAAATCGTCTGAAAGGGGCAGATCTAAAGCGAATATTGAGTGAGGGCATGATTTAAGACAAACTGAATTTATATAAAAAATAACCAAGATGAAAAATTGTTGATTGCATTGTCACTTAGAAATAATTTGAGTGAGAGCATGTCTGTTCTACTCTGTTGTGCTCTGTTCTGCTCTTCTCTGCTTTGTTTGGCGGCAGAGTTCGCTTGAAAATTGTACAGTAACTTCACTCGTGGTAGTTTCAACATTATTTACCACTATTAACCACTTCGAAATCTGCACGTGCAGTACACGATCTACACTACCATGTCTTCATCTACGTAACCAAATTGCACGATTTACCAGAAAAAAAAAGGTAAAACTTCGTGGTGCCGTGGCGGTTACTTTTCCGCTGCTTGCTCCATGACAGCTTCGAGTCCGAATGGCTTCCGATGGATCGGACATGACGTCACGAGCTCGATCCGATCGGAGCAGCAGCGCAGCCGCGTCCTTCTTCTTCAAGTCGGAAGTCGGAACCACTTGCCGGGGAAATAAGTAGCCACCGCCTCCGAACTCGTCTATCCATCCATCTCCATCCCCGTCCCCCACTTCTCCATCTCGTTCCTCCCTCCGGCGATCCGCTTCCACGACAAAGATCTCGCCGTGCTAGCTCGCTTCCCCGCAGCAAACCATGGCGTGCACCATCGCTCCTGCTGCTGCTCTCGGGTTCGACGCCGCCGCGGCCGCGTTCCTCGACCGGCAACGGGGCGTCGCCGCACTCGCGCCCGCGGCGTCTCGCGGCGTGATGGCGCGGGATCCGGCCCGCCGTGTCGGCGCCGTGGTGCCCTCTGCGCCCACGAAGAAGCGCTCTGTCGACGGCAAGATCAGGGACAGGGAGGGCTTCGCGGCCGGCGAGATGGCCGTCATCGCCGCGCCGGGGCAGCAGCGTCTCCAGCAGCGGATGAGGGCGGAGCTCGACGCCATCCGCGTTCTCCACAGGAAGGCTTTGCTCTTGTCCCGCGGCGCGGCCCCCGCCTCCAAGGACTGTGCGCGTCTCTCGGCTGCCGGGGCACGACCACGATCGACCGCGCCGATGGAGGCAGCAGCAAAGGGAAGGAAGACGTCGAACCCCGCACCGGCGGCGGCGCAGAAGAGCACGGAGCCGGTGATGATGAAGCAGCAGGAGAAGCGTCCGGTCCAGAGTGCCACGCCGCCGCCGACGAAGCGGTCGGTGGCCGAAGCAGTCGACAAGGCTCGGGACGTTCTGAAGAGGCGGCGGTTGGAGGAGGTGGCGCAGGCGAGGGAGAAGTGTCGGCAGGAGCTGCTCGAGGTGGAGAGGACGGCGCTGCCCGACGAAACCATCTACGAGCAGGACTTGCTGGAGCTCGGCATCGCGTTCCAGTACGCCGTGACTAGGACGAGGAGCCAGGCGGTGCGTTCCCGGCTGAACGGCGGCGAGTGAAGATGATACGGATCGAGCTCGTAGGATTGTAGTTTGTAGGCAGCATATGACTCGATGCAAATGACAAGATGGTACTTATTAATTATGTATGCTGGTTCTCCTCCATGTTCATGTGCTGTAACATTGGCTAATTAATACCATTAACAAGGAAGGTACGACATTGATTTTGTGTGTTCAATATACATGCGAAGTGTGATTTTTTAATCTACTTGGGATCATTTGTGATTGTTGAGTTTATATTGATGAGGGTCGCCTCCTAAATTTCAATTGGAAGGGCTTTGCACCTACTTGAATTGACTCAGAACATTAGATAATTCGACAACTGTATTCTTGAATAACACTGGTATGAAAACCATGGCCGGAAATGTGTGAAAGGGGATTGAGAAAAACAACTTTTTAGCATATTGGAGAGAAGTGGTCCAACACATCCCCTTTTCTCAATCCTCTTTCTTCTATGATATGTGGGTCCTATCCATACAAGTGACTCAATATTTTTCTCTCTATTTCCGCCATCTCTTTCTTCTTCTCATCACTGGGCATGCGCGCTCGTCGGACAACGCACTGAGAGGTGGCGGCGCCCAAGGACGGCTCGGGATGTTCTGAAGAGGTGCCGGTTGGAGGACATGGTGCAGGCGAGGGGGAAGTGTCGGCAAGAGCCCGACGAAATCATCTACGCGTAGGACTTGCAGGAGCTCGGCATTGCATTCATGTATGCCACGACTCGAATGAGATTACAGGCGGTGCGTCCTCAGCTAAACGGCGGTAAGTGGAGATGTCACTAAGCTGGTAGGAGATGGCGCAGGCGAGGGAGAAGTGTCGGCAAGACGAGCGGTCAAACTTGCGATAAAAAAGTCAAATAAAGTATAATTTGAAACGGAGGGAGTAGATTGTAGGGAGCATGCCTTAATGTAAGTGAAAAGATGATATTATTTTTGTATGCTGGTTCTCCTCAATGTACATGTGCTGGATTTTGTAACATTATTTACTTAGTACTATTATAACAAGAGAAATGCATCATATTGATTCTGTTTTTATAGATAAACAAAAAGGTTTCATCGTTTTTTATATTGATTCTGTATTTTGAATATACTTGTGAACTGTGATTTTTGGATCTACTTGTGATCGAGAGGTTCTGCAAAATCTTCCATTGAACCAACAATGAATATGTAAGGAAGGATCGATGAAGCAACAATCTAAAATGAAGCTAGCAAGGTCAACATGAACCAACGAGTGGAGACTAAAGCAGATAATTTTAGCTTCATCTTGAGCAAGATCAAATGCCGTGGCCAATATATAAAAAGATTTACCACCTTAAGAAAAAATATGATTGATGTGTGTCCATCATCATCCCTAAAGCAATTTTGATAATGATGATGTTTTTCTTTGCAGATTTACCAAACAACACCGGGACATATGATATACATTAACAGCAAAATTGTAGGTCTACGAAAGTTGGACTTCACCATTGCATAGGCCTCAGTGAAACAATCAAATGCATATGTGGATCGCTCGATTTAGAGTGTGGATGAGAAAGTTATGGCAATCCAAGGATCTGCATTAGCGTGGAAAACCAGAGGGCCCAGTATTGTCTGTCCAATCCGAGTTATAATTCAATTTTTAGCATAGGATTTATTAGAGTTTCAAGTCCTGGCACGAGGCCTCTCCACCTATAAATATATAAAGGGCCATAACATAACCAGATGAGGGCATTCAATGCATCAAAATGAACCAATGCAACTTTACCTTCTTTCTTTCGTCTACTCTTCCAAACCATTATTTCAAAAAAAAAACTTTTCCAAACCTTCTTTCATCTCTGCGGTGATTGAAGGCATTCTATGTGCCCCGTTGATCCTAAAACAATCAAAAGTGTGTTTCTTGAGGACTTTTCCTCTAGATCAAGAAGGTTCGTTGGTTCTTCATTCGACCTCAACGAAATATGGATGTGAAGGCAAATATGTAATTGGTCCAATAAAAGCAAAGGAAATGGAAATAGTATAACTTAAAATGGATTAAACAAATACATATTTTTAATTCACTGTATTTTTATTTATCTAGGCTTCCATTATGGCTAATAAATGATTTTGCAAACCTATATGCTAGCATTTCCCTTTACTTTAGCAAAGGCACATGTGCGCACGCACATGTATAAAATAAAAATATTAAAAGGATCCTAAAGAATTGAAAACACCTCCCACAAAAAATATAAATATAGTTGCAATACCCGCGCGGCATGCGCGTGCTAGACTCTTTTCTATACATTTATCTCAACTCATGTACCACGCACGTTTATTTATATGAAGAAAAACTCTCCGATGTATTGTCTATTAGTAATACGGGATAATTGTGTATAGACGTGGGTACAAATGTGGGTATATTTAGGTGGGTCCTTTTTAGGTGAAAAAAGTTGAGCAGGGAAACAACTAAAAGAGCCTGGAACATGCAAAATTTTTTATGCTTTCTAGTTTTTCCCTCCCACCAAAGCCCGACAGGTGGGGTCCTCTGTGAGAGGGTGGGGGAAATATAGTTGCAATACCCGCGCGGCATGCGCGTGCTAAACTCTTTTCTATACATTTGTCTCAACTCATGTACCACACACGTTTATTTATATGAAGAAAAACTCTCCGATTTATTGTCTATTAGTAATACAGGATAATTGTGTATAGACGTGGTACAAATGTGGGTATATTTAGGTGAGTCTTTTTTGGGTGAAAAAAGTTGAGCGGAGAAACAACTGAAAGAGCCTGGAACAGTTAATTTTTTGTTGCGTTTTTTGTTCTTTCCTTCTCCCCAAGCCCGACAGGTGGGTCCTCTGTGAGGGGGTGGGGGTGGGTTTTTGGTGGGAGGTGTTTTCAATTCTTTAGGATCCTTTTAGTACTTCCTCCGTTCCTATTTATAGGTCGTTTTGGCAAATCTAGATTCATAGTTAGTAGTATGTATCTACATATATACTTATGTCTAGATATGTATCTACATATATACTTATGTCTAGATACATACTACTAACTATGAATCTTGAAATGCCAAAACGACCTATAAATTGGAACGGATGGAGTATATATATAGTATATGTAGATGATATATGCACGCCCACTCTTTCCATATGATTATTTTCGAGTTTCAAATTACTGGATAAACAAAAAAATTGAGATTGGCAAAGATATCACAACTGTCTTGTTATCTTCAATAAGAACGTTGCCTACCACTAAAACTACAACATTATTAATTCTGAGTGTAAATACGAGAAAACGCAAGCATTCGTGAATCCACCAACCCGACAGATTTTATAACAAACAATCTAACCAACTCAACTACATTCAAGTGGCCGGTAAGGAAAGATTTTGGTAGCGGTTAAAACGTTTGTTGGGAACGAATAAAGAAAAGAAAAAAATTTAAATTCCTCTCCATAAGTATGGATCAAGTTTGATAACCTACTAAAATATGTTTTGGTTCATTTTACACCTGTAGTTTGTCAATTGGTTCGATCTACCCTTAATAAAATTTGTATTCTTTATTTCTCCAAACAGATGTACCTTAAGTTTAAATATTTCTCCAAAATTATATTATGATTTTTTCATCAATATTTTAAATATATATAATATATAATAACAAAATAATCATATCAATACAAAATTGTATAAGAAATAATGATAAAAATCATATTATACTTTTTAAATATTTTATGATGCAATTTATTATCCCACCAAATTTAAACTTAAAATGCCACTTGTGTGTAGATAAATAAAAAAGAAAAATAACGTAGGTTGGAACGATCGACATAATTGTGGGCGTAAGATAAACCAAAACACTTATTATGGTATTATTCAAGGCAACGTATCCTATACAAACTAGGTTCGTATGCAAACTATGCAAACTCCCACTACAGCCGCTGGATATCCATCTGATAGACATATAGAGAGGTGGAAAATTTTAACACAAACCCTCCCACCATTAGTTCCCAACTAAAACCCCCTCCTAATCCCACCCTAACGCTGCTCCCGTCTAGCCGTATCGCCGCTCCCGTCGTACATCTTGGTCGTCTTGTCTTTGCTGGCGGCGGCCGCGTACAGGGCGCGGCTGATTTCGGGGTCGGTGACCTTGTCAGCGCTGCCATGCACGACGAGGAACAGGATGGGGCGGCCGCTGTAGTGCACGGGGTTGCGCGCCGGGATGACGCGCTTGGCGGGCACCTTGACGGACTTCTCGATGAGGTCGGCGGTCGTGGGCGCGAACAGCGCGACGAAGGTGAGGATCTCCGGCCGCGGCCAGGGCGGGCGGATCCGGTCGGAGATCCTGCATCCTCTTCACGTACAGCCTGTACTTCTGGAGGTAGGAGGCGAAGTTCTCCCGGGTGAGGCCCTCCACATTCATGAGCTGCATGATGGTCTTGGGCACGACGTTCTTGATCCCCAGGTGCGCCACCACGTCCACGAACCGCTTGTGCAGCTGAGGAGTCCACACCAGACGGGGGCGTTTATTGCTGGCGGTGGTGCTGCTGTTGTCCCCTTGTGCTGCTGCAGCCGCCGCCGCCTCCTCTTCCGGCTGCTGATTGTGGTTGAACGCCGGGAAGACGGAGGAGGAGGACGACGACGACGCACGCTGCAGCCGGGACACCGTGGCCGCCGACGCGCGTGCACGTCCAGCAGGCAGCAGCGTCCGCCCGGGCTCCGGCGGGATGCATGCGGGAAGCGGCTGAGGATACTCGCTTCGGGAGAACGCCGCCGTTTCGTCCTCACCTAGGGGTTTTTAGACAAGTTATGGTTATATAAATTAATGATGGGAGGGTTTAAGTGCTAAAATTTTCTACCTCTCTATATGTCCATCGGATAGATATCTAGCGGCTGTGGTGGGAGTTTGCATAGTTTGCATATTGCATAGGATACGTTGCCATTATTCAAAATTTGTCCATACTTAAGATAATTAATTTAGACTTTTTTCTGAACGTGAAAAGGTACGCGACTAGTTGTTTCGGAAAAAAAAGTACATTAACTAAATTTAGTGTTGCAACATCGATCGGAAAAAAATTCCGTGAAAATGGTGGTCGATACAAGAAAAATCAGTGGGTTGGGTCAACTCGTAGAATCGAGAAACTTGGTGAAGGGTTGACCGTTTCAGAGTGAAGGGAGAGGAATGGCGAGCTCGCAGTGCTGCGACAACCCTCCGGCGACGCTGAACCCTGCCGGCGGGGAGGGGAAGCTTGTCGACAGCTTCGGGGGGCTCAAGGCCTACCTCACCGGCTCCGATGACTCCAAGGCAGCCGTCATCCTCATCTCTGACGTCTTCGGTAATTGCTTATCCCCTCCCCATTTTTTTTTTTTGAAGAACAGGAGGGTTACCCCTACTGATTATATAAATATTTAAAGATAGTCTTGTTACAACTCAAACTCAAGAAACAAAAAAACTAACAAAGAAAATCAGAAAAATCACTGCAAGGCTTGTCCCCATTGTTCAAGTAATGTGGAAATACTTGGCTTTGCTCGTAGGATAACCCAGGCAAGCTCTACTTTAAAAAGGCTTCGACTTGCTTGAATACTTGGGACCAAATTTCTGAAAATTAAATCATTTCGCGCCATCCAAATGACCCAACAGACCAAGATAACAAGGTCCATGGCAAAAGGCACTGAGAACTGTCTTACAATATCATCCAAAGATTCTGCAATGTCATCGTGTTGTTGTAACTGAATTCCAAAGGAAGACCAGAGCTGTTGAGAAAAAGGACAGTCCAGAAACAGATGCTCAACCGATTCTTCAACGATCAAAGAACAGAGCACGCAATCATATGACTGTAAAATCTGATGCCGGCGGCGCAATAAACCTCGAGTACTTAATCTATCTTTCAGAAGGAGCCAAAAGAAGATCTGATGTTTTGGTTGACAACTTGATTTCCAAATATCCCTGAAAATCTGAGGAGGGTTGGCCTGTCCAATCAGTTGCCTATCCCCTCCCCATTCGAAATCAATCTGCATCGTGATCCCTTTGCTCGGAGGATGCAACAAGTTACTTTAACTCTTCAATATGTTCAAAAAAAAACTTCAACTCTTCAAGTGATACCTCATCTCCTCTTGCAGGGTTCGAAGCGCCTAATCTTAGGTATGAATAATCCGAGATTCCGTGCGTTGAGGTTTGTGTAGAGTCACATGGATAGGTTGGTAAATGTGGATATTAATAACAGGATTCCAATTCCAAAGCGTGCCTGACGGAGTGGTGATGTGGCAATACGCAATAGTGATGGTGATGCTTGCGATCTTTTACAGTGGCCAAATTTCCATTTTTTACTTTGAAATTCAGAGTTTGTATGCCTGGGGGCACCCAGTCGCCACTTCCTACTCGTCATGAGTATCAGTTCATTACCAGGTCATGTGAATCATAGTTACTGTACATTCTCCTCTCTCTACAAGCTAATAGATAACTAGATTTGTGCATTGTTCTCATGTATTTTGGTCAAATGAATCATTAGAATGTTTTTCACAAACTTAGGCACTGGATACCGTGCATGTTGTTACTGTGTTAGGATTTTAACATTTCTCTTAAATTTCGTTACTAAAAGTTAAATAGAGGCCTATCCTTTTTTAAGTGGAGTATTAATTCTTTTGTAAGCACCAATGTCAGTTATAATGGATTCTGATATTAAGTGCTTATCTGATGAAGGAAGATAGCCGACAAGGTTGCTTCTACTGGATACTTTGTTCTGGTGCCAGATTTCTTTCATGGGGATGCTTATGTGCCTGAAAATTCAGAGAGGCCCCTAAAATTGTGGTTGAAGTCACATCCTCCGGTCTGTTGTCCACTTAACTTTTTCTCCTTGTTTTTGTTTATCTTGCCACCCAGTATTTCAGATTAAATGAGAAACCAAGTTAGGGTGATAATGGAAGAACCAAGGGGTAGTTAACTATGTTTTAACTCCTATATATAGGTATCTGTATGGTGCCTTAAGATGACTTTCTAATCATATAATGTATTAGTATTAACAGTTTCATCCTTTCTCCCTAACCTTGAAACTGCTCTCTCTGTATTATGCTGAGAATCTGAGATGCCTTTTCTAGTCTACATATTTGGCTAACTTTTTTTGAAACGTTTTTTTTTAAACGAAATATTTGGCTAACTGAAGTTTACTTTCATTTACTAATTGTTACTGGCAATATGTTCTTAATTGTACATGCTATTCACTTCTCAAGTTCAAAATCTGTATGATTGACTAGGTATTTGTCTGATTTGGATGTTTTATGAACGTTGGCAGGGTCATGATTGTCTGTAAACTGCTATTGTGAACTGGACTCCCCAGTCTGGTTGGTTGAACTTATCAGGCTTTCATTAAAAGCGGAAGAGTGGTTTAGGACACATTTTTTGTTACACTGATTAAGAAGTGGATAGGAACTATTGCTTTAGTTTCTTGTTTGTCTTTCATCATTTCCTGTCTTTCCTTTTCCGAACAAATTCATCAACAAAATCAGTTTTACATTTGCTAGGAAAAGGCATTTGAAGAGGCAAAACCAATTATTGCTGCTCTAAAGGATAAGGGAGTGTCGTCTATTGGGGCTGCAGGTTATTGTTGGGGTGGTAAGTACCATTTCATCGTACTATGCTTCTTTATTAGTTAACTCAAATCTGAAGGTTTAGCCCACTGAGTACCGCGTGTCTTGGCTCACATTTAGCAAAGGTAGTAGTGGAGCTGGCAAAAGTTTATCAGATTCAGGCTGCTGTGCTGTTGCACCCTACATTCGTTACTGTTGACGACATGAAAGGTCAAGCTTCTTTCTTATGTCGAAGGTGCACCTACTCTGTATCATTGCTAATGGAAGTCTGAACTTTATAATTTTGCAATCTAATGCCAGTGGTTAGATGCCCAATTTCTGTACTTGGAGCTGAGATTGACAAATTATCCCCACCAGAATTAGTCAAGCAGTTCGAGCAAGTACTTTTGGAAAACTCTGGGGTAAGTTCACTTCAACTATTAATCTGCATGCAAGATCATTTACTTGTGTTGAAGAATGAGCCAAACTTCTTTCCATGTCCTTGCAGTCATGTCTTTTCTTAGTTTTTGTCGAGTAAGTGTATATCTTAGATTCTTTCCTTCATCCCAAATACAAAACAGATTTTAATTACTATCCCTGATCATCAATACAACAACAACATAGCCTTTTGTCCCAAGCTAGTTGGGGTAGGCTAATCCCTGATCATCAATATGTGACATTTTTTACTTCTCATGATGTTTGCAATGTAACAAGTCTTGGGCTCCCTCTCTGCCTTCTAGTGTCTTCAGTACCTGTGCCTGCCCTTTGTAAAAACTGGAATCCTCTGAAGGGCCTTTTTTTTCCACAACGGGCGAACCCGAATTTCATTTCCACATTGGTAACGGAATTACATGAAAGCCCCCCACCCCACTCCAAGAGTTTTAAGGTTTCCCTACCACTGTCAATGAGTCTACACAGAGGGTAGATCATTGGCAGCAACGGCCTTTACCAGTCATAGGATCCGTCACTTCCTGTAAACAACTGCATATAACAACCAACTCTCAAGATTCCCTAACATAACAGAATCTCCCAAGACACACATTATCGAAATGCCTCCCAGAACATATCATTGACCAGCTGAAATATTTGCCAAAATCCCTCCCAGCTTCACTGCAGAAGGACCACACCTGTGTCATCTTGACTGTCTTCTCTTGGATGAAACAGCACAGCAGCCTCCTTCAGACCTCAGCACTCATTTCCAGCGTCATCTTGTCCTCACCCCCATGAAGGCCTGCCAAGTAGGAAATGAAAGAGGAAGCATGGCAAATGATCTCAGTAGGTGTGGATTAAAATGCACCTGCCTCATGGTGATGGCAGCTCCACTGATATATTTCTGGTTCGACTCGGTTGGGACCCTCTTGTCAACCGTTTCTCTGCCCTATTTGCTCACTGCACCAAAACATTTTCTCTCCGCTCCATCCTGGTGCCAGTTTTTTTTCTCTGCCGCGGCACAACCAGCTCACCCAAGCAGGGACACTTGAACTTGCTGCTCGCCGGCACCATCTCCATGATGTGGTCCTTGATGAGATCCCCAGACATGCGCATGCTCGACTATCACCTACCAATGTGGTTCTGCTCTCGTGATGCCTATTCCCTTCTCCATGACTCACCTACGGTCTCACGTCAAATTCTTCGTCTGGCTACTCTACAACGGCAGACTGAACACTAGCGCCAACCTTCACCACAGAAACATCCGGTCTCGGGAGGAATCGGATTGCCTTTTCTGTCCTGGCATTCTTGAATTGGACATGCCAAGGCCTTGCCTCCCCGAATTGTTTCGGAAAAAGAAAATAGGTTTAACCTCCTATGCCATTGTCGTTTCTCCAGAGCCTTTGATGCTGAAATGCTTTTGCCGTTGTGCCCTGCAGGTTGTTCACTTCGTCAAGATTTTCCCTGGCACCAGGCATGGATGGAGCGTGAGGTACAGGCACGATGATGAAGCTGCCGTGAAGAGTGCTGAGGAAGCACTGGCGGACATGGTCGGCTGGTTTCACAAGAACCTGAAACTAACGCCAAAGTTTAATCCTTCCCTGTAGCAGCCACAGACTTTTTGCTTGAAAAACACCTGTTTACAATCTACTCCGTATGCTTCTCCCTTTGATCTCTTCAAAGTGATCGCATGTATATATGTAAATCAATGACCAAGTTTAATCAGTTGGTCTGACTGTTCGAACATGACAGACGGAAAGCTACGGTGCCGTGTCTGGATCTGGACTCCGGATAATAGCAAGATGAATTCTCCTCCGCATTCACATCTGAACATATATATGCCACTCGAGCCTGCCGTTGTGCGCAAAGAAAATGACATCGATCGACTTCCCCAGCGCTGTTGAGAAGCTCTGATGAGTCTGCAAGCGCCTGGCTGTACCAGTCGTTGACTAGGAAGACTGACAGCCTCTGGACACTGAACCCTGGGGCCCGGTTGTCGGTCCCACTCGCTCGGCCGGGTGCGTTTGAACTTTCTGTGCGCGGACTGGGGCTTCTTCCTCTCTGGTATTTCTCCCCTTTCAGGGTCTCAGTCTCAGACTAGTCCCATAGCTCCACAAGTGCCTTGCGGCAGTAGCTTGTAGCCTGTTTCACGGGCGAAGATGCCGGCGGGAGGGTTCTCGTTATCATCGCCGGCGCCGCCGCCCGGCGTGGAGTTTGAGGCGAAGATCACACCGACCGTGGTCATGTCATCACTCATGGCGGCCACCGGCGGGCTCATGTTCGGCTACGACATCGGCATCTCAGGTATGGCAAGCTTCCAATTGAGCCGGGGAAGAGGCTGTGGGCAGTTGGGCATGGGCAGCATGCTCTTCTGATCCTCTTAGTTTCATTAATCCGCATGCAAGTTCCATATATCATCTACTCTGGCTTCAAAAAAGTTGCCCGAAATCGCACTTACAGTTACACCATGGCGTGATTTGAAAAGCGGCCAATGTGTCCGATTCGAGCAGTGTTTAATCTGTAAATCAAACTACATGGAATTTATTTATGAACTCTTGCCACATGTCTGAAAGCTCATTTAATAAATACAGATAAATCAATAACCGTGGAGTATACGGCGTAAGTCGTCCAACTAAAGTCAAAAACACCGTCACACTGTCACACTGAAACATGACATTTCGGGTCAGAAAATTAGCTAGTTTTATTTATCCCTTCTTTTTCAAAATATTGACCATGTAGGAAATTCCGAAATTTTTTCAAAAAGTCGTTTGGTTTCTAAAACTGCTAGCGTGTCCAAGTGCTCGTTTCATGATTGGTAGGTTAATTTCGATGGACGTTTCCCAAAGATCGTATATATCAGTACTTCATCTTAGAGGAAATGTGCGAAGTCCGAAATGTACGGCCTTCCGCTCCCCATCATCGGAGCACAGGTGAGACTCCCCAGCCCTCCGCCGGCCGCCACCCCGGCCCCGGCGGCCCCTGCCTCCGCCCCTCACGCGCCGGCTCCCTCTGATGCTGGCCTGGCGACAGCAGCTGCTCTCCTCGGGGCGAATGATGAGGCCCGCATGGCGACTCCCTCGACGGGCTCACTGGTGCTGGCGCGGCCGGCTCCGGCGGCCGCCCCGCAGTTGAGCCCGGAGGAGGACGCGGAGGATACCTCAGGTTCGACGACCCCAGCCTCCTTCGACCCAGATCTGGTGTTTGAGCTCCCCACTTCCGACTCCGCCCCCTCGTCGACGGCCGTGGCCTCCTCGCCGGTAAGGGCATCCTTTCCCCTTTCCCCGTTGGCTGCGCCGTTCTACCCTGGTGAGCGCTCGGCCCGCTCCGTGCTCGGCGACAGTGATGAGGACGACTTGGAGCAGGTGGACTACGAGTTCACCCCCTCCCCGTCGCGCTCCCCGCGGCCGATCTCCTACTGTGATGCGGTCCGCTGCAGCCTCAACACAGGCCCCTGCGCCGCCTCCGACGGCGGAGCCACCAGTGGCGACGGTGCCACCGGCAGGTGGCCCGGCTGCTGGTTCGGCTGAAGACCGGCGTCGTCGTCGCCGGCCTTCTCGCAAGGTGCGCATGCGTCGTGCGCAGCAAGGCCAGCATGCGCCACCCCCAGCCAGCGCCGGGGTGCCAGGGCGGCTCCCGCAGGCGCTGCGCGCTCGGCTACTCTTCCCCGAGCAGGAGCTGAACCCGGCGGCAGGGCCGTCGTCGCGCCGTCGACCCCGTGTGGATGCGGATGGTTTCGAGGAGGTCCTGTCGCGTGCTAGCCGGCGCCGGCTGCGGCGCGCGGAGAGCAACTCCGGCCGCTCCTCGGGACGCTCTTCGGATCGTTCATCTTCCTTGGCCTCCAGGCGAATCCCTGAGGAACTACGAGGTCGCTGCCTCAACTGCCTCTCCTACAGCCACCAAATCGCGGCCTGCAGACTTCCTCGTCGGTGTCGGCGTTGCCATGGGCTACGGCACATTGCTCGCAACTGCTGGCATCGTGAGGCGCCGGACCTTCCTATGGGCCAGCGGCCGGTGCCTGGGGGCATGCTCCGCGGCCGCCGCGTTGTGCGGTGCGAGGGTCCGCCAACGCCTACTGGTTCGGATGCCCCAAGTCGCACCCCGTCGCCACCGCCCGCTGCTGCGCCACCGGCGGTCCTTTCGCGCCCTACGGTTCTGGCTCTTCCACCAGAGCCGGAGCCGGAGTGCTGCTATGTGGAGCGAAGCGCGGCATCGCGTTTGTGGGGAATGCGTCCTCTGGCTTCATGCCGGCGGACGCCAAGGCCGCCATCGTCCACGCGGCCAACATCCCGGAAGAGGCCATCACCGTCAAGCCGTTCCATCCGGAGCACTTCCTCATCGAGTGTGGGGAGCAGGCGGTTCGTGATCGGATTCTGGCGGCGAGCCCAATCCCTCTGGCGGCCACCAGTCTCTCTGCCCTTCCATGGACGCGCCTGGCGCACGCGAGCTCGAAGACTCTGCTGTCCAAGATCACTGTTGAGATTGACGGCATCCCACCGCACGCCTGGGATTTGGATACGGCCAGCAGGCTGCTTGCACCCAGTTGCTGGATTGAGCGCGTTGATGATGCCACCAGAAACAAGACAGACATGTCCACCTTCCGGGTCACTGCCTGGACCAGCGCCCCTGCATCATTGCCGGCGGCCAAGAAGCTTCTCATCGCGGAGCCGGAGCCCCAAGTGACATACGACAGGCCAGAGATGCAGCTGATCTTCGGCAAGGTTCGGCCTTATCTCCGCCAGAAGAGGGTGCTATCATATCCGGTGCGCTTCCACCTACGTTCGGTGGCAGACTTCCGGTCGTCGCCGGCGAGCTCGCCAACATCCGATGGTGACGCGGGTGGGCCGGACGATCGGCTCGCCCCTCCAGATGATGGGCGGCGGGATGCCCATGGACCTCGGTTCTCGGCGTTCCCCCGCCGCGGCAGTCGTGGCCGGCGGGATGCATCGAGTACGGCCGTCAATGGCGGCGGTGGTGCGCCTGGGGCGGTGGTCCGGCAGACAAGCAACGGTCCCACTGGTGGTGGGGCCGGCTGGGATGCGGAACACCCCAAGCCATCACGGGTGCGGACACCTTGACTGGGTCCCCTCTGATTTCAAACACAGAGGATACGACAACTGCAACCGAAGAGATGGGCGCGACGGCGACTGAAAAGACGAAGCTGCAGTCGAGAGGCCTGCCTAAAGAGAATTCAAACGAGGGGAAGACGACGACGGCCGCTGATACGCCTGGGTCGCCTTTTGCCGAAAAGGGCGTATCGCCTCCGGGCCTCGTGCCTTCAGAAATGGAAGAACCAAGAGGCTTTGCCTTTGCTTTGCGCAGTGCAGGACGACTGGGCATCTGCTGCTGGGACAGCGGCACAGGAGTTGCCGGTCTGCCCTCGATGGGATCCAATGCTGGAAGAAGCATCTCTGATGCCACGGCCGGGTCACGTGGATACTACTCCGTTGGGCTCTGGGTCTGAGGCCACTGCTGCCCCTGGGCTCCCAGTGGGCCGGAATGGCAATGACGGCCCAACCAATGAGGGGGACACTGTTGAGCTGGCAACAGGCCAGGAAAGCAGCATCGGCCCGGCTCATAAGGACGACACTGTTGTCGATCCGGCAATAGACCAGGCACCCGCCGGGACACCTGTTGCCGCCCCTGCGCCGGTAGTGGTTGATCCACCGGCCTCGCCTGTGCTTGTGTCGACTTCCTCCAAGCTCAAAGCCTTCACCAAGGCGGTGACCTTTCCTATGCCCCCCCTGATGGCTAGGCTGCCGGCGCCCCCAGCGCCGCAGGATCTGCCGGAGATCGAACTACCAAGGAGGAGTCAGCGGCAAGCGACACTCGCCATGGCCAACATCGCGCCGTCCATGCGAGCGCATGTCATTCTCATGAAGCATATGGGGGAAGAGGTGGAGATTGGAGCTGCTACAGTTGGCGCCAAGCAAGCCTGCAAGCAATACTTTCGCAAGAACAAACTCCCCAAGGACGAGATGACTGCAATTAAGGAACTTTTCCCTTCGCTTGGTCGGACCCCTCCCGCTACGGGACTGTTGGCTGCCTAGACCACTCTTCTTTTCTGGGTGTTTATTTGTTTGATCAATGGATAATTATTCCTTAATGTCGTGGAACGTGCGCGGATTGAACATGCATGCTCGGAGGGATGCGGTGAGGGTGTTGGTGGGTGACACCAAACCAGCCATTGTTTGTTTGCAGGAGACAATCTCGCCAAGCCTCGTGGCTTCGACATTAGGTGCCCAATTTAGCGACTTCTCCTACTTGCCAGCTGCTGATACGCGAGGTGGGGTGCTCATTGCTGGGCGTAGTGATATTGTCTCGCTGTCTGATGAATTGATCGGTTGCTTCTCGGTCACTGTTAAGGTCACCCATTTGGCTGACGGTGCCAGTTGGTGGTTGACCTCGGTGTATGGGCCACAGCTTGATAATGAGAAGGCTCTTTTTCTGGAGGAGATCGAAGCTGCTAGGGATGCCTGTCAGGGACCGTGGGCAGTGTTTGGCGACTTCAACCTCATCTTGCATGCCACTGATAAGAGCAATGACCGTGTCAATAGGCGCAACATGGCCAGGTTCAGGCGTGTGGTGGATGAGCTGGAGCTCCAAGACCTGCATCTTCATGGTCGCAGGTACACCTGGAGCAACGAAAGGGCAAGCCCGACCCTGGTTAAGCTTGATCGTGTGTTAGTTTCGGTGGATTGGGAAGAGCTCTTCCCTTACTGCTATCTGCATGCTCTTTCCACTGAAATCTCTAACCACTGCCCATTGATGCTCCGCTCTAATGCGGCAATCCGTTCTAAGCCCATATTCCATTTTGAGATTTTCTGGCCGAAATTCGACGGATATACTGAGGCAGTGGTGGCGGGTTGGACCTGCCCAGCGGATGTGACTGACCCCTTCTGGCGTCTCGATTGCCTTATACGGAATGTCTGTCGTGAGCTTCAGAGTTGGGCAGACAGGAAGGTCGGGAATGTTAAACCGCAATTGCTGCTGGCTAAGGAAGTGATCCTGGGTTTTGATCAGGCCCAGGAACATCGCGAGCTCTCCGAGGATGAGCTTGAGTTGCGAAAGCAATTGAAAGGACTATGTCTGGGCTTAGCCTCATTGGAACGCACAATCGCTAGGCAGCGTTCCAGGCTTCTGCACATACGGGAGGGGGATGCTAACACAAAATTTTTCCACATGCATGCAAGCTTCCGTCGGCGCAAGAACCATATCAGCAGCCTGGATGCTGGGGGTTCCATTGCCTACACACCGGGAGAAATGGCGGAGGTATTGTTTGACTTCTACGATGGTCTGCTGGGGCGTGAGCACGAAAGAGAGATGACGATCAACTTCGAGGCTCTGGGCATTACGCCAATTGACCTAGCAGCCCTTGAGCTACCATTCACGGAGGATGAGATCTGGGGAGTCACCAGTGAGTTACCATCGGACAAGTTGGCGGCAATTCAGATGTGTGAACACGGCCTTGCTGTCCCTCATCCCCAAGAAGCCTGATGCCTCAGCGCCGCAAGACTATAGAGCCATTAGCCTCATCCACAGCTTCCCAAAACTTGTTTCGAAGATGCTGGCTAATCGGCTTGCCCCGAGGCTGGAGGAACTTGTGCAGAGGAATCAGAGCGCGTTTGTCAAGGGGCGCTCCATACTTGATAACTTCAAGTACGTACAATGCGCGGCCAAGCTACTCAGGAAGAGGAAGATCCCAAAGGTGCTGCTCAAGTTGGATATCTCTAAGGCGTTTGACACTGTCTCATGGCCCTTCCTCCTCGAATTGCTGCAAGCCTGGGGCTTTGGGAGTAGATGGAGGGATTGGATTGCGCTCCTTCTGTCGACAGCTTCAACTAGGGTCATGTTGAACGGCCAACCAGGCAGACGAATATGGCATAGACGAGGTCTACGGCAAGGCGATCCGTTGTCGCCAATGCTATTCATCCTAGTGATGAACATTTTGAACCGACTGCTGAGCAAAGCAAGTGAACAAGGGCTGCTACAACCAATTGGTCACCCTGCGATCAGATATCAATGCAGCATGTATGCAGATGATGTCGTCCTGTTTGTCTCACCGACAGTGCAGGAGGCGCAAGCCGTCGCGCGCGTACTGACCATCTTCGGTTCAGCTTCCGGACTACAGACAAATCTATCAAAGTGCTCCATTACGCCGATCTTCGGGGCTGACGAGGTGCTGAATGAGATTCAAGCCATCTTGCCTTGCCCCAGGTGATTCAATTTCCAATCACGTACCTCGGTGTGCCTTTGTCTACTCAAGCGCTGCTGCGATCAGTGATTCGCCCGGTGGTGGACAAGGTTGCAGCGCGTCTGCCGAAGTGGAAAGGCCCCTTGATGCAGAAGATAAGAACAACTCTGTGGTCGATCCGGCAATAGACCCGGAAAGAAGGGGCGACCTGGAAGTTGCCTCCTAATTTTTCTCGGATGTGGTTACATGATCGTGGATGAGCGCTACTATGCGTTGTTAGAGGAAAGGACATGCAACGCTACATAATTCCATTCCGAGCTATGCGTAGCTAGAGGGGCTTCGTGTTGTAGTGCTCCATCACAGTGCAGGTGGGCAATGGTGCACGAACACTCTTCTGGACGGACAATTGGGTGGAGGGGCAGTCCATCTGTGATCTTGCACCGACGCTCGTCACTCTGGTCCGGCCTCGCATCAAGAAGACCAGAACGGTGGCACAGGCTCTGGAACATCATTGTTGGGTCCGGGATATTACTGGCGGCCTGACCGTTCTTGCGGTGATGGAGTACCTGCATCTATGGGGGCGCCTCCTGCAAATCCAGCTGACGGAGGACGTCGAGGACACGGTGCGATGGCGATGGACTTCCTCTGGGACGTTCACGGCTCAATCGGCATATCAAGTGTTGCACTTAGGCAAGCTTGAACTCTATGGAGCCGACAGAATTTGGAAGACCTGGGCGCCCTTGCGAATTAAAATCTTCTTCTGGTTGGCCACCAGACGGCGAGTTTGGACAGCAGATAGGAGAAGGCGGCATGGTCTGGATGCTCATGACTCCTGCCATATGTGTGATCAAGTGAATGAAACAATTGACCACCTGATCGTGTCCTGCCCAGTCGCCAAGGAGGTCTGGTGGCGAGTGTTCTCCTGGGCGCGGTGCTGCTGCACCTTCCTGCAAGGTGAGCCAAGCATCCAGGAGTGGTGGGAACACCTTGTCTCGAGTCAATCGCCAAAGAGGAGGAAGGGTGCAAGTTCCTTGTTCATGGCGGTGGGTTGGTACTTGTGGAAGGAGAGGAATGCGCGTCTCTTTGATCGGAGCGCTGCTAGCACAACTGCTCTGGTGTCTAGAATTCAAGGAGACATAGAGCTCTGGATGACTGGTGGCGCCAGGCGCTTAGGAGTTTTATTCTGTGAGTAGTCGGCTTTGGTCTCTTTTTTCTCTTCTTTGCTTTTGTTCCTTTGTTCGCGCTTTCGCGTTCTTGTATTTTGGTTTCACTCTCCTTAATGCAATGATGCGCAGTTCTCCTGCATATTCGCGAAAAAAAAATCTTAGAGGAAGAACAAGGGGATGGCTCACGCAATTGCATGGCTAGCGTCGATTAATAATTGATCGAATTTGTAGGTGGAGTGACGTCGATGGAAGCCTTCCAGCGCGAGTTCTTCCCGTCGGTGCTGAAGCACGATGGCAGCAAGCAGAGCAGCTACTGCAAGTACGACAACCAGGGCGTGCAGCTCTTCACGTCGTCGCTCTACCTCGCCGGCCTCACGTCCACCCTGTTCGCCTCGTACACCACCCGGCGCCTCGGACGCCGCCTGACCATGATCACGGCAGGCGCCGTCTTCATCATCGGCGTCGTCTTCAACGGCGCCGCGCAGAACCTCGCCATGCTCATTGCCGGCAGGATCTTGCTCGGCTGTGGCGTCGGCTTCGCCAACCATGCCGTTCCTCTGTTCATGTCGGAGATCGCGCCGACGAGGATCCGCGGCGGGCTCAACAGCCTGTTCCAGTTCAACATCACCATCGGCATCCTCTTCGCCAACGTCGTCAACTACCTCACCGCCAGGCACGTCCCCTTCCCCCCACCCACCCGTACGCCTCGCCTCTTGACCTGTCGTCTCCGTGACATGCATTTGTGCATGCGTGTGTACCATATATTATTGCAGGATCAGGCCGTGGGGCTGGAGGCTCTCGCTGTCCCTCGCCGGCATCCCGGGCGCGCTGCTCACCGTCGGCGCGCTCCTCGTGGTGGACACGCCCAACAGCCTCATCGAGCGCGGCCACCTCGAGGAGGGCAAGGCCGCGCCCAAGAAGATCCGTGGCACCAACAATGTGGAGCCCGAGTTCAAGGCGATCGTGGAGGCCAGCCGCATCTCCCGACAGGTGAAGCATCCCTTCCGCAACCTCCTCCGCCGCCGCAACCGCCCCCAGCTCATCATCGCCGTCCTCTTGCAGGTATCGGTCGATCGATCGATTAGCCTATGCATGATACGGCACCAAATGAATTTGTTCATGCGCGCGGAGTCGTTTAACATATGGGTGCAAATGCGATGCAGATATTCCAGCAGCTCACGGGGATCAACGGGATCATGTTCTACGCGCCGGTGCTGTTCACCACGCTGGGGTTCAGGACCGACGCGGCGCTCTACTCGGCGGTGATCATCGGGGCGGCGAACGCGCTGTCGACGCTGGTGTCCGTGTACGCGGTGGACCGCGCAGGGCGGCGGATGCTGCTCCTGGAGGGCGGCGCGTACATGCTCCTGTCGCAGGCGGCCGTCGCGGTGGTCTTCCGGGGCAAGGTCACCGACGACGCCGACGGCATGGACCGCGCCTGGGCCGTCATGGTCGTCGCCATGGTCGGCGTCTTCGTCTCCGCCTTCGCCTGGTCCTGGGGCCCGCTCGGGTGGTTCATGCCCAGCGAGATGTTCCCGCTCGAGGCGCGCGCCGCGGGGCAGAGCGTCGCCGTCTCTGCAAACCTGCTCCTCACCTTAGTCATGGCGCAGGTGTTCCTCTCCATGCTCTGCCGCCTCAAGTACGCCATCTTCGTCTTGTTCGCCGTCTGGAACGCCGTCATGTCGCTTTTCGTCCTATTCTTCCTCCCGGAGACCAAGAACGTGCCCATAGAGGAGATGACCGAGAGGGTGTGGAGGCACCACTGGTTCTGGAAGCGCTTCATGAACGACGACGGCAACAACCTCAATGCCAGCTTGAACAGCAGTGCCAGTAACTAATGGCGTTGTTATATTTTGACCCACCAAATTTAACACCCGTTCTAGTACTTTGCCCGAATAACTTCAACAGATTAACAAAATCAATCCCCTTTTTCTATATTTCTAAAAACTTCAAATTAACCCTGCCAGGATCATGTATTTTTCCGGTGTCGGAAGATTTGCCGCTGCATTTGGAAACATGCACAACTAGGTTTCGCACCCCAATCCCTTTGTTTTCCACGGGGAGAAAACCAAGACCCACCAGGCCGGGCGCGGTTCCCCTTATCCGCGACTCACAAGTCACAAGACTCCACCTCCGCAGCCCACACCTCTTCGCGTCCCTCGCTGTCCATGGTGGCCTGCTCTCTCTCTCTCTCTCCTTACTCCGGTGACCATATCTGGTGGCTGGTGCGACATCCGTTCATGCAAGCAAACAAGTAGACAAGTGTAGAAACCATCTACTACTCCGTATATATTAATCCCCTCGTTCTCCAAATAGCAACAAGAATTAGCTACCCCAAGGGGATAGCAGCAGGGTAAAAACTCCTCCAACAGCTAACCCTTTCACGATCCTCTTTCTCTTTATTTTTTCTCAATCCTCTTAATAATCCTCCATCTATCTCCCCTTTCTTTTCTTGATCATCTTTATTTTTTTTAAACCCCTTTTTTCTTCTTTTTCTTTCCTCCTTTACCCATCTCCACCACTCACGGCCCAATCAAATGAGATCGGCCGGCCGAGCGCCACCCCTGGAGCCAAGCTTGGGCACGGCCACCCGAGCACCGTCGTGCTGAGCTGTCGTAGTGCATGCGAGCCTCCCCTGGACGCCGCTGCTTCTCAGCACACGATGCCCAGTGATGCGAAGAAGAAAGAGATGGCGGAAATAGAGAAAAAATTGAATCCCTTACGGATAGGACCCACATGTCATAAAAGATGAAAAGATATGCTAGAGCACTTCTCTTGAATATGCTAAAAAGTTGTTTTCTCAATCCCTTTTCACATATCGTCGGCCGTGGTTTTCATATAGCAGTGGCAATATTCAAGAATATAGTTGTCGTATTATCAAATGTTCTAAGTCAATTCAAGTAGGTGCAATGCCCTTTCAATTGAAATTTAGGAGGTGACCTGCATCAATATAAACTCAACAATCACAAATGATCCCAAGTAGATTCAAAAATCACAGTTCGCAAGTATATTGGACACAAAGAATCAATGACATGCCTTTCTTGTTAATGGTACTGTATTAACCAATGTTACAAAATCTATCTTGTCAGTAGCACATGAACATTGATCGAGGAGAACCAGCATTCATAATTAATGGAGTACCATCTTGTCACTTGCATCGAGTCATGCTGCCTACAAACTACAAACTTGGTTACAATCCTACGAGCTCCGTATCATCTTCACTCGCCGCCGTTCAGCCGGGAACGCACCGCCTGCATCCTCGTCCGAGTCACGGCGTACTGGAACGCGATGCCGAGCTCCTTCAAGTCCTGTTCGTAGATGGTTTCGTCGGGCAGCGCCGCCCTCTCCATCTCGAGCACCTCCTGCCGGCACTTCTCCCTCGCCTGCGCCATCTCCTCCAACCGCCGCCTCTTCAGAGCCTCCCGAGCCTTGTCGACCGCTTCGGCCACCGACGGCTTCGTCGGCGGCGGCGTGGCACTCTGGACCGGGCGCTTCTCCTGCTGTTTCATCATCACCTGCTCCGTGCTCTTCTGCGCCTCCGCCGGTGCGGGGTTCGACGTCTTCCTTCCCTTTGCTGCTGCCTCCATCGGCGCGGTCGATCGTGGTCGTGCCCCGGCAGCCGAGAGACGCGCACAGTCCTTGGAGGCGGGGGCCGCGCCGCGGGACAAGAGCAAAGCCTTCCTGTGGAGAACGCGGATGGCGTCGAGCTCCGCCCTCATCCGCTGCTGGAGATGCTGCTGCCGCGGCGCGGCGATGACGGCCATCTCGCCGGCCGCAAAGCCCTCCCTGTCCCTGATCTTACCGTCGACAGAGTGCTTTTTCGTGGGCGCAGAGGGCACCACGGCGCCGACACGGCGAGCCGGATCCCGTGCCATCACGCCGCGAGATGCCGCGGGCGCGAGTGCGGCGACGCCCCGCCGCCGGTCGAGGAACGCGGCCGCGGCGGCGTCGAACCCGAGAGCAGCAGCAGGAGCGATGGTGCACGCCATGGTTTGCTTGCTGCGGGGAAGCGAGCAAGCACGGCGAGATCTTTGCCGTGGAAGCGGATCGCCGGAGGGAGGAAGGAGAGCGAGAAGTCGGGGACGGGGATGGAGATGGATGGATCGACGAGTTGGGAGGCGGTGACTATTTATTTCCCCGGCAAGTGGTTCCGACTTCCGACTTCAAGAAGGACGCGGCTGCGCTGCTGCTCCGATCGGATCGAGCTCGAGACGCCATGTCCGATCCATCGGAAGCCATTCGGACTCGAAGCTGTCGTAGATCAGGCAATGGAAAAGTAACCGCCACGGCACCACGCAGTTTTACCTTCTTCTTTTTTTCAGGTAAATCGTGCAATTTGGTTACGTAGATGCAGACATGGTAATGTAGATCGTGTACTGCACGTGCAGATTTCGAAGTGGTTAATAGTGGTAAATAATGTTGAAACTACCACGAGTGAAGTTACTGTACAATTTTTCAAGCGAACTCTGCCGCCAAACAGAGCAGAGAAGAGCAGAACAGAGCCCTGGGCTATCGCAAATCTCCAAACTCTGGTGCGGGTGACAACAACTTTAGGCGGTGTTCACTTCCCTGAAATGGGAATGTAAATTTGGGTGAAAATGTCGCATCGAACATTGTAGCGCACTATAGCACTTTTCGTTTGTTTGTGATAATCATTGTCCTATCATGACCTAACTAGGCTCAAAAGATTCGTCTCGTCGTGTACATCAAAATCATATACTTAGTTTTTTTATTTACCTACATTTAATGCTCCATGCATGAGGAGAGAGATTTGATGTGACAGTGAATAGTAAAGTTTAGAGAGAGAAAGTTTGGGAAAGTTTTGGATTTGAAGGAAAGTGAACACCGCCCTAGTCACTTTTTGTTATGTCACTGGTAAATGGTAGTAATTCCGATTAGGGGTCGAGGATAGGATCACTGCAGCACGCGAGAACTGATTGGCCAACAATGGCGCGTTGTCTTTTTTACTTTCCGTTCAGTTATCTTTATAATGCCGTTTCTTTGGTGTTATTTCAGTATTTCACCCCGTTTCGATCGTAGTTGTGTAGTACTAGAGTCGTAATCGTTTTAGTTCATGTAACAGCATTGATTACCATTGATACATCGTAGCGAGCCTAGCGTCATACGGAAGGTTGCACTATAGCGCAAGTTTGGTGAAAATGTCACATCCGACACTGCAGCGTACACTTTTCGTTTGTTTGTAGTAAATATTGTCATATCATGACCTAACTAGGCTCAAAAGATTCGTCTCGTCGTGTACATCAAAACCATGTAATTTTTTTTATTTACCCATATTTAGTATCCATGCACGAGGAGAGAGATTTGATGTGATAGGGGGATAATGAAGTTTGGAGAGAGAATTTTAGGAAATTTAGTGATTTAATGCGGAACTAAACACACCCTACAGCACGAAAAATAAAGCGCCACACGTGCTGCGGCTGCGGGGCAGAGAGCATCGGCGTCTGCGCCAAGCTGCTTCTCACCTACGGAGTAGGCCTTCGTCTTGGCGCAGTCGTCCCTTCCCATTCACTGTCTTCGCCGTCTTTGCCTCCTGAGGTGACCGAGAAGGTGTGGAGGCAGCACAGCGCTTCTTGTAGTCATCAGCATTCAGCAAGTGATCTTCTTGTGGGCATTATTCAAGCATTTAGTTGATCGTATCAAATGTCCTCAATCAATTATGTAGGCGCAATGCGGCTTTCAATCGGGAGGTGCTGCAAACTGCAAACATGGATCAATGTATAACTGATCATATATTGTTTACCAATCAAGGTTGCACGTCCAAGTTGGGAGATCAAACAAAACTTTGGTTGGTTTGGATGGAAGATTTTGCAAAACCAATCACAGTTCATGTATATTCAACGTACATAATCAATACAATTCCTTTCCAGTTACAAAATATCTAGTCACTTGCATAGTTGCATTGAGGCACGTTGCCTACTACAGTAGTACAATCCTACCAGCTCCATATCATCTTCAGTTCTTCGCTCGCCGCCGTTCAGCCGGAAAGCACCGCCTGGCTCCTCGTCCTAGTCACGGCGTACTGGAACGCGATGCCGAGCTCCAGCAAGTCCTTCTCGTAGATGGTTTCGTCGGGCAGCGCCGTCCTCTCCATGTCGATCAGCTCCTGCCGACACTTCTCCCTCGCCTGCGCCATCTCCTCCAACCGCCGCCTCTTCAGAACCTCCCGAGCCCTGTCGACCGACTGCTTCGTCGTCGGTGGCGGCGTGGCACGCTGGACCGGGCGCTTCTCCTGCTGCTGCTTCGTCACCGGCTCCGTGCTCTTACGCGCCGCCTCCGGTAGGAGCTTCGACGGGGACGTCTTGACTCTCTTCGCTGCTGCTGCCTCCATCGGCGCCTCCGGTCGTGGTCCGGCAGCCGAAACCCGCGCGCCCTCGCCCGCGCCGCCTCTGCCGCCGGCGCCACGGCACAGGAGCACGGCCTTCCTGTGGAGACCGCGGATGGCGTCGAGCTCCGCGCTCATCCGCTCCTGGAGGCGCTGCTGCCCCGGCGGTGCATGGACAATGGACACCTCGCCGGCGGCAAAGACCTTCCCGGCCCCGACCTTGCCGTCGAAGTCGTTGCGGGAGCGCTTCTGCGTGGCGCCGCCGGCGCCGCGGACTGGCTCCCGTGCCATCACGCCGCGCGACGCGGGCGCGACCGCGGCGACGACGCCCCGCCGCCGGTCAAGGAACGCGGCGGCGTCGAAGCCGAGAGCCGCGCGGCGAGCGATGCTGCACATGGTTCGCCGGGAGAAAGCGAGCAAAGCGAGCGCTGCTTGTTAGTGCTAGGTCTGAAGCGGATCGGCGGAGGGGAGGAAGGGGAGAACAGGGGAGCGGATGGACGGATGGATCTGCGAGCTCGGAGACGGCGACGGAGGCCGTATTTATGGCTTGACGGTGGCTTCCACCTCCGAGTCCGAGTTGAGTTCGATTCTGTGTCAGCAGGGTGGCAGCGCGGCAGGACGCGTTCGGTTGGGGTCCGAATCCGATCTCCGGAAAAATCGTTCCGAGAAAAGTAATTGCCACGGAATCATGCAGTTGCAGACTGCTGATCACTCCCTACCCAAGCCCTTATCTCTTTCCCAATGCTCTTCAAGACGTGGCTCCAGATCAAGCATACATACCCAAGCGGAAGCTGAAGTATTGGCACAATGACGCATACTACAATGGCAAGCAAATACAAATACAAATACAAATGGTATAAAATGTCCTAAAAAAGTAGACATAGTAAACTCACAAGAAAAGGCTCAACTGAAAACGAAGATCCAAAATGGCCAGAATCAGTCAGGAACTTAGTACATATATGTAGCTGCATTTTCAGATTTCACTTATATGTAGCTGCAGCTTTAGATTTCACTTCAGGTGTTTATCAAACCAGTGGGTCATGTCTTGTAGAGCTTCCTCAGCACTCTTGACGGCAGCCACATCATCGTCGCTGTACCTCACAGCCCATCCATGCGCTACCCCAGGGAAAATTTTGACGAAGTGACCAACCTGTGAAGAAAAATGAAATATTAATTGGAGAATGGCTCTGTGAAAGGTTTTAAGGTGGATTGAATTGCTTGTTGTATAAATTGGGGGTTTTCCCCTAAATTCAGAATGTATATCTGAGGCAAATTTGTAAAGTGATCCAAGTATTGAAATCGGGCACTTGACCTCTGGTGTTAAATAGCAAGTGTCGTACAGTAGTTAGTTTGAGTCATTTGCAATAGAATTATAGAGAAGTGTTAGAGCTTCTCCAAAATTAAAGAGAAAGAATATTGACCTTTGATATCGTCAACAGTAACAGGCCCAGGGTGCAATACTACGGCAGCCTGGATCTCATGAGCTTTTGCCAAGTCCACAACAACAATTCCTAAATGTTAGAAGAGACACAATGCTCAGCAGTAAAATTGTAAGTTCACAACTATTGTAAGTTCACAAATAAAGAAGAGATTGTATTTACCGCCCCAGCAGTAACCTGCAGCCCCAACAGAAGACACTCCCTTCTCTTTTAGAGCAGCAATAACTGGTTTTGCATCTTCAATCCCTTTTTTCTAGCAAAATATACATATTTTTGTTCATGAATTTGTTCTATAAAATAATTTAAACAAAAGAATAGACACAAAGAAACCACCCACAATAATTCCTACCCAATTCATATTGTGCGCGAAGAAGGTTTAAGATGATATAATATAAGGACACCAAAGTAAGAGGTGTACATCTAGCTGTCTTAACCACTGTAATCAACATTATCTGTCCTATAATTTCTATATATGCCTACTTAAATCTAATAACTTCCAAAGCATGCGGGAGACTAGAATCAGTGAACTTTACTACCCATTTGATTTGAACCTGGTATCCTTGCAAAAAAAAATGAACCTGGTACCAAAATTTCATATTTCTCACTAAACAGTTACCGCATGCAATTAAGGAATGTTTAGTCGATTCAAGGGATACAAAGCAGATTATTGTGAGTAGTAGGCAACAACAGATAGGACCAAACTACCCCATACAGTACATATTATTGGAAAGTCATCGGCTGTTGTATTGCCATCTAGATGTGTACATACATGAGGTAAACTATTCCTTTCTACCTTTTTTGCTCTTTTTCTTATTATTCTCTCAGCTTGGTTTCTCACTTGCATTAAAGATCAAAATACTTAAGCCAGCAACAAAAATAATGAAAAAGGTGACCCTTAATATTTACAGAAAAAGGTTCACAAAATGACCAGGGGAGAACGAACCGGAGCATGTGACTTTATCCACACAGGTAGAGGCCTCTCAGCATTGTCAGGTGTGTAAGGATCCCCATGTAGGAAATCTGGTACCACAACAAAGTAACCAGACAGAGCAATCCTGTCGGCTATTTTCCTTCATGACATAAGTGATACAATTACTCATGAGATTAGCGATTAGATTACTAACAAAGTTCAGTTACCACTGACACTTATTACTGCACAGAACAAACTTGGAAGTACCAATAGACTTTAGAACTAAACTCTAACTAGGTAAAGGCCCGTACGATGCTACGGGCACATAATTTTAAAATAAAATAAAACTATTTTATAGAAACATGGTAGAAATAATGGTAGAAATAATTCATGCAGGCTATGCAGCAGGGACGGTACTATAATCATGCGATGGAGCAGAAAGGGATAAAAGACATAGGTTTCCTTTTATACTGCAGCACATATCAAGAGCATGTCGAACAGCAGAGAGGTGAATTCTACAAATGCATGTCGAACGCAAGTAGGAAAAGACGCACACCAGAGCAACGAGAATAAGGAGCCATAATTTCGCATCCAGTACATATCATTATATCAAGGTAGCTTGTCTCGAAAAAACTTAGCTTAAACAAAAGTAATACGGGACCACTACATAGCCCTGTCTCTTATACACATCTATGCAAATGGGCTTAACTTAGCAACATTGGCCTAAAAGTGATTGGCTGAACATTTGATCGGCAGAGGGGTTATAGCGCATTTTGCTGTTGTCGAATGCAGGTGCCAGCAAGAATAAAACTAGCTTGAAAGTAAAAGGAGTTCAAACTTAAAAATATACTAGACGCAGAGTGCTGGAGCGGCTTCTCAAACAGTATGAATATGCATCATACTGAATAAGAAAATCCCCATTCACATAATATATCAATTTCATGGATTAGTATGTTCAATGCTTCATTTGCATATATTGTAATCCAAAACTCACATCTGGCACCAGTTTTTCACCATATGCACATTTTATGATTCCGATTTATACATATTCTGCCTATGGCTAACTGGAATCCAGCCAGTGCCCTGAGTGATCATATGCTGCACAGTCATCCTAGCATGCTCAGCTCAGCTAGAGGATGGCTGACACACGATCATTGTGAAGGTCTCATGCTGTATTTCTTATCCCAGGAGCACACTCAGCAGTAGTAACTCTCACATTATGCTACAAACAAATGGTTCCGCTATCAAATAAACAATTAGTTTTGAGAGAATATTAGAACTGTACCTGAAACAAACAGATCACCATTCGTTGGGAAAAAAATCATCTGTTTAGTCATTGAGACCGCACACAGATCTGAGAAAGGAGCAGGAAGGCAGCCAAGATCAACATCTTATACGAAAGGAAAATATAGAAACAACCATTTTATATTTTTATCTCCATGGCAGAAACGACATAAGCTGATAAAACCCAAAAACTTTTTACCCAAACCAAGCAGTTAGTAAATCTCTACGATTGCAAAGAAACCATATGCCTCCTCCACTCACCAACGTGTAGATACAAAATTTGAACATTGCTATCCTGAGACCTGCAACAAAATATTTACACCAATAAAAGGAAAAGAGCCTACAACTCTGACCCAAGGTTATGGAAGTAAGTTTACCATTATGTGCAAGGTTATCAAAGTTATAGCCACATGGATAGTCAATAACTTAACTAAATTATGCTTCCACTACAGTTCAGACTACCGGCTTATGCATGCTGATTGCAAAACACACAAATCCACAGCTATGAGCACCAACTTATTCATTCATTTTTAAAATTTGATGAACAGCCACAAGCAAGAGCTGCTATAGACCTGCAATTTCCTACTGCTTACAGAATGACCTATGTAGGAAATAGCATATGAATTGATGCAAGTTTTCATCACAAATGCATTTTACTGTATGTCAAGATGGGACCGGATAAAAAATAATTATTAAAGCATGTAGCCTGTTTTTAGCAGCACATATGTCCATCCATCGCCTACTCCATCTCAATTTGCAGAAGCCAGTTCTCAGTGCTGGTAGTTCACATCCGCGAGCCACCTGGGCAATTAAAAATTAAAACCAAAGGAAGAGCATCAGCAAGGTGGCTCTGGTAGCCTGGGATGGTGCCTCATTGGCGAGATAACAACCTACCAAAAGAAATGTTTCTTCCACTGCGAGATGCAAAAATCAGAATTTTTTTTCAAAAGATAAGCTTCTGGTAATCTCCACCACGAGATGAAAAAATATTAGCGGGGAAAATCAGCAGGCAAGCTGCAACGCGTTACCTTTGGAGGTACCCAGAGCCCCTCGCCTAGCTCGCCACACCGTCATTGGAGCAGCCGTCGGGAATCCACGGCCAGCCAAGCGTCGCACCGGCGTCCCCATTTCCAGTTGCTTCTTCTCCAAGGTCGCCGTCGCAGTGGGGAGCCTGCAGCTCGAGCGAGGGTGCTGTTGGGCTGCGGAAGACGCCACCGTCAGATCCAGTCCATCTAGCGCTACTCCGTTTCCATCCCACACGCATGAAGAGGCACATGAAAGAAGCTTACCTGCAGATCCGCTCCTCCCGTTGACTACGGCTCCCGCACCTCGCTGACTCCTACCAGTGACGGACCGCAGATCCAGGCCACGAGAGACGAGAGGAGGGCTGGGTGTGGTACAGCCAGGTCGTGAAGGCCGGAATGCTGGAGTGGGCCCGCGCTCGCCGCCATGTAGCACCAAGGAGGAAGGGGAGCACCGCACCAAACCCGTGGGAGGAGGGGGCCAGAGGCCGGTCGTGGTCTGGCGGCGTCAGATCCGCTCCGCCGCCAGCGTCCTCCACGAGGATCTCGGACCGGAGCAGGGAGAGCGACGGGGTCGGACCTGCGGCCGGACGGTGCTGTCTCCAGGGCGCACCCTCGCCGTCCTCTAAGCGATTCCTCTGTGCAGGGGTGTGGGCGACGGCGGCTGCTCCGGCGGAGGGCTTCGGGCGCGGGTGTGGGTGTGGGCTCTCGAGCATCCACACCCCTGGGGGTGCGGCGTGCGGGTGCGGGAGGAGGGCCGCGGGAGGTGCGGCGTGCGGGTGCGGCAGGGAGCGGGGAGGCGCGGCGTGGGGGTGGACGGCCCACGATCGCGGACGTAGTCGGTTCGTCAATCGGACGGTCCAAATCGGCTGGAGGGACGACCATCCCTTTTACGGACCACGAAAAGTTCTCCCTTTTGCTTTTTTTAGGGGTAGAGAAGAGGCCATAGGCCATTCTGAAACTTTAATGACCAGATGCAAGAACCAGGTTCAATTCTAAGTTAGTAAGAGAATGTGAGGCATCCAGTCCCCGGTCTGTGAAAACATTCAGATGAAACATTATTTATTGATCCAAAGTGCACGGGAACAATCAATATAATAGCTTGTATGTCCGTTTATCCCAATATTTAGTAGTCACCGTGATGAATTTCCACAAGAGAACTAGTAGAAAACGTTGAATGACCTCCAACTGGAACGCAGCAACGTGATACAAGCAACATCGTTTTACTATTCAGTATTCAGTGCATAGCAAATAATCAATCATAAATATTCTACAAAATCAAATACTGCGTAGAATTATTTCCAACTATCCTATAGCTTTTACAGATCTCCAGAGGCTCGGCACAGAGAAAAGAAAGTCAACTGCCGCTTGGCACAGAGATTCATACCTCAGATTCGGCGATTCGAACCCTGCAAAAGGAGGAGAAGAGAGCTGTTACTTGAAATTTGTTCCTACCCCGGGGCCCAGGCAAAGGATTTGGGGCCAGAGCGCGGGAGATTGGTTGATTTTGAACTTTGTGGGGAGAGGAGAAACTACCGAAGATGTCGGAGATGAGGATGACGGCGGCCTTGGCGTCGTCGGAGCCGGCGAGGTAGGCCTTGAGCCCGCCGAAGCTGTCGACGACCTTGCCGTCCCCGCCGGCGGGGTTCAGCTTCGGAGGGTTGTCGCAGCACTGCGAACTTGCCATGATGCTGATGAGCCGAGGCTAGGCGTCAGGCGTGTGGGATGGAAGAGACTGCCGCAGTGGAAGCGGGTATAAATGGAGATAGCGCGCGGTTGCAGAGCCAGAAAGACAACGCCATGGTGTTTGACTGATTGTCTCATGGCTATCTTGTATTTTATTTCATAATTTGAACCATTCATCAGGTTGAGTGGGTAGACGGCGGCGGTCGGAGATGGTCATCCAAGCTCGATAGTTCGGAGGTTGACGTAGGCAAGTAGCACGTAGTATAGCTGGACATCACTGCTGACGACGACGGGGAGGGGGGCAGCCGGGTGAAATCACTGCTGATCCTGTCCAGTTGATTCACTGTGAAGTGTGAAGCGATGCAGGCGTTCTTCTTCCACGGTAATTGCAGCCGCTGTGACTGTCAAGTGTCAGCTAATTGATTGCCGAAAGAATCTCAGGCCTGCTAATTGGATGTGTTTTTCCAGCAGCCGGCTGTGATCAGCTGCAATTGCTTCAGCTTATTTGGCTGCAGCTTAAGCTGGCTTCAGTTGCTGCTGTAGGGCTGCAGATGCTTTCAAACGCAGGCTCGCACCGCTGCTTGCATGCTGCACTTGCAGCCACGGCAGTGTAGCTGCAGCTGCAGCCAGTGCAGCTGATCACAATTCAGATCGAGTTCTTTCAGAAGATCGGCCTGGGCGCTTATTTTGCCGAGCAGATGTGTTGTTGTTCTCAGAGATCAGGAGGCTCTGATTCGTTGGACAGCATGGTATGCAGACTTTCAGATACGAGTGAGACAGAATCAGTGCGCACAGGATCGGAGCTGGGCCGTGGGAGTGAGACTGACTAACATGCTTCTGCTGATAGGTCAAGCAAGTCACCCAACAAACTTCAATATATGTCCCTAATCAGAAAATTGAAGGTTTTAAAGTAACTGAAAGAAAATCATTTTTAACACTGTGTACTCCCTGTTAGAGCACTCAATAAATGTAAAAACGTGCGACTCCCAATCGCAGCCACACTTACCCTGTTGCCTCGGTGACATTCATTTCACGCGATTACGTGACATGTTCTGCTCGCAGAATGAAAAATATTTCTGAACAAGATCCAAAAAGACAATGTTACTGTTATGGGCACATAGCATCGTCGAAATTTACCAAATTTTATTGCAGATGCAGCACAACCAGTTTACAGAGAACGCATACAAGCATAAGACTGCAAGAACTCAAATGGCCTGACTATGCCAGCATAAGACTGCAAGAACTCAAATGGCCTGACTATGCCAGCATAAGACAGCAGATAAAGCCCCCAATACTCCAACGATGTATGCACTGGAAATCTGGGATGTGCTTTACTGCTTTATTACAAGGCAGGATGCAACTGCAGAGTTAATTTCAGGTGCTTGTTGAACCAGTCGATCATGTCCGACAGGGCTTCCTCTGCACACTTCACGGCAGCTGCATCATCGTGGCTGTACCTCACGCTCCATCCATGCGCCACCCCAGGGAAAATCTTGACGAAGTGACCAACCTGTAGAGAAGGAGAAAAACAATTCAAGGTCAGAAGCTCTACCAAAACATAACAGCATCTAGGGGGAAAAAATCAGTCCATATGCTCTTATAATCAATGAGAAGTTGAAAATTGACAAAGACATGTCCAGCATGATTTGTAAAGAGTCCGTGAAGGTACTGTGCATATGCACGAATGACACGGTTTGGCGCTAGATTAATTCTATTGCGGCAGATTCTGTAACTCAAGTACATGGTATGGTAGCTTGCGGAGTAAGTTGTTGAAAATAAGAACTTACCCCTGAGTTCGCAGAAAGAATCTGCTCGAATTGCTTGACTAATTCTGGTGGGGACATTTTGTCAATCTCGGCTCCCAGTACAGACATCGGGCATTTGACCTCTGATGTCAGATGGAAAATATTAGTGTTGATAAATGAACGGTTTGCAATAAAGAATGTTTGTGCATATCCAAAATTCACAGGAAACTATCTTGACCTTTGATATCATCAATGGTTACAAACGAGGGGTGCAACATGACAGCAGCCTGGATCTCATGAGCTTTTGCCAACTCCACAACAACCTTTGCTGAATGTGAGAGGAGAAAATGCACAGCAGACCAAAACTTCAGATTTTAATGACTATTACAGAACCTCAGGTGCATTAAAAAAATGCTACTTACCACCCCAGCAATAACCTGCAGCTCCAACAGCAGACACTCCCTTCTCCTTTAGAGCAGCCACAACTGGTTTTGCCTCTTCAAACCCTTTTTCCTATCAAAGAAATACCTCTCTTTGTTGATGACATTTGTGCAGCAAAAGAAAGCAAGGAAAGAAACCAATGTGTAATAGTTTTAACTTTCAACCCAATCCATGCTTTTGCTAGAAATAGGGTAATAGAAAATCAGGATACCAGGTACAGTGGTCATTAGGCATACTGACATCATATAAACATACTTAAATACAATTAGTGTCCTATACTCCTATCATCGTATATGCATACTTAAATATGGAAAACTTCAGAGCAGGCAATAGTCAGTCAGCCAACAGATTTTCATCCAGAGATAAAAATGTTAATATTCAGGTAGGAAATCTTATTTGTCACCATTTCTATGAAAAGAGGCGCCCTCAGCACGTATATTGGTATTCCATAGCATTAGAGAAAGCAATCAAGGTTGGGAGAGTTTTGCTCAAAAAAATAAGGTTTGGATAGATAATCACTGCCAATAATAACACATGTTGTTAGGAAGTCATCTTATATATAGTGTCATCTAGATATTTGCCCGTAGGGGTTAGAAACATTCTTTAACTACCTATTAACTTCTTTATTATCATCTTATTTTGACTTATCATTTGAATAAACTAAATAGAAACAAAGGTACACCCAAAAAATACAGAAAAAGTTCAGAAAAGGGACTGTGGACAACGAACCGGAGTATGCAACTTTAGCCACTCAGGTATGGGCCTCTCAGCATTCTCAGGTACAAAAGGATCCCCATGAAAGAAATCTGGTACCACAACAAAGTATCCTGACAAAGCAACCTTGTCGGCTATCTTCCTTCATGAGATAAGATAAGCATTACTATCAGAAATCTAGGTGATATTCAATGATTATGATAAACTTTGGTAGTATTTAGAAGAGGTCACAACCAGAGGCCACCTTTAAACTTTAGTGGTGGCATCTGGCAACAAATTAAAAAACCCAACAAGCTAACAGGAACAACAAGCATGGCCGTCCAGTCCGAAAGTGTGAGAATAACATTCCAATGATCCATTTGCCAAAATACACAGAAAGAATGCGTGTATCTAATATATTGTAAGCTATTGACCTTTTATAAGTACGGTTATTGCTTTTCGCAAAAAAAAGTACGGTTATTGCTATTTACAGGACCTTTTTCAGACCATATTGCGGCAAGAACTTCCACACAGAACCAGCAGGACATGGTGACTGAGCACCCACTGGCATAAATGATAAACCCTGAATCATAAATAAACAACGCCAATTTGACCGCAGCAACTGAGCAAGAGAGTACAAGTTTCAGCATCACGATTTACTGACACTCTAGTACATAATCACCGTATTGACTACCACTCTTATAATCACCCATCATGATAGCACATATGTTAAACTCCTCCACGATTCATCTCTACCGACCCTAGCCTGGTGATTCTACGGAACTGTCCGTGCACGGACTTTTGCCAAAAAAAAAAGAAGCAGAAAATAACGAACACAAAAAACAAATCCACTATTTTGCTTTCCCTGTAAAGCAGGGCTGCGTCCTATGGTCTAAAAGGAAATCCACTATCACTTGTCACAACGACTCATACCTCAGATTCGGCGCCTCGAACCCTGCAGGAGGAGAAAGGGCCAACACTTGTTACTCGTCACTATCCCAAGCGAAACGTCTGGAGAGCGATCCAGATTTTAGAGGGAAAAGGGAAGCAAGTACCGAACACGTCGGCGACGAGGACGACGGCGGCCTTGGCGTCCTCGGGGCCGGCGACGTAGGCCTTGAGCCCGCCGAAGCTGTCCACGACCTTGCCCGCCCCGGCGGCCGGGTTCAGGTCCGGCGGGTTCTCGCAACACTGGGAGCTCGCCATCCCTCCTCTCTTCTGGGGCGCGGTTGGTGGCTGCTGCTGTGCTGGGGACTGAAGGCTAGGTGCGCGCAGAAGGGACGAGACGAGAACGAGACGGCTGCAACGGACGCTATAAATTGGGGCAGGCGGCGGGCGAGCTAGAGAAAAGTCGAAAATGCCGTGATCGCGTGGGATTTTCGATCTACGGTTAATAATGGGCCGGCGAGCGGCGATTCGAGATTCCAAAGTTGAGGGTGGGGTGGGGGGCAGACGAGCGGATGGGGACGGCCGGCCGGCGGGGAGAGGGCGCAGCAGGGAAGGTTCGAGCGTGACAGCTCAGTCGCCAATCAGCCGAGTTCAGAAACGTGGGCTGATCCTACACCGATGGTGAGGGGGCAACGGCGCGGTGACGCTGACATCACTGCTGATCCGGCCGTGTTCTTCTGCTGCGATGATTTCTCGGTGCACGATAATTGCAGGCGCGGTGATTCCGTGATTGCGATCGTGGGTGGCAATGTGGCTGCGAGTAGACCGATCGTACATGTACACCGTACACATTTTTTTTCTGCGCACGGAATGGGCCATTCTTGTCATGCACATGTCAGGGCAGCAGAGAGTAAGCCTACCATGGCAATCAATTCCGTGAATTAAAACGAAAAAAATCAGTTTTCGAGCAACTATTCAAATACTCCATATGAGTTTATTTTTTACGCTAGATAAGTGCCCGTGCGTTGTTACGGGTACGATACATAGAGAAAAATAAATAAACCATACGAATAATTCAATTTTAACGGTTGTAGGATTGCACTGGAGTCCATGGAATTCAGATCAGACTACCTAAAATGAGAGACTAAATTGAAATTAACAGACTACATCTACAATCAGGCAGACGTAATGCCAAGCTAGAAAGCGATCAACAAAGACCCATTTGTCTCAACTATGAGCAGGGCTTGCAATTCAAATAGTCTAAGAAATCAAATGACAGAGCTCAACTGACAGAATACTAAGCCCTACAGATTGTCAGAAACCAAACCAGGGCTCCATGTTCTAAGTCGTGCACATGGTGTAGAAAAAATGTATGTAACTACTACAAGCCAATTGTTTCAGATCTTTATAAACCGTGTTCTAGAAATTTTCAGCAAAATAATAATATCTCTAATGCAAAGCTAATTGATCACTGACTCAATGCAACAAAGATCCAATTATCTATACTATGAGGTGGACTTCCAATTTGAATAGTCTGACAAAATAATTAAAAAGTTCCACTAATTGAATTCCTTGGCTTGGGAAAAAAAGGCCAAAAGTGGAGTTACAAACAATTCACAAATGTCAAAAGCAGAAAAGTTACCGATAAAGGTTGAGCATTCATTCTGAATGAAACCTCCTCTACTCTTCTTGGCCTGCAATTGAAAGCGCATGCAGACATCCACCACTTTACTTTAGAAAGAGTGCAAGTTATCATGAGATATTCTGATGATCTATGACAAAAAAAAAACAAATTCTAAAACCCTTATTTTAAACATAGTAATATGTTGGCTAAGGTTGGTCAGTTACTGTTTTGGAGCACATGCTCCACATAATCTATCGGGAAGCACGGCATCTAAAGTAAATACCATTGAAAATAATCTGCACACACAAATTTATGTGTCATTTTTCTGCTATGTCCGATGCTTTTGGAACCTTAAAAATTGTCACATCAATATAGGATGTTACTATAGTACGTAATCATAGCCAAAATCTTAGAAATTCTAGAGCTCCTGGAAGTGCTTCTAACAAATTTGTAGGTTTTTTATAATATTATGCAAACCAATCAGGTCTCAAAATAGCATGTTTGTTAGACCGAGGAGTTCACATTACTTTGGTGGACAGGGAGCAATGCGCAGCTTGATGGTACATAATTTATCCCTTCATTTCCCTGCCACTTCAGCATCATCTTGCTAGGTGGACGATGTAGGGCCTGTGAACATTTAGGCTGCTCGCACTTATCTTCCCCTATTTCCCTTCTCTAAACGGAATATTCTGTCCTGGTCATCGAGATTCCTTCCTCTATCCCAAATTCCTCTGCACCCATATCTCCTCTATACACTTCCTCAATCCAACTACCAGTGGAGCCCACTTAATTTTTTAACTTTTCTTCTCATCTCTCTCTTCCTCCCACCGCTCACTCTCCCTCTCCCTCCCCCGGCTACCTCTCTCTTCGCGCCTCCCTTTCTCCTTCCCCGCCTCTCTCTCCCCGCCTCCTCCCTCCGCCGCCGCCGCGCCTCCTCCTACACACAGGTGCGGTTGCGGGGCTGGCGGAACCGGTGGTAGCCAGCAGCGCACGGGACGGCGCCTG